>CM053623.1:66506457-66539268 GCA_028646595.1 Phalanger gymnotis | reverse complement strand
GGTAATGGAATACTATAAGAAATGGGGATGATACAGACTTCATAACAACCTGGAAGAACCTTCACGACATAATGCTGAGTGAGCAGAGCAGAGCCAGAAGAACATTATACACAACCACAGATATATTGATTCTGTGATGACTAACCTTGACAGACTTTGCTCTTCTCAGCAACACAATATGCAGAGAAAGCTCCAAAGGACTCATGATGGAGAGGGCTGTCTACATCCAGAGAAAGAACTATGAAGTATGAATGCAAATCAAGGCACACTTCATACTCGCCTTTTTCCCCCCCACTTTTTTTTTCTCTCTATGTATTTGTTGTTGGGTTGTGGGTTTTGGTTTGTTTGGTTTTTTTTGGTTCTGTTTCTTCTTTCTCATGAGTCATTCCATTGGTCATGGTTCTTCTTCACAACTTGACTAGTGTGAAAATTAATTCAATGCCAAGTTAAACATGGAAGTTATATGGGATTCCATGCCTTCTTGGGGAGGGAGGGGGGAGGGAGGGAAGAAAATCTGGAACTCAAAATTATGTAGAACTGTTTGTTGCAAACTAAAAATAAAAAAAAAATTAAAAAAATAAAAAAATTAAATTAAATTAAATTTTAAAAAAAGGAGTTAATGGCTAGTAATGAACCAGATTAAAGCTCTCCAAGTTTTTCAACGGTGGATCATATGATCTAAAACGTATATGTGCTGGCTGCATTCATATTTACAATTAAGATTACTAATTGATACCAGCCTGAGAGCAGGATACCTGGTGGTATTTAGTTATACAACAGTAGTAGTGAGTAGATGGTTGTACTCCCTCCCCATGTTTGGCTCTCAGAATTCATCTCCCTTCAAGGAAACAAGCTCAGCTCAGGTGCCATCTCCCTTCTGAAGACTTCCTGGATTCTCTAGTGGTTATGATCCCTTTCTTCTCATTTGCCTTGTACTATACTTACTTGAGTCTATGTTCTATTATTCCAGTAGGATGTTAGCTCCTTGAGAGCAGGGACTGTTTCATCTTTGTATCTCTAGCACCTTGTATGCAGCAGGTGCTTAGTAAGTGCTTGTTGAATCGTAAAATTGAAATAGTTAGGCTCTACTAGCTTAGCAGTTGATGTATGCCAACTAATTAAGTATAGCCAAATTTTACCCACCCCTGGGACATATTTTTAGCATGGCTGTGTATGGGGAAGGAGATGTGTGTGTGTGTGTGTGTGTGTGTGTGAGTGTGTGTGTATGCAGAGAGAATGCCGAGTGTGGTGCAATTCTCATTCTTGCATATGGAGCTGGTGCCACATCAATTTGGAAGAGGCATATAGGAATAGAAGCAGCAAACATGAAGGGGAAACTGGCTTTTCAACACATTCATGATTGCTAGAATGGATCTTCTTAGCTGAGACTGGGCCTTTTTGTCTCATTTGAACTGAGATCTCATCTCGTGCCCAGCTAAAGAACTCATTTGTTCTTGTGTATTTTCTGGTAAAAGCTCAATCAGCAAATCCATCAGTCCCTTATCCAGTACCATTCTTTGCTCAGAATTCTCTTTACTGAACCAGAGTCAGAGTCTCCTGCATATGCAGCCGTATGCAGAATGTTCCAAGCTTGGGTGAAAGCCTGGTTTCAGCAAAAAAAAAAAAAATTTTGTAAAAAATCTTAGGTAGGGAGAGTGTCTCATTTGAAAGCAGTTGCTCTTTCAGGACTTACAAATTTCCACAAGAGAAATAAACCAAGCAATAATAGGCCTTTGGTGAGTTTAAATTCACACAAGGAAAGACTCTTAACTTGACATTCACATGAAGAAGTGGGAAAGGGAAGAAGGAATGAGAACATAGGTAAGTCTCTAGAAGAGGCATGGGTACCCCTGTGATTTAGCTTGCAAAGAGGAATCTTGGAGGGATAAACTTTGATTATTTTGGTTTCTCTGGATATGGAAAAGCACCACACAAGGGGTCAGAAGACTTAGATTTTAATCTGGGCTCTGCTATTACCTTTTAACAAATTGTTTAACATCTCTGAGTCACTATTTCTTATTCTGTAAAATAGAGATCATAAGATCATAGATGTAGCTCTGAAAGGGACTCTAAGAGCCATCTGGGACAGCCCCTTCATTTTACAGATAAAGAAACTGAGCCCAGAGAAACTAAGTGAATTACTCAAGGCCACACAGATAGCAAAACTGGAATTTGAACCCATGCTCCCTATCCCAAAATTCAGCATTCTTTCCACTGTATCATGATTCCTGTTCTTTTTACCTACTTTACAGGGTTGGTGTAAGAATCAAATTAAAAAATAAATGTGACACCTTGGAAAGTTAAATGCACCATACAAATATGAGACATTATTATTTTGTCTCATGTCAGACATTGTTACTTGAACTTGAGACCAAGGCCAGATTGAAAATTCATTTCTACTATTATCCAAGTGACTGGAAGAAAACCCAAGGACACCGTGCCTAAGTGAAATCAGAGTGCATAATTACATATTCAAAGAACAGTTCTCATTGTTTTTGCATTAACCTTGCAAGTCTCACAGGGGAAATGTCTTCAGATTTTTAACCTGGAGCTTGCTAATGAAATTAAAAAAGCTTCATTAGTGGTTCATACTGAAAACAGTGTTTGGCCCTTCTGAACTGATAAGAATACAAACTTTGTGTAAAGCCACAAAAAGGAAAAAATAGAGAAACAAGAAAATTTAAATTCAATGACAAAGGCAACTCAGTTAAGTATCTGTCTAGGGAGAGTGTAGTAAAGAATTAAGCCACTCGTTATCCAGGAACAGGATTGACCTTTGACAAAATTGTGAAGTTGGCAATTTGTCTTTGTTTTTAACTTCCACCCTCTGGGTTGCCTGTGCCCTAATTCTGTTTTAAGTGTAAGATGTGTGTTGTCCTTGTGAGATATATAAATGTAAATATATATAGACACATATATAGACACACACACATATATTCACTTGCAAAATCTAAACGTATAGGCAGGCAGCTTGAGTGGAGGCACTGACATCTCTGAAATCTTGTTCATCCCTCTCCAAGGGAGACTGCAGTTCCTACTTTGAGGGGGCCAGGAGAAGGGCTCATGAATCTAGCTGCCTTGTTCTTCTCTGAGAGCAGGTACTGGACTAGATTTATATCTACCCCCCCTAAATATTGCTGGTTGAGGGGTATAATATTTAGGTTCAAAACACAAAGCTGCTTACTTCCCTGGTCACTATATATTAAAGGGGAGATAACTCTTATTTTATGCTTACCAGTTTTGACTCCTTCCCACCAAATATTAGTTACACAAAAGACCATCACAAAGAGTGAATAAACTCATTTATCCAAGTAGATAGCAAACAGAAAACAGAGATGTTCCTATAAATTAGAATATACCAGAAAGTAAATTAATAGTGAATGAACACCTTAGTTGGGAGTAAGATGAGATGAAGTCTCTAGGGAAGCAATCTAGAAATCCAGGACATGAGAAGCTGTCTTCTACATATTTGCTTTCCAAAGTCTGTCTGTCTGACACTCTGTAGAGCTGGTTCTCAAGAGAGTCTGGAACCGCGTAAATCCTCTCTTGGAGGAAGAAAGAAGAATGTTTCTCCTCTCTAAAACAAGAGCTTTGCAACAATTATGCCACTTATGCAGTCACACATAGTTGCCTCAGTGTTCTGTCCACCAATCCAAATGATTCCCCTGTCTGGGGAGGGAAACATTTTTAAGTTTAATTTGCATGATTAACTTCTTCTCCATAACTTTCCTAAGTCTAGAACCATAAATCGAGCCTAGATTTGTAATGTTTGATGATTTTTGAGATGTAAACATTCCCTCAGGGCTAGGATACACCTTTTCCCAGTACTTGCAAATTGGGTCCTCAAGGGAGGTAACTTCTTCCAGGTCGAAGATAATTTTTATGTCTGAAGTCCTAAAAATAGAGCTCATCCTATCCTGGTATTCTCCTGCCTCTCTGCCATGAGGTGGGAGTTATGTTCCATTAGCCATTCTCCAGGACCTTTGCTGTTTTTTCAATTACTTAGAATTCAGCTTCCCTTCAGTCATCTCTCTGTTTGTATTATAGTCGTTGTGTACATTGCCCTTTCATCCTTGTTTATTTCACTCTACGTTATTTCATATAGATCTTTTCTATCCCTTATTTGGTTATGAATTCTCCCCCTGACCCCAGAATATTGTAATGGCATATTACTGTGCTATAAGAAATGGTGAGCAGGCTGATTACAGGAAAAGCTGGAAGGACTTATGTGAACTGATACAAAATGAAATGAGCAGAACCAGGAGAACATTGTATATAGTAGCAGCAATACTGTATGATATTCAACTGTGAATGACTTAACTATTCTCAGCAATACAATGATCTATGACAATTCCGAAGGACTCGTTGAAAAGTGCTATCCACCTCCAGAGAAAGAACTGATGGAGCCTGAATGCAGATTGAATGAAAAATACCTGAGTGCAGGTATTTTTCTCTTTCAGTTTTGTGTGTGTGCGTGTGTGTGTGTGTGTGTGTGTGTGTGTTTTCCCTTTGGATCTGTGTCTTCTTTCACAAAATGACTATTATGGTAATATGTTTTACGTGATTGAACATGTATAACCTAAATCAAATTCCTTACTGTCTCAGCAAGTGGGGAGAGGAGGGAGAGAGAGAGAGGAAATTTGGAACTGGAAATTTTTTTAAATGAATGTTAAAAATTGTCTTTACACGTAAATGGGGAAAAATAAAATATTATTGTAAAAGAATTTCCCCCTAGCCATAATGGCGAAAGGTACTTTATCTCATTCTCTTCTAATTTTATGATGCGACCATTTTTTATTCAAGAGTTGCATTCATTTTGAGCTTATTGTGGTAACTGGTGTAAGATTTCAGTCTAAATCTGATTTCTGCCCAGCTGCTTTCCCATTTCCTCATCAGTTCTTGTCAAAAGGAAGTTTTTCCCCCACCAATTTGTGGTTCTAGGTTTATCAGACACTAGGATATTGTTTTAGTGCTTCCGTTTTTTGCTTATCTAGTCTGCTCCACAGATGTAGTTTTAAAAATTTTTTTATCCAGTACCAAGCAGTTTTTGATAACTATTTTCATAATACTATGGTTTGAATGTTGTTAAAGCTGTATCCCTTCATCTTTTTATTGTTTCCCTTGAGATATTAGACTTTTTGTTTTTTCCAGCTGAATTCTGCTACTGTTTTGTTTAGTTCTATAAAGTATCTCCTAGATCAGTGGTTCTTAACCTTTTTTGTGTACCTGTGGGAGTCTGGCGAAACCAATGGATCTCTCCTCAGAACAGTATTTTTAAATGGATGAAATAAAATACATAGGATCACAAAAGAATTCAATCATTAAAATAGTTACGAAAAATTTTTTATAATTTATTTATTTTTAGTTTTCAACATTTACTTCCATAAGATTTTAAGTTTTAAATTTTCTCCCCCTCCTTTTCCTCCTCCCTCCCCAAGATGACATGCGATCTGATATAGGCTCTACTTATACATTCAATTTTCACATTAGCCATAATATAAAGAAGAATTAGGACTAATCAGAGGAACCATGAGAAAGAAGAAACAAAACAAAACAAAACAAAAAAGAAAAGGAGAGCAAATAGTCTGTTTCCATCTACTTTTAGACTCCACAGTTCTTTTTCTGGATGTGGATAGCATTTTCCATCATGAGTCTTTTGGAATTTTCTTAGATCCTTGCATTGCTGAGAAGAGCTAAGTCTATCAAAGTCAGTCATCACACAATGTGGTTGTTACGGTGTACAATGTTCTCCTGGTTCTGCTCATTTCATTCAGCATCAGTTCATATAAGTCTTTCCAGGTTATGAAAAAAATTTTTTTTAAAGTTCATGGACCCCAGGTTAAGAACCTCTGTCTTACGTAATTGGATTGGCATCCATTGCATTTTTTTTGTTATATCATGTAAAGCTGCTTCTTATATCACATTTATCATGTTATTCCTCTATTCAAAAACCTTCAGTGGCTCCCTATTGTCTACAAATACTAATAATAATCTCCTTATCTTGGTATTTGAGGCTCTCCAAAATCTGGCTCCAACTCATAATTATATGTCACAAAGATGCCCATTATTGGGCAGTCTTCTTCAGTTAATAGGTATTGAGCTCAGTCTGGCAGGTCTGAGTTCAGATCTGTAGAAAATGTTGTTGCTCAGATACTTTCTTGGATGTATGTTGTATCCTGACTGTGGAACCAAGAAAAGTCCGGAGTCCAGACATCTATAAATAAAGACAAAGCCTCATATGTTATCTATTTCCACAGTTTCTGATACAGTGCGTAGCACTCTCACATATACAAGCATTGGGCTGGTTCAACAAGGGTATCCCAAAACCAAAGGCAGTGCAGATATGGCTTAAAAAGTAGCTCTTGCTTTTCTAATTAGGATGGGAACTCATCCTCATGTCAAGTACACAGTCACAGCTGAATTCCTCTGGCCTGTGTTTATTTTGTTGCTAATACAACTTTCTTTTCCAAACTTATTTTAAGCTACTCTATTTCATATATCATAAATACTAGACAAGCCAAACTATGCTCCATTCTAGTTTCTTACCTTTCCTTTTTTTTTGGAAGGAGGAAGGCAGGGCAATTGAGGTTAAGTCACTTGCCCACAGTCACACAGCTAGTAAGTGTCAAGTGTAGAGGCTGGATTTGAACTCGTATCCTCCTGGCTCCAGCTACCTTACCTTCTTCATAACTTAATGCTTTTGCTCATGTCATGTTTCATCCTTGGAATAAACCAATTCTGCCACCTGTTCATGGTATAGTGGAAAGGTGGAGTCAGAGGATCTGGGTTTGAGTCTCAGTTCTGCCATTTGGTCTTTCAGAGACTCAGTTTCCTCATTTGTAGAACAAAGTAGTGGGATTAGATGACTTGCAAAGCCCTTTCCAACTATTCCTGGAGGTGGCTTGTATATTCATTCAATGTACACTTTGTTTTCTGGGCAGTTTTCTTGTTTACGTGTTCAAGTTTTTTGATGTGTCCTGTTCTTCTGGGAAACCTATTGTCTTCAAATTGTCTCCAAGTATCCTGTCTTTTAGATCAATATATTTTTGCTTATATGGAGATCGTGCTTTCTTTTAATGTTATTGCTTTTTGCTTCTCTCTTGCCAGATTGTTCTATATAATTGCATTCCCAATTTGTTATTCTCTCTTTTGTTTCTTTGGTGAGACTCGCCATCCCAGATTTGTTTTTCTATTCTGCCAATTATTCCTACTCTGGAGGTCATAAATTCTGCTCTCACATTCTTATTTCTCTTTTAAACCATTCAGGAACATCTTGCTCTCTTTGGAATCCATAGATTTTCTGCCTTTTCAGGCACTGGCTTCGTTTTTCTTTATCTTGCAACATTTATTTATAGATGTCTGGACTCACTTAGCTGATGTGGAGGCCATATTCCCCTCTGTTATTAATAGCTTTCCTGTTGGTTTATCTGCTTATGCTCCAGATCTTTAACTGAGTTTTCTTGCTCCTGAGATCTTTGGCAGTTTCAGTCTTTCCCCCTTATATCTCCTGTTGCTGGCTTTCTGATTCTTTCTCCTTTGATGGAGGTTTTTCTGGGGGCTTGTCATCTCAGATGTCAAATTCATCTCAGCCTTCTTCCACACAGGGTGATTCAAATTTTGCTGGCCCGAGTCTCTGCCCCAAGTGACTTCTAGGGGATTAGAACCGGCCCTGGCTGGACCCTGGGCCTTTTGCTTGTGGCAGACTTGATGGATCTATGCACGCTCCGACTTCCTGTCCCAGTTCCTTCTGTTCCTTAGGTCTGTAACTAGGTTCTGTTGCAGTGTAGAGCACTGGCCAGAGCAAGTTTCTGCCTTTTGATTTTCTACAGCACTAGGAGGAGAGAGAGGAGGGTAGAACTAAGTTCTGTTGCAATCCTGTTGTTCAGCTTGTGTGGCCTTGTCAGAGTGGGGCGGGTTGTGGTGCAGGGGAGTGCTGGATGAGGGTGTTATGGTTAGGGATCAGTCTTCTTCCTGTTGGTACCCTGGATTTTTATTTTGTTAGGGTTCTCGGTGTCCTCGACCATGCAGACAGCGGAAATTGCTTTATCTTTTGGGCATAACTCCTATTTTGGAGAGGTCTAAGGAGTTGTGAGGACAGGAGAAAATGTCTAAGCTTTCATCTTGACTCAAAAGTCATTCCCCTTCCAACTCTTAATGCTCTTCTTCTACCTGTTTAATTCCCTCCCTCTCTTCAAAGTTCAACTACGGTTCCATTCCTTCCTTTCATGAAGTGTTCTTGAATTCTCTTAGATAAAATTGTACTTTCTCTTTTTCATATTTCTCAGCATACTGTTCTCCAGATCACTCCTTTGCACTTATTTCTCCTTTGTATCATGGTTATTTTTCTACATGCCTTTCCACCTTAATAGATTGCAAACTCTTTAAGGGCAGGGTTTATGTCTCATCTGTGTCCATAGAACTTGCATATAGTAGGTACTTAATGTTTGTGGAACACAACTGAGTAAATATTTAAAAAAAAACCCAATACCACCTCTCTCTCTGTAACTCCAACCTGTTTTCTAAATTCTAGTCCTACAAACTCTAGCTCTTTGTTCTACATCTCCCACTGGTTGTCCCTAGAATACTTTCCACTTAACAAGTCCAAAACTCAACTTGCCCTCTTATCTCTAAACCTTTCTCCTTCCCCTTAACTTCTCTGGTTTTACTCATGACACCACCATTCTCTCACCCAGACTAGAAAACATGGGGCCACATTTGATACATCCCCTCACACACATTCATTGGAATACCTATTTAAAATTATTTCCAATAATATGCCACATCCAATTAGTTGTCAAATTCTGTTGCTTCTACCTCTATAATAATATATTTCACCTCTATCTCTACTTGACTGCTTCCACTGACATCAAGTTCAGTCCTTCATTAACTGTTGCCTGGACTATTTTAAATGCCTCCTTCCTATCTTTCTTGCCTCCATTCTCTCTACTTCCTTCTGCTGTTGTTGAATTGTTTCAGTTGTGTCTGACTCTTTGTGACCCCATTTGGGGTTTTTTCTGGGCAAAGATACCACAGAGGTTTGCCATTTTCTTCTCCTGCTCACTTTATAGATGAAGAAACTGAGGCAAACAGGGTAAAGTGATTTGTCCGGGATCACACAGCTAAGAAGTGTCTGAGGCCACATTTGAACTGAGGGCTTCCTGGCCCACTTCCTTCATATAGCTGTAAGAGTAACTTTCCCTGCATATGCTTTAATCTTATCTTTTACCTGCTTGAAACTTTTCATTGCTTCTTCAATGCTTACCAACTAAAGTATTAATTCCTCAGCTTGGCATTCAAAGCCCTATGTAATCTGGTTCAAACCCATGTCTCTAGAATTATTTCACATGACTTTCTTCACTTTGTTTGGGCCTCTCCTGTGTACTTGTTACATTCTTATTTATATTAGATCCTTGTGTACATAGGCTCACAGGATTTAGAGCTAGAAGAGTCCTTAGGGACTGTCTAATCCAATCTCTTCATTTTACAGATGAGGAAATTGAGGCTCACAGAGGTAAAGAGATTTGTACAAGGTACTACTTTCTAAGAGAGTGTAAGGTCCTTGATGCCAAAAACAAGAGCAGGGAAAAGGGAAAGCTATTACTAGGGGTAGGAAAGATAGCCCACCTAGGGTACAAAATGCAAAGTGCACAATGAGGGATGCTTACACATTTAGATTTTTTTTTTTATTAATTAACACTAATGCCAGAAAGTTCTGCTTCCTATAGCATGTAGGTAATGATTTTTTGATCATTTAAATTATATGTTTTATAGTGAAGACTCAAAATCTCAAGTAGGGAGCTAATCCACAAGGAGCACAATTTTCAAGCCTTGCCCTGACTCTCAACCGTGTCTAATTCCAAACCTAGATCTTAGCGCAGTTAGATACTTCCACATTAGACACTTTAAAAAATGACTCCTGAATTGAGGTGTCAGTGCAATACTATCAGTCATTTATGAGGCTCTGCCACACAAAGATTTCAATTTTCACTTATCTGACTCTTGGAATTCCTGTTTCCCTTCAAAGGTACAGCTCAAATGCTATCTCCTATAAGAAGCCTTTGCTAATTCCATTAGTTACCAATGTTCCCAGCTCCCGTCCTGCCAAATTACATTATACTTACTTATAAAATCATAAGATCATAGACTTACAACTGGAAGCAACCATAGAGGGTCACCTAGTCCAAATGAGGACCTGAAACCGAGAGAGGCTGGATCACAGTCACATAGCTGTTAAGTTGGCAGAGCTAGGGTTTGAACCAAAATCCTGTCTCCAAAGCCAGCATTCTTTCTGCTACACCAGTAAGTTCAGTAGAACGTAAGCTTCTTCATGGCAAGGAGTATTTTCATATCATTGTATCCATGGTGCTTTAGCATGCAGTATGTATTTAATAAATGTTTATCGAATTGAATCATTTAAATTCCTTCACATGGCATTTTGGAATGATAACATACAGCACTTATGCTCCTTATACATTGGAAATACTCAATAAATCTAATTTCAACCCACTGTTCCAGTCTTATTTCACATGACTTCCCTCTGGACGTTTACCCTTCCCCTGGATGAATGTATGGATTATATTCTGTAGAACAGAATATTTTCTTCCCCTACTAAGAACTGTTTTGAAACCAAGATATGAAAAATGCTTTATTATTTCTTTCTGGGTTGGCTGGCAGCTTATTTAGAGCTAAAGAAGAGTCTCCAAATGGTGAAGCATTTCTTCAGTTCTAGGGAGGTAGGGATGGTAGTGTGTGTTTGTGTGTTTGTCTGTGTCTGTGTCTGTGTTCTACACTACATCTGCCATATAGGCTCCTGACTAACATTTAATAATAGTAATAATTTTTCCATGGCGGGGGGTGGCGGGTAGGGGTGGGAAGCAGGCTATATTAGCATAGACCCTCTGCTTCTGACCTAAACATTTGTAAAATTCTACATTCTGAAAGTGAAGTTTCCCAGGCTAAATCACATGTGTGCAAGAGACAGCCTCTTGTGGTAAGGGCACCCATTGACAATATTTATACCCTTATTTGCCAGACTAGTTTCCAAGAATGGTGGGCAGATGGCCAGCCTTGAATCTGTTGAGGTGACTGACCCTACAAAAGGCTTCCTATTTTGCTTCATTTTGTTTTTCAATCGTAACTGCTAAACAGTGAGACTTCCCTAAATCCATAAGAAAAGAGAGACAAGAGAAAGAACAAGTGTAAAATTAAAGGTCACGTTTCTTTTAAGAATGTGAGGGGTTTAAATGTTTTTTACTTGATCTGCTTTTCTGCTGGATAATGGAATTCACCCCATCAGAAACCACTTCTGAACATGAAACCATTGTTCACCCTTCTGGTGATGGAGTTTTTGTGCGAGATGTATGAAAAAGACACAAAGGAAAAGACACAAAAACGTTTATTTGCAGGGGAAAAGCCTCACAAATCATTAGGGGCCATGTAGGGTGCTAAGGTCACGGATAAGAATGGGGAAGAGATGTGCGGTCCAACGGTAATAATAAAATGACAAGAAGCATTTAAAAATAAATTTTACTTCTTAGAACCTAAAATATAAAGCTGTCAATTTTCATTAAGAATGAAGCAAATGAAATCTAGATGGTGCCAAATAATTAATGACTTTTAATAACCCTAATAAATTTGGGTTTCACCAAAATCATGTTGCTTCTCATGGACCATTTCAAGCAAAGACCAGAAGCTCTTTTAGCAAGTCTGTCACCTGTCTAAATAAGGGTACTGCTGACAGCTTTCCCAGGTACATCAATTATAATTAACGAGTAATAAGAATGCCAAAATGGACTTCTTCGGCACTTGGACACAGAGGCCCTTGCATTTAAAATTAAATCCATTAATTGTAACTACTATACTTTTGTGAACCCACAGGTAGCGCACAAACTCATTCATTGCTCTGGCAATGGTGCCAATCGTTGTTAATTAAGGCACATGATTTATCTAACCTGGGAAAGGCTGCACTAGAGTGCCCCAAATCAGATTGATAAAGGGTCATTAGATCATATTGTTCAAGACAGTTCGGAAACCGATAGTGAAATATGTCTATAGAATCTCGAACAAAATTGATTGGAAAGAGATGCTCTAATGGTTTCAAGGAGAAGTCTGCTCTCTGCATCGTCCAGCAGTCTAGAAGTCACGAGGTAAGAGGCATGGCTTTTCTTCATGCCTGAGCTATGAAATTTATTTAAAAATAAAAGTTTTTTAATGGCATTTGGCAATTTCCTGACTATTTCAGGTGGCAGCCATTTTGATTCATCAGCTTTGACATTGGCAGCGTGGGAGTCCAGGGAGAGAAAGGAATAAATTAGCTTTCGTTTGGCTTTTGGATCCAGCTGAATGCTAAGAAAGGTCTTGGGATTTTATGCATGTACCTAGTGCAGAATTTTAAAGTTTTGTGGAAGGGGGCAATGCTTAAGTAAATGGTTGAAAAGTCCTGGCAATGTAATGACCTCTTCTCACTTCCCTTTCTCTATTCCAATCATGGGATCATGGATCACGGCTGAGCTGGCAGGGACCTTAGAAGCCTTTTAGCCCAAGCCTCTCATTTTACAGATAAATTGTGGTCAAAAGAGATTAAGTGGCTTGCCCAGAGACATACAGCTAGCAAGAGTTTAAGGTGGAATTTAAACCCAGGTCTTTCTGACTTCATCTTGTCCCTCTAGCCATTGCTACTACCTTCCAATCCCCTTCTATAAAGCCCACCCTGATGCCCCAGCCCCATTTATTTCTCCTATTTCTGGCTGTTGTCATTTATCATTTGTATTTTGTATATGGGACCATTAGCATTAAGCAATTTATTATATTTTTATATACTGTCTTTGTATGGTTCTGTAATTGTTTTAGAACTCTGTTCAAAACAATGCTGTTTTGTTTCAAATAGTTTTTGTCCCCTAAAAAACTGTAAGCACCCTGAAGTCAGGCACTATATAATTTACTCCATTTGTGCTCTCAAGAGCATAATCTTTGGCACAAAGTAGCCAATCAATCAATATTTATTGAATTTAAATGAATTGAACTAGTTTTGCCACCCCTGGCCTAGGAAATACATTTATGTGTCAGACAAAGATTTAAATAGTAGACCAGGTGAATTTATATAAAGTCAAGGAGCACCAGACAGCTCCCAGAGATATATCCTTTCATTTTTTTCTTCACTTGAAAAAAATTTTTTTTTAATTTTTTTAAAAATTAATTAATTAATTAATTAATTTTTTTTTGTTTACAACACTTGGTTCTACATAATTTTGAGTTCCAGATTTTCTCCCCTCCCTCCCCAAGACGTCATGGAATCCCATATAACTTCCATGTATCACTGGCAAAATGGGTGTCCTATTGTTTGCCTTCTCAATGGGTGGGGGAAGGATTGGAAGGAGGGAAAGAATTTAGAACTCAAAAAAAAAGAGTAAATGTCAGGTATTTTTGTGTGTTTCTGGCAAGGATAAACTGGTGTCTAAGGCCTCATTTCTCCCTAAATATACGATTCCCAATGCCTGCACTTTCCCCCGTTATGGCACAGGAGAAGGAACCGGACCCCATGCCTAGTTTCAGGGCAGCAGCACGTGGCACTCACCTGTCCCAGCCTGACTGTCAGCACAGGAACCATTCCCTCTCCCTCCAGGCTCCCACCTGCGGGGGCGGGGCAGAGGCCACAGGAGGCAGAGCCAGACACACATGATCTCAGGAGAGAGGAGGGGAAGCTCCCAAGGGCAAGAACAGAAGAGGCAGAGGAAACCACGAAAAAAATTTTTAATGGTGGTTTACCTATAGGAGGTGAATGCGCTCTTCCCCATTGCTTTCTGAGAGGTCCAACATCCATTGAAACTGACATTTTTCAGACTAAGGCCAAATAAAACTAAATTAATCCGATAATGTAATATACTGGAAACAACCCTAGATTAGGAACCCCAGTATTTGGGTTTTAGTCTGGTCTCTACTGTCAAGTAGCTATGTGGCCTTGGGCAAATCACATAACCTCATCAGTAAAATGAGTCAGATTATATGATTTCTAAGGTCCTTCCTAGCTCTTAAAAACCTGTAATTCTATGAAAAGCATGTTTTGGAAGAACTGAGTTATACAAATAGGCTCTAAAAATGTTTTATTGGTGCCCTCCCTCTTTCACTGCCCCCATTGATTTCTTCTCCTAATGACTCCTTAGACACCACCCTATAGCAGAACATGCACTCATAATCAAGGAGCACGGTAGGCAAAGAAATAAACATGTTGGCCATGTCTGACAACGTATGTCTCCTTCTATACCTGCAGTACATCTTCCCACCAAGAGGAGAGTGGCACATGCCACTGTCAGTTTGCTGAAGTCACAATTAGTCACTGCATTGATCACAGTTCCGATATCTTTCAATGCCTTTTCCCTTTACACTGATGATGTTACTGTGGAAATTGTTCTCGATGTTCTGCTTACTTTGATCTTTATCATTTCATATAAATCCTTTCAAGTTTTCCTAAATTGTTCATATTTATCCCTTCTAATGGAAAATAATATTCCGTTACATTCATATGCAAGTTGGTTCAGTCATTCCAGAAGAGACCTGCATCCATTGTTACCACGTTTTTGCTACTATAGCAAAGTACATTCTGGTTCACTCTCCCAGAGCCAGGCGGTCCCATTTGCCTCCTCAAGTTTCTAGGATACCCTGAGGAGTTGGAGTGACTCTATCAACTTCAGCCCCAACTAGCCATGTTCCTCCTATTGTTGGGGGTCAATTACTATTGTTCCGGTTCCATTTAACAACTTAAAAGCAATTAGATTTTGCAAAGGGATATTCACTTAGAAAATAGAACAAGAACAAATGTACTTCTTTCCCTAACATCTTGGGGGATGGGTGGGGGATATTTCCCCTCTACTATTGTCTCCTGGGGAAAGAGACTCAAAACTTAATTCAGTCCCTACATTGTGCCAGTCCCACCAAGTCCACATCCAGGCTTGTGGTATGACTGCTACCAGGAAAGGCGGGCAGATGGCCACTGCTGCTCCTGAACTAGATGCGCAGTAAGAGAGGCACAGACCAGGAGGAGAGGAGAACGCTGAGACGATATAATAAACTGAGTGATCAGGAACTGAGAACAAAGCTGGAGATCCCTGTTCTCATCCCGTGTTTTCACTTTTGGCCTTCCTGCTCTCTTAAAGGAGAGGTGACTCTGTTGTTCTGATCCTTGTTCTTTAAGAGTTTGCATGCTTTCCTATCAGTAGTCACATGAAAAAAAAGTCACTAATGATTAGAGAAATATAAATTATAACAATTCTGAAATACCACCTCACACCTACCAGATTGGCTAACATGACAGAAAAGGAAAATGACACCTAGGGGATGTGGAAAAATTGGTACACTATTGCATTGTTGATGGAGTTGTGAACTCACTCTGGAGAACAATTTAGAACTGTGTCCAAAGGGCTATAAAACTATGCACATCCATTTACCCAGCAATATACCACTACTAAATCTGTAATCCAAAGAGACCAAAGAAAAGGGAAAAGGACTTATATGTACAAAAATATTTAGAACATCTCTTTTTGTAGTGGCAAAGAGTTGGAAATCGAGGGGATGCCCAATAATTGGGGAATAGCTGAACAAGTTGTGGTATATGATTGATTGTGATGGAATACTCTTGTGCTAGAAGAAATGAGAACATGATGGTTTCAGAAAAACCTAGAAAGACTTGTATCAACTGATATGAAGTGAAGTTTGCAGAACCATGAGAACATGACACACAGTAACAGCACAATTGTAAAGATGATCAACTGTGAAACACTTAGCTACTCTGATCAAAACAATGATCCAGGAAAGTTACAAAGGTCTCATGATGAAAAATGCTATTCACTTCCTGAGAGAGAACTAATGAAATCTGAATGCAGATTAAAGCATGCTTTTTTTACTTGGTTTTTCTTGCGTGTGTGTGTGTGTGTGTGTGTGTGTTCTTTTGCAATGTGGCTAATATAAAAATACGTTTAACATGATTTTACATATTGCTTGCCTTCTCAAAGGGTAGGGATGGAGCTAGAGGGAGGGAAAGAATTTGGAACACAAATATTTAAAAAACGAATGTTAAAATTTTTTACATGTAACTAGGAAATATTTAATGAAATAAAAATATTTTAAAAGAAGAGCTGGCTTGCTTTCTCTTTTGCAACTTATTGAAAAAGAAACCAGTTTCTCTAAGGTAATGTACTCATTCACTGAAGGACTGATTCGTGTATGAGTGCCTGGAGGATTAAACAGCTGGGTGGTAGGGTAAGGGAAGTAGGAAATACAATAATACCACTCTGTGTGTGTGTGTGTGTGTGTGTGTGTGTATTTGTATTTGTATTTGTCAGAGAAAGAGATTCTCTAATTGCTAGGAACCTCTCTTCTGGAGGCTTGAGATTAACCAAAGAAATTTTATTGATATATATTTTATAACTTCTCAAAGACAGAAAAAAAAAGTGAATTCAGACCAGTTCTCAGACACAAATTAATCAAGCAGCTTATTGGAGATTAAAACTAGAATTCACGGTGGTGAGAGGCATTTTCCTCCTTTCCATTGTTTCTTCCTAAAGCAGATGAAAAGGAAGCCCATTCTCCCTGAGGGGTAGAGTCTAGTGCAGAGAGAGAGAACCTGCTGCCTTGAGGCCACAAGCGGCCTTCTAGGCCTTTTGACTGAGTCCAAATTTGACAGAACAAATCCTTTTTATTAAGGGGCTTTGTTCTGTGCTGTTTCAGTGAATTCAGTCAAAAGGCCCGCATGACCTAGAGGGCCACGTGTGGCCTTGAGACTGTAGGTTCCCTACCCCTGGTCTAGTGTACTCACTAGATCTAGAGCAATGACCTAAAGGAGGAGCTTGGAACAACCGGTACCACCCACAACAGGGTAGGGGGAGCTAAGAAATAACTAGCTCTCTGTTTATTAACCTTTTACCTTGTACTCAACACTGCTAGAAGCATATCTAGCTTCCAATGACATGTACAAGCCTTCAAGTATATGAACAAGAATAACAGATAGCATAAGCCAAACAAGAAGCTAAAGCAAAGACAAACAAAATAAAAATGTTGGTCTGCACTGATAAGGAAGTTTCTTCACCAGGAATTTCCCACATTAACGAAATCACAGGTCTTCCTCCCCTCCCTCCCTCCAAATAAAAGTTATCATTATTAGTAATCTTTTGGGAGTTGGAGAAGATTTGGATTTTCAAATTTTGTCTCTATTTTCTTTTAAAAAAGTGTTAAAAAGGCGGATTCTATAGATCTAAAATAGAGAATTTGACATGAATCCTCTGGTAAAAATCCTAGAATGGATTATTAAACATGGGGTTTGTAAGCACTTGGAAAAGGAAGCCAGTGATCACTAGAAGTCAGCAAACTTCCCTGAGGACTAGCAGTATTAAATTAGATTGATTTGATTTTTGGATAACATTATTAGATTGGGAAATTCTAAAATCAAAGTGTATTTGGACTTAAGCAAAGCATTTGACAAAGTTGCCCGTGATACTCTTCTGCAGAAGAAGTAGAAATGCGGTCGGATGATATATAGTACAGTCAGATGGTCACGCAGATGATTGAATAACCATATCTAAAGAGTGTTAACTATTAGATCTATGTCAATTTGTGAGGTTACATTCATGAACTTATAGGCATCCCAATCAAGGTAAACAACATTGTCAATGCACTCTGCATTGATCCAACCACACGTAGAGTATCTCCTCCAGGTCTGGTGGCCACATTTTGAAGGAGACATTGACAAGTGAGTCTAGAGGAAGGTTACTAGGATAGTGAGGGGTATGGAAATCTATTTAATCTGGAGAAGAGAAAGCATATTTAGTCAAGAGGTGAGAAGACTAAAGAGATGGTTGTCTTCAAATATTCGAAGGATGGAGGAGAGTAATTTAGACAAAGCAATTGAGCCATTTTGTGTATTCTTTACTTACAGAGGCAGCTTGTTGTAGCTGCCAGAATGCTGATCTTGGATATCAAGAGGTCAAATGGGGTATATCTTGCCTCCTCCCATTTACTAACTGCATGACCACGTACAAAATCACTTAAACTCTCTGAGTCTCAAGTATATCAGCTGTAAAATGGGCACAATAATGTCTATACCGTATGTATTAATGCTCAAAAGATAATATGTGTAAAGTACTTTGTAAAACTTAAAATACATAAATTATTATCATTACTATTACTATCTTTAAAATTAAACTGAATTAGAACTATTTTTTGAGTGGGTGTATGTGTGTGTGAGTGTGTGAGTGAGTGAGAGAGACATAAAGACAGACAGAAAGACAGACACAGAAAGTTTGAGGTCTTCTTGAGATCACTACAGATGTCCTGACATGTCAAAAACTCTGGTTTTGAAAAATCTCTGACATAAGCATAATCTCTCATGTTTCACGTGCTCTGTCAGTCTTAAATAGACATACACACTGGCTGCATTGTGTTTTTGGTTCACTGGCTGAACCATTCATAGGATTGCAGATTGTCTCAAAGATCTCCAGCTGTAGCCAAGATCACAGGATCACAGCTTTAGAGCTTAGAAGGAAACTTGGAGACCATGTAGTCCAACACCTCATTTTACAGATGAAGAAACTAAGGCCCAAGATGGTTAAGTGATTTGCCCAAAGTCATAATGGTAAGTTTCAGGGACAAAATTTGAACCTGGGTCCTTTGTCTCCAGAGCCAATGAATGATCTTTTTTTTCCTGTATTGATCTGCATCTCAAAAATAGGAAAAACCATATTTATCCTGTGCTGTCAATACTGAGCTAGATTTCACAAACATCCCACAAATGTGCTGCCTTAGTGATACAGCATATATTCAAATGCCTACAAAGGGGAATTTGAGCATATTTCCTACAAATGAGATAAATATGAAAAATAAGAAATTTAAGATTAAAATGTGAGGTGAATAAATGAAATGGAACTTGTCCTAAGCAGCAACTGCAGTCACATTTACTGAAGGGAAATATGGCTTTATCAGTGGGGCAGCGACATGCTGACATTTACGAAGCATGGACATTTCTGTAAAATTAACTACGTTATGCCCCAATTTGGGCCTATGAATTGCTTCTGTGGAAATAGGTAGTTAGATCTCAGCCAGTGATTGACACTAGCAAGCACAAAGGTTAGGCTTGTCCTGATTTCATTTCATCCACACTCAGAGTGTATTTTATGGGTTCTTGTACAAGCTGTGATTTATGTTTCAGGAGACTCATGGCTTTTAAAAGTAATTTCTGAAAATGAATTCCTTTTCCAAGTTGGTGCCCCCGTCATGGAGCTCGATAAGAGTCACTCCTCAGCCCTAACAGCATTGTATAAGCTTGGTTTACCTTTAATAGAGACTCTGTTGTGTTCTCTTTCTAGTATTAAGCTAGAAAATTGTTCCTAGGGGACTGTGTTTCATGGTCTTTATGGTTCCCCCATAGCATCTAGTACTGTGCCTTGAACAGCGTAAGTACCGAAGAGATGTTTTGTGATTTGATTTCTAGGGCTTGTAAATACATTGAAGTAGGAAATCTGAGGAGTTTGTTCTCAAGCTGTAATTCTTAAATGTTTTCATTCTATAGCCAGCCTTAGGTAAAGGCATAGCTCTTATATACACAATCAGGAGATGCTGCAGAAGATGGTTGCGCAATGTTTACATCCAGTGGTGGGATTCAAATAAATTAACAACCGGTTCTAAACAAAACTGAGCTGAGGTGCCTCGGCCACCACTGATGTGGTAGGCGCAGCGCCCCACCCTTCTCCCCCTCTAACAACCAGTTCACTGAACTCTACCTAAAATTAGGTACCGATTCTGCTAAATCGGTGTGAACTGGCTGAATCCCACCTCTGCTTACATCCTTCCTTTGTTTGGTCTCCTTTTTCTTACCCTTTTAAGTTTTAATGATGGTTTTTTGCAACACATCTTGTGTTGTACCATGCTCTACCCCCTCCCCGCCCCACCCTTCCTTGTGACATAGAAAAATAGTCAGGTAAAGCCACCCTACTAAATGACCGAATCTGACAGTGTCAGCAACATCATTCCCCTGCAGTGTTGTTCAATTGTTTCTTGGTTGTGTCTGACTCTTCATGACCTCATTTGGGGTTTTGTTGACAAGGATCCTGGAGTGCTTTGCCATTTCCTTCTCCAGCTTGTTTTACAGATGAGGAAACTGCGGCAAACAGGGTAAAGTGACTTGCCCAGGGTCACACAGCTAGTGAATGTCTGTCTGAGTCCAGATTTGAACTCAGGAAGATGAGTCTATCATCTATCTTCTGAAATCCAGCTGCCTGACCCTGTAGTACTGTGCCTCTCAAAAAAGGGAGTGTGTCTGTCATATGTTCCCTGAGATCAAGATAGACTGTTCACCGAGGTTAAGCTGACCTCAGCTTCTTCTTAGTGGTGTTTTCATTTACATTATTGTAGTCATTATGTATTTTGCTCCTGTCTTCTTGAATGGAAGGATTAATGAAGACCTGAACGTTGCCATTTCTACCTTCACATCTTTTTTAATCCTGCCTCTTCCTTCCACTCACAAAACTACCACCTTAATTCATCAAATCTTGACTAGGTTATTGCCACAGCCTCCTAACTGATCTCCCTGCCTCGGTTCTCTCCCCACTCCAATCCATCCTACACATTGCTGCCAAAGTAATTTTCCTTAAACATTGATCTGACCACATGACTCAATAACTCTGGTGGCTTTCTATTGTCTTTGAAATAAAATGCCACCTCTTCTGCTAAACTTTTAACGTTCCATACAATCTGGTCCCAACCTATCTTTCCGACCTCACTGGACATTACTCCCCTTCCTGCATGCTGTGATCCAGACAAACTGGCCTTCTCTCCCCTTCCCACAAATAACAGACACTCCACTCCTTGCCTTTCCATCAGCCAGCCTACAAGCTTGCAATGCACTCTCCTTATCTCTGCCTCATAGAGTCCTTCTCTTCCTTTAAGACACAGCTCACACACTATCATCTATATAAAGCTTTTCTTAATTCTTTCAACTGCTTTTATTTGTAAAGTTCTTATTATAGTGACTGACATGTAGTAGGCACTTAATAAATGCTTCTACCCTTCTCTTTCCTTTCCCTCCTCCCCAAATGCCTTGTATTATTAATTTTATATTTATGCTATATATATATTTTTATGTGTACATGTTTCTTTGTACTTTTATCCCCTGCTCCTAGCATAGTGTGTGGTATATCATAGGCACTTAATGAATATATGTTGACTGAATGAATGAAAACGCATTTACTAAAGGCCCTACTATGTGCCAGGCATAGTATTAGACACCGGAGACACAACAAAAAAGGCCTTACCCTCAAGAAGCTTGCATTATGATGGAAGGAGGCATCACATGTGGGAAGGTTGTGGTGAGGGATGGGAGTTTTGGTGTAGGGCAAGGGTTCTTAACCTTTTTTTGTGTGATGGACCCATTCTCAGAATAATGTTCTTAAATGCATAAAATAAAATATGTAAGATTTCAAAGGAAACCAATTATATTAAAACACAGTTATCAAAATACATATTTTTAAAAGTTCCTAAGCATAAGTCTTATCATGTTACTTACTCCCTTGCTCAAGAAAGTTCTATGACTCCCAATTTTCCCTTGGATAATATATTAACTATTCCATTAGACATTTAAAGCCCTTGAAAATCTGGTTCCAACCTATCTTTCTAGACTTATTGCACATTTCTCCAACTCATGCCTTCTTCTTTGCTATTGTCTGTGCTTGACTCTCTACTTCCTATCTCTGCCTTTGCACAAGGTCTATCCTTCCAAATTAATGCCTTTATATTTACATAACAGTGAAAATGTTATTCTACTGCTCCCCTCCTCCTAGAGAAGAAAATGTAAACTCCTAGAGGACAGAGCACATTTTGTTTTTGTACTTGTACCTCCAGTGCCTGGACCAGTGGCTGGAACTTAGTAGGTGTTAAATTAATGTTTGCTATATTGAATGAAAGTGGTAGACTATCACCAGTTGTAGATTCAGATCCTCCTCAGCTGCACCAGTGCCCACAGGTGTGTCAACTCATAGCCTATTTAGACTCTACCTAGATAGTCAGTGCCATACTAGAAATAGTGCTGGACTTGGAGCCAGAAGACCCAGCTTGTGGTTCTGGTGTCATGAAGGGTGGGATGTCTTGGCCACATATTTCCTACTCCTGCCATTGTCCACTCTTCCCAAGGATGCATTGTATACTTTTGGGAGAGTGTGTAGCAGGTTTATGGGAGGAATATTTTATAGCTGCCTTTATTAGTGAGTGTCTTTGCTTTGAGCCAATCATTACTACTGACTCTTTTTTTTTTTTGGAGGGGGAAGGCAGGGCAATTGGGGTTAAGTGACTTGCCCAAGGTCACACAGCTAGTAAATATGTCAAGTATCTAAGGCAGCATTTGAAGTCAGGTCCTCCTGACTGCAGGGCTGGTGCTCTACTCACTGTGCCACCTAGCTGCCCCATTACTACTGACTCTTAATGGGATGCACACCAATAGGGAGTTCATGAGCTGTAGAGTTAGGAGTGGGTATCAGAAGGGTACCTCTAGAACCTAGAACTTTATTACCTCTAGAGGAGCCTGTCTCAGGGACCCAGCCTACTAATATGAGTATAAGCTGTGAGAGTATTCTTGGGGGGGGGGGATGTACCTATAGAAGAAACGGAAAAGAAAGCAGGGAAGTTATAGTTCTATTGTGCTTTACCCTGATCAGATCACATCTGGAGGATTGTGTTCAGTTCTAGGCATCACATTTTAGGAAGGACATTACATAAACTAGAGAACATCTAGAAGATGGCAACTAAGATGACGAAGGGACTGGATACTATACTATATAGAGATGTGCAGCATGAAATAGAGAAGACTGGAAACATTTATCTTCAAGTATTTATTTGATGGATAGTGATGGGGAAGAGAGATTCAACTTATCCTGCTTGACCCCAGAAGGCAAAACTAGAAAAGAGGGCAGATGTTGAAGAAAAAAATCCTAATAATTAAGAGTATTCAAAAAATGGAATAGGTTGCTTTGGGAGGAACTAGACTCCTCATTTTAGAGCAAGGATTCTTATCCTGGCATCCATGACCTTGTTCATAATTGTTCTTTATTATGAACTTGTTCATAATTGGGTTCATTTGTAATCCTAGGTATATTATGTGATGTATTTAAAAACATTATTCCTTACAAGTCATTCCCCTATTGATAAATGGTCAAAGGATATGAACAGATGAAGAAATTAAAGCCGTCTATAGTCATATGAAAAAATGCTCTAGATCACTATTGATTAGAGAAATATAAATCAAAACAACTCTGAGGTCACCACATCATACCCCTCAGATTGGCTCATGTGACAAAACAGGAAAATGATAAATGTTTGAGAAGATGTGGGAAAACTGGAACACTAATGCAATGTTGGTGGAGTTGTGAACGGATCCAACCATTCCAGAGAGCAATTTGGAATTATGCCTAAAGGTCTATAAAAATGTACATAAGCTTGACCCAGCAATACCACTTCTAGGTCTGTATCCCAAAGAAATCATAAAAATGAGAAAAGGGCCCATATGTACAAAAATATTTATAGCTACTTTTTTGTGGTGGCTAAGAATTGGAAATTGAGGGGATGCCCATCAATTGGGGAATGGCTGAACAAGTTGTGGTATATAAATGTAATGGAATACTATTGTGCTATAAGAAATGATGAGCAGGCAGACTTCAGAAAAACCTGGAAAGACTTACATGAACTGATGCTGAGTGAAGTGAGCAGAACCAGGAGAACATTGTACACAGTACCAGCCACATTGTGCAATGCCTACCTTGGATAGACTTGGCTCTTCTTAGCAATGCAATGACCTAAGACAACTCCAAAAGAATCATGATGGAAAATGTTGTCCACATCTAGAGAAAGAACTTTCGAGTCTGAATGCAGATGGAAGTATACTAGTTGCTTTTTTTGTTGTTGTTGCTTTGTTTCTTCTTTCTTGTGGTTCCTCCCATTGGTTCTAATACTTCTTTATAACATGACTAATGTGCAAATTTTTTAAAAAATAAAAAAATAAAACTATTATTCTCAAAAGGGGTCCATTGGCTTCACCAGACTAACGAAACGGGTCAATGACACACAGAAAAGTTAAGAACCTCTGACTTACAGGCAGCATAGTCTGGTAGGTGTATTATAGAGATTTCTGTTCAGGTAAAGGATAGATAAGATGACTTCCGAGATTGCTTCCAACTCTGAGACTGTGAAAAAGGGAAAATGAAGAAAAATTCTTATGTCCATTCATAAAGTCAGGGTTGAGGCAGAGAAGGATGCAGAAAAGTAGAACAATTAGAAACGAATTCCAACACACACACACACACACACACATTTTTTTCTTTTCTATGTGAGAAAAAGAATCTGGGAACTTGAAAACATTCCAACATAAGTTTGAAATCAAGAGCTATGTACTTAAACCATCCAGAAACTAATCTACTACTGCTTACCTCTGCAGAATTCTAGGTAAATTCCACCTGGGACACATCCCTGTGGCTTTGAAAATTAGCAAACATGACCAGAGAAATGATGTATGGCTAGGGAAAGGTGAATGGATTTATGTTGAACTCAGATCCACGGGAATGTTTTTCTGAGTATCAAAGGCCCCCTTTGCGTTCAGATGACACTCTTGAGTCAAACCATCATTATTTTAAAATGTGAGACCTGGCAGTCCTCAATCTAATCAAAAGCATGTGGTTAGTTGCCCCATAAATGTGCACTTTGGCCTTTAGTACAATAATGACAGGAACCATAATTCACCCCCTTGGCTGTTAGCAATTAGTGATTTTCTGAAGAATGAAGTATTTTCTTACTTCTGATTCTAAGACAGAATTTCTGGAAAGCAGAGATACTAGTGAGTCGATGTTGTGATCAATTAGAAAAGAGCTTGTCACAGTGGTGTTAAGAGCTCTTCGTCTGAGTTTTTTTCAAAAGTTCTCTAGGACAAAGGTATAGTCTTGAGTATGTGAGAGAAATGTAGTATGCTTTGTGAAACTTTGCAAATGCTTGCCAAGAAAAGCAATCACGTTAAAAAAAGGGGGGGGGCGGGGCCAAAGGCTTGTCCCATGTGCCTTCGGCTCCTGCGCTGGTCTAGGATATGATTGCTTCTTTGCTGGATGTGGAGTTAGCTTGTATTGGAAGTAAGTCCAAACCTACATGTAAGTGGCCAGACAAGGAAGGGGTAAGACACAAAAGATAAAGGTGAATTTTGTCCACTTGACAACTTTCCCTAAGCTGGACTCCAGCTATAGGAATGGTCTATATTTACTAGGAGTAGTAATAGCCCCTAAATCCTGAAATACTTGAATGTAGGAACACCTCATGAAACTTGATTAAGGTTCCCCTCACTTCTCTGCAGATGTGAGCGACCATAGCTGTGGAACACTGCATATAGTGTCAGAACTTTTCTTGATGTGTTTATTCATTTCCCCCTCTTTTTTATTCTTTGTTATATGGCATTGCTCTCTGGGAGGGGAAAAGTTATATTGGGAAATGTAGGTGATATAAAAACAAAAGATTTCAATAATCTTGTTTTAAAGAAGTAAAACGAGTTGAGGTAAATTGAATACAAATAAAAGACAGTATGGCTAAAGAAAACTATTGGAATAGGAGTGAATTCAATGATGGGGTTGGATTAGATTATCTTTAAAGCCTCTTCCATCTGAAAAATATAAGATTCTACACTATAAATTCAGTCTCGGATATTCTCAAGAGTCATTTTCTATTTCTGTTTACAATAAGTCTGTGATTCTAGGGGCAGGTACACAGGAATACAGCAGGAAAACTTTAATGAGTTTTCCAGCAAGTTTTCATTTTCTAGCCCCCTTCTCTCCCCCTGCAAAGCCACAGCTGATATCCGTTAATATATTTTTCCTCTTCAGGCCCTCTGGCAAATGTTTCACCATACCTCAGTGGAGTTGTGCATGGAAGAATAATGCCTTGTTTGCAGCAAACTGGAAGGAGAACTTGCTTATAAGCCTAATTTTCCAACTTAAATTGGAAATTGTTATTTAAAAAAAAAGATACCAGCTGTGCTTTAGGTATTTCACTCTTAGATTGTAGGTCAGGGGAAATGTCCAGGACATGAGCCCCAATGTAAGCTCGATGATGTATAGCAGAAGTGGAGTGAATGCCTACCTTCCATTCCACATGGAGCAAGTCAGGGGAAGGATGATGTCTTCAGGACCCAAGTTAGCATCATCTTCCCTTTTTCAGCTTCCAAGAAGCAGCTATTAAATGTAAATGTATAGCTATGCAATCCTTACTACCAGGAATGGGAAAAAAAGAAAAAAATTGAACCACCTCCTTCAAGAGTAAAAAGCTACCTGCTTAACCAGAAGGATTCACTGGTGAAAGTGAGAGCAGAGGAGTCTCTACCATTTAAGATATCCCCTTAAGAGCTGAGAAAATAGGACTGGATTTGGAGAAAAAAAAATGCAAAAGAAAGCAGCTAGATTGCTTTCCTTTAATGTTAAGTGATTCCAATGTGCTGGCCAGCCTAAGAATACCCAGGAAGAATTAGGCAAGCTCCTTCTCTCTCTTTTGTGTCCTTAACAAAGTATGGACTAGGGTGCGAACTACTCTCATACTGAGTCCTCATGGCTCCTAGGAGACTTTTGTTTTGGCAATGACTCAAGTTCATAGCTGGTTTCATCTTTAAAAGGAGTCAAGAGGCTCAGAGGTCTGAAGTCAGACATGGCAAGGATCTGCAACAGACTCAGTTTCCTAGAGAGATGCCTAGTAAGTCCAAGTAGCCCTTCTCAGGAGGCATTAGAACTGGCTAGAAGAACAGACCTAGGGGGGGCGGGGGGGGAGGTGCTGGGGAGTCCTGGATGGAGCACCTTCTCAGGAATCTGTTGCTACAATCAGGAGTGCAAAGCAACTGGTTTGTGAAGCAGGAAAGCAACAGCTTATTAGCAATAATCCTCATGAGGCCATTACCCTCCCAACACTTCTGAGGCCATCCTACAAAAGGTAGCCTACAGGGCTAACCTTTCTGAGTCTGGCTATCTCCACTTCACCAAAGGTGTTTTCTACCATCATGGAGATAATCTAACTCAGAGTCCAAGCTGAAGAGCGATTCCCTATGGTTTGTGAGATGCTACATAGGGTATTTTTTGCTGATGACACTATGATGGTTTCACCAAGCCCCAGACCTTGTAAAGCCTCTGGGCTCTACAGATCTTTATCTGTAACCACTCAAAATAATTTCTACTAACTATTCACAGAGGAAAAATCATGTGAATGATAAATGTCTATTGCCTAGTGAATCTGTCAGTTTACTAGGCACCACCTAGCTGTCCCTATATATCAGAATACGTGTGTATGTGTGTATATATATCTTATATATACGTACATAGATACACACACGTATGTATGTACACACATATATACACATATACAATATGTATATACATACATATATATACATATACAATATGTATATACATACATATATACACATATTATGTATATATATAATACAACATTGTATACATACACACATTTGAAGGGGTGAGCTGGTGAGCAAGAACCAGCTTGAATGGCTCGGAAAAGCCATTTGTTAAATTTTTCATATCAGCATTTACACCTTGGAAATTGGCTAACTCAAGGCTTGATTTATTGTTTGTTTATTGTCTAGACTTAAGAGACAGAAGGAGAAAATGCTAATGCAAATTAAGCTTAAAAGCATTCCCGAACCCCCTTGATTGTTAGATATTTACCAGCAAGCTCCTGCATATACTGATATATACTGTATCTACTGAGCACATGGGGCGGCTAGGTGGCGCCATAGTGCACAGAGTACACTATGAGTACCTGGAATCAGGACCACTCATCTTCCCAAGTTCAAATCCGCCCCCAGACATCAGCTGTGTGACCCCGGACATGTCGCCTACCCCCACCTGCCTCAGTTCCTTATCTGCAAAATGCGCTGGAGAAATGGCAAACCATTCCAACATCTCCACCAAGAATACCCCAAATGGGGCCATGGAGAACCGGACCTGACTGAAATGACTCAACAACAAAAACTGGGCACACATACACACCCATACTGTGCTAAGTTGTGCCTAGTAGAGTGCTCTGACTAGAGCTGTGAGTTCCAATGTGATTCATACTTATTAGCTGTGTGACCCTGGGCAAATTACTTAACCTTTTTCTAGCTCACTCTCCTCATCTGTAAAGTGGAAATAATAAAGCACTTATGCCCAGCATTTTTGTTAGGATCAAATGAGACAATGTTTGCTTAGTACTTCACCAACCTTAAAGTGCCATAGAAATGCTAGCTATTAGCCAGCAGATCTATAGAGAACTATCTGTCTTTCTACCTATCTACCTACCAATCAATCTATGAGACATAGTACAAGTGGATGATAAGGTGGGCCTAGTATTAAACAGGAGGAAGTAAACAGCATGAATTGCCTTCATGAAACTATAGTGCTCTTTTAATGACTCCAATATTCTCCCCAAACAAAGGTTTATCTTTTTTTCTCCCCCAAAAGGAGTTCAGAAAAAGACAGAAACCAAGAATGACAGTAGTATATGCAATATTCCACACTCACAGTCTTCTACCTCTGTGAAGAAGGGAAGAAGGCACATTTTCTCCGTTTTTCTCCAGGGAAGGGTCCATATCTTTAAGACCAGTATTCTGTTGCCCCAGCAAGCTTTGTCATCCTGAAATTTCCCTCTGTTCCTACAGATATCTTGGGCTGGATGATCTCTCTTCCCCTTCAGCCTTCTCACCATGGAAGGTCCTTCTACCACAGTGGGCCTCCTTCCTCTGAGCAGTGACTGCCTCTTGGAACTTGCATTTTAAGGAAGAGCTTCCAGGTGGTGATGTTTGCTCCGTCCTTCTTATCTGGGGCCCTGTTTCTTCCTGGCTCTGGATTGCTTTCTCCACCACAAACTTCCTCCTACCCTAAGCTTCTTTTTAATGTGACATCTTCCTCCATCGGACTGTTAACTCCTTGAGGGGGCAGGATAGGCCTTTTTTAGCTTCTATTTGCATCCTAAAGCACCTAGTACAGTGCCTGACACATGTTCGGTCATGTCTAACTCTTTGTGACCCCATTATGGGATTTTCTTGGCAAAGAAACTGGTTTGCCATTTCTTTCTCCAGAGGATTAAGCCAAATAGTGCTTAAGTGACTCGCCCAAGGTCACACAGCTAGTACATGTTTGAGGTCACATTTGAACTCAGGTCTTCCTGACTCTATTCCCAGAGCTCTATCCACTAGGCCACCTAGCTGCATTCTCCCCACCACCCCTTCTTTTTTTCTCCTTAGGACAAGGTTAATACAGCTACAAAATATCAGATGGGCTGGAGCCCAAAGGGCTGACCATGGTACAAACATTGTTAACACAGCACTTGATCGTTAGATAGAGAAAGAGAGATGCAGTAGTCCCAAGGCAAGGCTGGACCAGCTGGCTGTTGCCCTGAGGGAGGAATCAGAATCTCCCAGGAGGAGAGGACAGGCCCAGCTACCCCACACTGTTTGGGTTGAAAGCTTGGGAAAAAAACCACATATGTTCATTCTTGACCTGCAGATAGCAAGCAGTAAGTGCTTAATATATGCCCATAGATTTAAATAGTTATGAGACATGGAGGACAACAGTCTTTGAGAAGTAGAAAATGAAAATAAGTTACTTCACAAAAAGCAATGGAAAGGTGCCTGGCTTGTGTAAGCAGTGTGCAACATATAATGAATAAGGAACTTCAAAGAAGATTAGGAATAATGGATATCACTTGGGAAAAGATATGATTAAAAATAGAAGACGCACTGGCCACAGCCCTACTTGAGGTCTTGGACAGCGGTGATTGATTCTGCTTCATGACTAAATGATGACATCCTCCAAAGCCTTTCCTTTTCCCAGGGATTCCTGAGAGCCTTGTAGTCAGAAGTTGCAGGACCTTGACAGAAGTCCACAATTTCATGTAGTCAAAACAGATCTGAGAGAATAGCCAAAAAAAAAAATCATCAATTAACCAAAAAAAAAAAAGGAAAGAGGGAAGTAGAGATATTAAATGGTTTAGGTTTTAAGTGATATTCAAAGGTTTACTTTTTTAAAACTATATGATCCTAGGTGGTTTAAAAACATTTCAGGGCAAAATGAGAGGTTCTTATTTCAGCAACTTTAGTTTAAACTAAAACTATTTCTGCATTACATAATGATAACAATTCTGTCTTTTACCTATGAAGAGATGCTATTTTTTAGCAATAGTATGCTATGAGCTCTGAGTTGTTTTCTCCAGTGGTGGAGACATACTTTCACATTCCTACTCCTTCATCTGATGCCTTTTGTGACCGATGCAGTAAAATGTGTTTAGTCTTTGGATGACAATGCTATCCTTTCTGTCCCCAAACAAATCTATTTGGAATCAAACCCATGACCATCATCTCCTTAGTCTTCTATGTCTATCACCCTCTTGCTTACAATAAATATGTGCAGTTGGAATTTATTGGATTCTGTTAGCATCCATCATGCTAGGTAGATCTCTATGGAGGATTGAACAAAATAAGCCAAAAAGAGTCATGGCAGGATGAAGAAGGCATGGTTATGGGTCACAATGCATATAAACAGAAGGTGTATTAGAAGTTATGAATTTACTCAAGTATCGAAATATGCAGATATTAAACAAAGGTTTGTTAAACTGAATTAACTAAATCTTGTTTAAGTTTAAACTTACCACAGCATGCATTGATTCTATCCCAGAAGCACTGAAAAAATCTCCGCCATCTCTGTTTCCTCTGTTAGACGCTGGCCATTTCTTTAGGGTTATTACTGCCTTTGGCCTTGGCTCTTGAATAAACTCCTTGTTTCAGAAGAGATTTACTACCCTAACTATATCTGTATCTCAATTTAATGAAAATGTTAAGGATAATTTGATGGTCCCTTGCCAGTATAATTTTAAATAAAATGTCTTCATTCTTTGGCAACATGTGCTGGCCTGATGTTTAACTATAGAAAAGTACTTAATTGAAGTGCTTTTTACATTATTGTCTTGCCAGTGTCTCCTTTTATAGAAGATACCCAATTCTCAGCATTTTCTCTGAGTAAATAAAGAAGGTGGAAAGCCACTTTTATTCATTATGTCTTTGTAGTAAATGTTCATATATATTGTTAGAAGTGTAACCTTGGCTAGATAAAGCATTTGGTGTAATTTTAGGACATAGCATTATATATACTCTAGGATCTTACCATGAATTTTTAGGTGACTTTGAACACAAGTATATTAATCTCAGCAAAACACAAGGCACTTTGAGGCTGCTCTGACGATATCTGCTCAGCATTTTCAGGGAGGAATTCTCCTTCGCCATTCTGGCTAGCTAACAGATGTTTAAAGCAGTGTAGACCACTTGTGATTTGGCTTCAAGAGCCCCTGTTATTGAATGGCTGCCAAACAAACTGTTAATTGTCTATCCTTTTTAAAAGATGAAAATGGTGGTGGTGATGATGACAATAGACAGAAATAGAATCAGTGGAATGTTAACAAAGAATTTCAAGTACTTCGTTTTTATCACTTAAAAAAAACCTGAACTCAACATCATGCCCTATAGAATATATTTTGTACTTATAGCAATACTTTGAAAATTTCTAGTTCTCTCAGTTTTTTAATCTCAAAAGTAGAGATCATAGAGTTGGAAGGTCTCTCAAAAGGTCATTTGATTCTAATATTCAAGTATGATGCGCCCCATTTTACAGAAGAGGTAACTGAAGGTCAGAGAGGTCAAGTAACACAAGTAGTAAGTAGGACTAGAATTAGCCAGTCAATAAAAATTTATTAAGCACCTACTATGTACCAGGCCCCTCCTGGATCACTGCTGTGTTGTGGCAAAGGAGGTAGATTGTGTAGCTCAATGAAACCATAAGCTATGCCATGCAGGCTTACTCAAGATGGACAGGTCATAGGGGAGAGTTTTGACAAAAGGTGGTCCACTGGAGAAGGAAATGGCAAACCATATACAGTATTAAAATTATAAAAAGTTAACATCAGAAGATGAGTCCCTCACACACTACTGAGGAAGAGTGGAGAACAATTACAAGTAGCTCTAAAACTAATGAAATAGCTAGGCCAAAGCTGAAAGGAAGCTCAGCTCCAGATGTGTCTGGTGATGAAAGGAAAGTTGGATGCTGCATAGGAAACTGGAATGTAACACCTATGAGCTAAGGTAAGAAGAATATGGTCAAACAGGAGATGAAAAGATTAAATATCAATATCTTGATAAATATCAATATCTTGAACTTAAGTGGATGGGAATGGGTAAACAATTCAGGTGATCAATACACATCTACTGTGGGCAAGGCTCCCTTAGAAGAAATAGAATAGCCCTCACAAGCAATAAAAGGGTGAGAAAAGCAATACTGGGATATAATCTCAAAAATAGCAGAATGATATGTTTGAATCCAAGGCAAACCATTCAATATCATAGTAATACAAGTCTGTGCTCCAACTACTGATGCTGAAGAGCCCTGAGATGATCAGTACTATGAAGAATTACAACATCTAGAAATAACACCAAAAAAGGCATCATAATCATCATAGGAGATTGGAATGCTAAAGCAGAAAATCAAAAGATAATTAGAATAAAAGGTAAGTTTGGCTTTGGAGTACAAAACCACTGACCTGGAGAATAGATCCAGGAGAGATAATTTAAAAATTATTGGACTTAAATAAAATATTAGCAAAAAGATTGCAGCAACTTATCACCAGAATAATACACCATGACCAGGTAGGATTTATTCCAGGAATGCAAGGCTGGTTCAACATCAGGAAAACCATTAGCATAATTGATCATATCAATAACAAAAC
>CM053623.1:66489913-66505957 GCA_028646595.1 Phalanger gymnotis | reverse complement strand
TCATGAGTCATGAGAAAATGTATAAATTAATTCAATGCCTAGTTATACCTGGAAGTTATATGGGACTCCATGCCTTCTTGGGGAGGGAGGGAGGAGGGAGGGAAGAAAATCTGGAACCAAAATTATGTAGAAGTGTTTGTTGCAATCTAAAAATTAAAAAAAAATTATTGGACTACCTGAAAGCCATGATCAAAAAAAGAGCCTAGACATCATCTTTCAAGAAATTATCAAGGAAAACTGCCCTGATATTCTAGAACCAGAGGGTAAAATAGAAACTGAAAGAATCCACAGATCACCTCATGAAAAAGATCCCAAAAAGAAAACTCCTAGGAATATTGTCGCCAAATTCCAGAGTTTCCAAGTCGAAGAGAAAACACCGCAATCAGCCAGAAAGAAACATTTTGAATATTGTGGAAACACAATCAGAATAACACAAGATCTATCTTAAGGGATCATAGGACTTAGAATATGATATTTCAGAGGTCAAAGGATCTAGGATTAAAACCAAAAATCACCTACCCAGCAAAACTGAGTATCATGCTCCAAGGCAAAATATGGATTTTCAATAAAATAGAGGACTTTCAAGCTTTCTCAATGAAAAGACCAGAGCCGAATAGAAAATTTGACTTTCAAATACAAGAATCAAGAGAAGCAAGAAAGAGAATTCATAAGAGACCTACTAAAGTTAAACTGTCATGTTTACATTCCTACATGGAAAGATGATGTGTGTAATTCAAGAGGCCTTTCTCAGTATTAGGGGAGTTGAAGGGAATATAGACAGAGAACACAGGATGAGTTGAATATGAAGGGACGATATCTAGAAAAATGAAGTAAATTTAAGGGGTGAGAGAGGAATATATTGAAAGAGGGAGAAAGGGAAAGATAGAATGGGGTAAATTATCTCACATAAAAGTGGCAAGAAAAAGCAGTTCTGTGGGAAGGGAAGAGGGGGCAGGTGAGGGGGAATGAATAAATCTTATTCTCATCAGATTCAACTTGAGGAGGGAATAACATACACACTCAATTGGGTATCTTACTGCACAGAAAAGTAAGGGGAAGGGAATAAAAAAGGGGGGGATGACAGAAGGGAAGGCAGATTGTGGGAGGAGGTAATCAAAAGCAAACACTTTTGAAAAGGGACAGGGTCAAGGGAGAAAATTGAATAAAGGGGGACAGGATAGGACGGAAGGAAATACAGTTAGCTTTTCACAACATGAGCATTGTGGAAGTGTTTTGCATGATGATACATGTGTGATCTATGTTGAATTGGTTGCCTTCCTAGGGAGGGTGGGTGGGAAGGGAATAAGGGAGAAAATTTGGAACTCAAAGTTTTAAAAGCAGATGCTTAAAAAATGATTTTTTTTTTTTGCGTGCATCTGTGAAAAAAGATATATAGGGAATGTGGCATAGAAATCTATCCTGCCCTACAAGAAAGTAAAGGGAAAGGGGATGGGGGGTGAGAGGAATGGGGTGAAAGAGGGGAGGGCTGACTGGAGAATGAGGCAGTCAGAATATATGCCATCTTGGAATGGGGGGGAAGGTAGAAATGGGGAGAAAATTTGTAACTCAAAATCTTGTGGAAATCAATGTTGAAAACTAAAATATAAAATAAAATATATACGGAGGAAAAAAAACAAAAAAAAAATGAAGCAGGACTGAGACTATAGAGTTTTTAAGATAACTCACTGGTCAACACTTTTTCAACAACCCAAAGATGACTCTACATATGGATATCACCTAATGGCAAATATAGAAATCAGATTATATACATCGCAGACAAAGTTCTATACAGTCAGTTAAAATGAGATCTGGAGCTGTCTGTGGCTCAGATCATGAGTTTCTGACTGCAAAATTCAGGCTTAAATTGAAGAATTGGAGAAAACCATCAGACTGTACAGGTACAATAACCATAATATATGAAGCGGAAGTGAAGAATAGATTTAAGGGATTAAATTTGGTAGAGCGTCTGAAGAACTATGGGCAGAGGTTTGCAGTCTTGTACAGGAAGCAACAACAACAACAACAACAACAACAGCAACAGCAACAACAACAACAACAGCAACAACAACAAAAAACATTCCAAAGAAAAAGAAGAGCATGAAAGCAAAATAAGTGTCTGATGAAGCTTTACAAATAGCTGAAAAAGAAAAGCAAAAGGTAAAGAAGAAAAGGAAAGCTGTACCCAATTAATGCAGAATTCCAGATGATAAGAGGAAGAGATAAGGTTTTCTTAAGTGAGGAATTCAAAGAAGTAGAAAAAAAACCAACAGAATGGGAAAGACAAGATATCTCTTCAAGAAAATCAGACATATCAAGAGAAAGTTTCTTGCAAAAAATGGGCGCGATAAAAGACAAAAAATGGTAGGGACTTAACAGAAGTAGAAGAGAATAAGAAGAGGTAGCAAAAATATACAATACTGTATAAGAAAGATCTTAACATCACCAATAATCACAATGGTGCGGTTATTGATCTAGAGCCAGATATCCTGGAGAACAAAGTAAAGCGGGCCTTAGGAAGCTTTGCCAACAATAAGGTCAGCGGAGGAGATGGAATCCCAACTTAGCAGGTTCTTAGGAACATAAGGCAGATAGTGGATGTGATGGAAGAGGCAATTTATTGAATATGGAGTGAAATGGGATCATTTGTGTATACAGAGGGGTTATTCTTGGCAAGGAGAAGGGCCAGTTCATCTTAAGAGACAAGGCAAGCAAACTGATATAGGCTATACATGTACAATCATATTAAACATATTTTCACCTCAGTCACGACGTGAAAGAAGAATCAGAACAAAAGGGGAAAACCATAAGAAAGAGAAAACAACAACAACAAAAAAAATAATATGCGCCTCTCTGCACTCAGATTCCATAGTTCTTTCTTTGGATGTGGATAGCATTATGAGTCTATTGACTCATTATGAGTCTTTTCGAATTGTCATACATCATTGTATTGCCAGAGAAGGGCTAAATCTATCAAAGTCGATCCTCATACGATGTTGCCGTTGCTGTGTACATTCTTCTGGCTCTGCTCACTTCACTCAGCCACAGTTCATGTAGGTTTTTCCAGGTTTTTCTCAATCCATGGCCTGTTTTTTTCAATAAAACATGAGGTGAAGCTCTTTGCTAAGAGGGAAGGAAAGGGGAACCATGAGACACTTGAGGAGGGATGAAAAGGTTTGGAAAAACCACTGTGACGAGTAGGATAGTGAGTTAATTAGGGAAGTATAAAAGAATTGTCTTGCAGCAGTGAGACCCAGTTGAAGTGATGTCACATAAATTTATGGTCGATCAAATAAGCATGGTTTGATGCTTGCTTCTTACAAAAATGATTATTTTCTTATTATATTAATAGCCAATTTTATACCCAAAGAGGCTTTTTTCTTTTTACTTACTTGAGGACAGGGCTGATAATGACACATACTCCTCAATCTTGGGCAGGACCCCACCCAAGAGGGAGGGCTTAATTCTGATTAAAGGGTAAAGAGAATCTAATCTAGGTGAATTTGGGTCCATTGTTCTACTTAGATAGGACTGGTTGGAAAATAAGATCCTTTTGTACAGCTTTCTGGAATCAAAATGATCTGGATGTGGAGATGAATCTTTTGTCATGATCAAAGTCAAGTCCCCCGGCCCCTCATTAGAATAAGCTCACTTCTCATTATGATATTCACTCTCTCATTAGTTGTTAACCAATCAAAGTCAACTTCCACCCCTCAGGGACGACCCCTTTCCCAAAGGCATTTAAGCATTCTGTAGTCCCCAAGGTTCATATTTGATTTACAAGAAAAGCTACTAACTTCAATTTATTGATTATCTGCTAGCCATAATTAATAAACTGATTACTAATTATCCAGAAACCATGTCTCTTAGACTTTTCATTTTGTCACACTTCCCAGTACAGTGCTCCTTCTACTATTTTATATTTCTAAGCATAATCTACCTCTTAGTCAAAAGGAGTTTCCTTTAGAGCTTGTCTAGGTTCTATCAATCAGTAAGCATTATTAAAGTGCCTACTATGTGCCAGGCACTGAGGATATGAATACAAAAGTGAGACATTTTGTGTCTGCAAGAAGCTTCCATTCTATTGGGGCAGGAGTCTAGGATGTGAAACTCAATGAAAACTGTTAGGATTTTAAAAACAATAATAACTATTTCAGCTTGATGACTCTATAGGTACTGCATTAGGCTCAGTCTGTTTAATCAAAGAAACTATAATCTCTGGTCTCACAGAGCTTTACAGGAACATGGAAATGGAAGAATGCAGAGAATAGCTGTCATGACATAAATAATCTTTTTTAAATTTATTTTGCTTCTTGAGTGGTATTTTCCAATCAACTTTGTCTTGATGGACAGGAGAGTAGAATTACAATAGGCAAAATTGTATGGTATCAGAATAGTAATATAGAAAGAAGGAAATAAACCAGAATGGGCAGGGGTAAAAATGATATTGTGACTAGCTTATTTGAGATAGTCAGTTTTCAGGTAGCTAGTGTCAATATTGTTATTTCTATTTTAAAGCTTAGAAATTGAGGTTCAGAGTCATTAGAGTCACTGCCCCAGGCTACAGTCAGTGACTGTCAGGGCTGGGATTAGAACTCAGGTCCTCTGATACCAGAGACTGTGCTTTTTCTACTATCACTATTACCAGGTCTGCACAACATATGGCCCACGGGCTGCTTGGGACCCACTGAAGGATTTCAGGTGGCCCATGAAAAACACAGAGGATGTAAAAGAAAGTAAAGACGTAACGAGTGCTTTGTCCGTGCCGAGCTTAACTGGCCTTCCATTAATCACTATTGTGTCTGTCATGAAACTTAGCAGGTGGGTTGCCACTGTGCTCTCTCCTGTTTGTCCCGTGATCCATGTCTCTAATCTGAGAGGAGAGTCATGTCTTTTCACTGTGTTTTCGGCGTTGAACAGGGACAAAGTGAGTTGAGCCATGAACCAACACTGATGATGCCCACTATGTGATGAGAAACAACTTGAGGGCTTCTTCCCCTCCCTTGCTGCATGGCTGCACTCCAACCTTCATGAGTGTCTGGAGCTCTCTCCAAGGTCAGACAGTGAGCAGCTGCTGTAGAGATACTTTGGTTCTAACATTAAAGTTTTTGGGGTGACTTTACAAAATGGGTGATAAAAAGAAATGGAAGATCGAATCAGAACATAGGGTCTTTAATCTAGAGTGGACAAATAGATACTTGATTACTTGCATCAGAAACAAAATACTGTGCCTTGTTTGCCAAAAAGTAATAGCCATTCCAAAGGAATACAATCTTTCACCGCCATTTTGAATCAAAACATCCTGACAAGCAAATTGGACACCGATGAAAAATTAAAGAGTCCAAAATGTTGGAAAATCTCAGTGGAGAACAACTGTTTTTCAAGAAAGTAAACTCAGAAAATGACATGGCTACTACGGCTAATTTTCAGATTTGTGATGAAATCGATTTCAAACATGATTCTATACAAGAAGTGTAATACATCCCGTTAATTGAATGTAAACAGTAAGAAAACCTGAAAAATGGATTAAAACTTGTACCACTTAGCAAACTAATTTTTTAAACATTAATGTAATTTCATGATAAAAATCTTAAGCAACAAGTTTAATTAATTGATACTAACTGAAATTTCCCTTTTAAAAATATGGTTTATTTGCAAAATAGTTTAATCATTAATTATATCTTCACTTGGAAAGTAAGCTGCTAAAAACCTATCTGCAGACTGAAGAAGTTTAGCCTATTTTAATTTTGGACCCTAGCTACTACCAAATTGTATAGGTCTATACTATACCATGCTAAAGAGAACAAATGAACAATCAAGGAGGATAGGAGAAGGAATGAAAAATTTATGACAAAGAAGGTATGATGTAAAGAGGAAAATTCTAAATGGAACACAGTCCTAGTAGTTTTTCACAAAAGGTTAGTCCCCAGGTATACCTAATGCCTTGTGTTAGGGGCAGACCTGATGTCAACATCCTATTGGTTCAGGTTCAATAGTGGGAGGAAACAAGACACTCTTAAGTCATCGAACATGTAACAAAAGGAGATTTACTGTGCCCTAAAACAGAATGCATATGCAAAAAGGATAATGTAGTATTTAGCTTCTATAGACATATCCTTGTCTCACATCACATGTATTGTTCATCCTTCATTTTCAAAGAGGACCAACAACATCACAGGTAATGTCTTGACTTGTGCACAAATTGGACTAGTTAGGCAGAGGTGGACAAAATTGTCAGTCTCACTCTCTCCTTCTGAGTCATCCAAGTCCAGAGGCAGGACAAAAGTCAAGATGACTGGTGATAGCCTGGGATGCAGTGGATGACCTTGGAGTCTTTGATGCCTGACCAGGCTCTAAGCACTCCACAGTTCATGTTTCAGCTGCCTCCATGGCCTTTGGAACAAAATGTTCTTATCTTCTCATTCTGTGAAGGAAAGTGTTCACATGCTTGGGGTAGACATCCCTCTAACTCACTGATAGGTTTGGGGCCTGTGAATTATCCTCAACCTGGTTTATCCCCTCTGCTGAGTTGGATTACTGGGGTGTGGCTGCCGTGCATGTGGAGCCACAGGTGAGAACTGGGTGAATCAGGTAGATGCCAAAGATGGATGAGCGGCCTTGAAAAGGGCTTGGCGAGCCCTCACATAAGAGGTGCTAGTCTTCCTGAAATCCCATACACCCCTACCTCCCACTTCACATGGTCTCCATATGGAAACCTGCCTGGACAGCAGTAGTAACTCTTCTGATCTTCAAACATTCGCTAAGAGAGAGGGACTCCATCACCACCTGGGAAATACTTTTTATGCCCTTTGGTGACCAGGAAACATGTCGTCAAGGGAGTCAAGGGAAGCAGGGGCTATTCAGGTTCAGGGAACAGCTTTGTTTCTTTTTAGGGAAAACTAATCCATGTTGTTAGGAAACTGGGAACCCAGGTTCTATCCTACCTCAGACCCCCGAAGAATCCCCCCATTCTCAAAGAAATTAACCTGATAATGAAACTTATCTTCTCTCACTTTAGGTTCTGTTAATTTAAAAAACTTATTTCTAGAGTGTTACCAGATACTTCTAGGGTCACAATCATATGTACATATACACATACACACATACACACATACACACAACATGTAACCTACTTTGGATAAATGCTCTAAACCAGTAGTCACCACACTTTTTTTGATTATGAATTCTATCAATAGAAAGTTTTTGATCATGCATCCCTGATATATGTCTATTTCCTTATTTATAAATTATGTACGTGTACTATTATACTAATAATTATAGGTACATTGTAAAACATATGCCAAAATAGAAATTAAAAAGAGAAGCAATAAAGATGGAAAAAAATAGACCCTAGGGTTTCTAGGAAACCAATTGAATTTATTAAAGTGTGTGTGTGTGTGTGTGTAAAATGCCATATCTATGTTTTAGGAATATCATTTTGGTATCTGTGTGGAGGATGGATTGGAGTGGGGCAAGACTTAAGGCAGGGAGACCAATTAGGAAGCTATTGCAATAGTCCAGACCATATGGGCTTTAACTAGGGTGTTGGATGTATTAATCAAGAAGAGATAGATGTGACATGCTGGAGGTAGAACATACAAGATTTGACCATTGACTAGATAAGTGGACAAGGTGGGTAAGTGAAAGTGAGGAATCTATATCGTGAAAACCTGAGTGACTGGAAGGATGGTTGTTAGAAACACACTTCAATTGTCCAGGAATAAACAATACTCATTGGGAAGCCAGGAACATTTTAATTATATTTTACATTTATTCAGTCTGAACAGAGTACAGGAGAGTACAAGGATTCAGATGGATGCCAGTCCTTTTATTGACCCACACCTCGAATCTCCTACAGGCTCTTCATTGGCCAGTTGCAACCCCCTGACTGCCTACATTATGCCCCCCTCAAATGGCTCATTTAAGCATGCGTACAAGCCTCTAACCTTTTACCCGACCAGAGGCCTGGTCTCTACTAGATCGGAGCTCTGATTAGAACTAGCTCTAATCAGTCTCTAATCAGTCACCTGACTTACATTCTGCTAAAGCTGGGGGGTAGGGAGAGGAAGAGGGATACTTTCAACTCTGTGGAAACAAAACTGCTCCCCCAATCCCTTACAATTTCCCCCTCTTCTTTTATTCAAATTTTTGATTCCACATCTTTAATACTCCTTTACTCTCTTTCTCATCTGAATTTTTCCCCTTAACCATCACCCTTTTAAGTAAATATGGGAAGGATTGATGTACTGACAAGTCAAAGGGGGCAGTCCCCTTTATAAATACAGATACAGAGATCCAAAAGAAAACAATAATGCAATTGTCCTTTTAAGATTTAAAAGTCTCTTCCCAAACAGCTTTCTTGCAGGGAACATCATCAATGAAGTCTTCTGGTCCTTAGTATTTGTTCCAGCCATCACCAGCACAGAATCTCAGCATCTTCTTCTTGTTGTCTTCTTGTAGGAACCAGCTTTTTTTTCATTCTCTTACAAAAGTGACCTTAGCACAATTTTAAGTTACTATTTCTAATCCTTATACCCTGATCATTTTTAAAAATTCAAAATTGGAACCTTGACCAATTATCATGTTTAGGAAATTCACATCATAACCCAGTTTCTTATACTTTACATTAACCCATTATTAATTTCCTCATCAGGAGAATGAGATTTCACTAAGGAATTAACAACAGGCTCCATTACAAACATAAATACACTAAATAATCAATTTTTAACACAGTACATATAACATCATAAACTTTTAGTCATGCCATGTTTCTTTGATGGCATTTACAAAACAAATCACAAGCCATTCTCCTTTTAACATTACTAATTGTAACAAAACTTTAGACAAGCATGGTATTAACCAAATAACAAAATAATATTCTCACAAGCCCTTGACCTAATTGTCTCCATACCATTACCAAGAATTAAAAGACCCTAACTTATACAACACCCTATAGGCCCTTTTAAAGGGCCCTGACTTATAGAGGAACACACACAGGAATAGTAGTCCCAGTCCTGTGGTAACCTAAGATGTTCCATAATCAATTATTTTGATAGATGTTTTACTGTATTTACAAAATCTTCTGATTATAGAAATTTGCCACCAAGAGATTAAGGATGTAATTTATAGTAAGGGAACATTTCCCCAATTTCATGTCAAATCCAGGCAGAAGTTATGTCAAACTGCAAACTGCACTGAGCCAGGCTTAAAGTCTGCCAGGTTTCAGTTAAGAAATCAAGTCAAGAGAGTCCCACCCCAGCAAATTCAGAACAGTTGCTCTCTCAACCTTCCCACCCATGAAATCAAACCTGCAGTTCATACTTGCCCCTCACAGAGCTGCTGGCATCATGGATCAGTGGCTCAGACAGCCTTCCTTGATATCCACACCTGAAGTTAGACTCAGAAACAGTCAGTTAACAGTCCCATTTAGTCTTTGAATTGCAAGTTCCAATAATCAGTTTAAGATATGACTATAATCTCATATTGCTTAAGGAACATCTCTAAAGCAAGCCCTAAATAGCTTGCATGCATTTCCACTCTTGTTTGTAAAATCTTCCCATTAATATCATAAGTTATTGCTCTAACACATTTGCATTAGCTTCCCAGGCTTTTCTATTCTCCTCTAACTATGCCTGATATGAAAGAATGAGATATACTTCAAGAATTGAACCAGATAAATATGATAGGTTCAAACACTGACTTTATCTTTATATTTTAGACCATGGAATGAATTCAAATCCAAACAACCACATTTAACTTTTCCCATGCAAAAGTATATTCTACAAGTTATCTAAGCAACTTATAATGAAATCCTTTTCCCCAAACTGAAAATGACTCTGATCTAATTCCAATAATTAATTACTCCATTTGTATTAATACCCAATTGCTCTTACATCTCTTTGAAACATTTAAGGACCTTATACCACATAGATACGAAGTAACTTTAAATCCCAGCCTTAGTCTATGGGATTATGATTCAACATTGCATTTGTATCTTTATTTCACAAACTTCTTTTTCCTTTTGTCTAATTACTCCCATTAATATTTAGAAAGAATATTATCCTTCATATGACTATATAAGAGTACCAATTTACCCAATCGTTTGACTAAAAACTGCAAGATTTCACATATTTGCATTAATCAAATTTTCTGTTTTTCCCCATTAAAACCTTCTAGGTCTTTTGATACCACAACTTCATTTCACAATAGTAACAGATTCTGATAGATACCTTTTCTTTTATCACTAACTACTTATTTTTTATTACAGAGACCTGCCATAAAAAAGGCATCATATCTACCTGCTCTCTCTCTAGTAACTAATGGCATCTCCCCAGAGGGTGGGTTTTTTTTTTTTACACCAGATGGCAATTTTCACTAAAAACTTTACCACATCTCAAATCCTAATCTTATCCTAAAAACCAATCACTAGGAATCAGTTCTGCTGACTTTAAAAAGCCAGGTTTGGAGGTTGGGTGGCTTCTGACCCCTGCTGTTCTCTTTCAGTAAAGTTTAAATCCCAGTAACTGCTGCCCCTGCCCCCTCCTTCCCTTCTACCAGGTGGGGATAGATAGAGCACTCTCTTCTTATCTAGACAAAAGGAGAGCAGGGAGAATGGCAGGGGTGGGGGAAGAGGGAATGAGACTGGCCATTCAAAGCAGTCTGAACTTTTTAACCTGAAAGCATCTCAAAGGTTCCTGTAGAATTTCCTATCTCTGCTCCCCCACCATGAGTCATAAAATTTCCCTGTCTACCTCATCTTCTGTCCCTGGTCCCACCCAGAGATTCATAAAATTCAGGACTTTACACAGGGTTGATAAGAATTTATGCCAAAAATCCTTTTTTTTAGTTAACAGCCTCAATTCTTGACTAAGTACAATTCTTAATCTAACAACATCTAGATAATAAGGGGAATTGCTTTTCATAAATTCCCAAAGTATTATATAACAAATAAATTCCTAGATATTACAAAGTGCCAAATTGTCACAAAACTCTTCTGTACATGATTGACAAAAATTGATTTCAGCAATAATTCGATAACACCTTTTTAACCCATTTATCATTTTTCTCTGACAGTACAATTCTTATCAATATTTAAACCGTACAAATGTATGCTTAAACCATACAAATTTAACTATTTAAACCATACCATTTAATGCCTTAAACATTTTTATGTATTTAAAACTTGAAACTACCCATCAAATTAGGTGAATGCATTTCTAAGTCTCCTTACAGAGGAAGTTATTCATCTCATTACTAACACGTGGAGATTAACGCCCTGAACCACTGCATATATTTTTAAAAATAGCCCAGATTTCAAAAGGAAAATCTGCCGTAATATTACTTGTTTATAACCAAATATAACTTCCAAACTATCACATTTTTATCACACCCTTTTTTAAAAGATCAATTCATATATAAAAAAATTCGGACCTAACAAGGGTCTCTCAAATTTTACAACCTATGATAACTCTAAAAATACAATTTAGAAGTAAGATGACTTCAATTACATTTTCAGATTATCACATATAGAAATTATTGATCCTATTATTTCTGGTATTTATATATTAACACATTAATATATTAATACATATATAACATATATTAATACATTAACATAGTAATATTAACACATTAATACCTTAAATACATTTTATCTATTTATTTAGCACTGAACAGCTCTTCTTCTAATTGTTGCCTCTGGCCCAGGTATTAGGAATATTTACTTGGTCATGAGTGAATTAGGAAAAAAAAAAAGATTTTTATTTCATATCATTACCTGCTTTTATAATTCACTGAGATTTGAAGTTGGCACCCTGACCCTCACTGGTCAGCACCAAGCCCTATCTTAGGCATTCCAATTCCTTACACATAACTAACAAAATGCCTAAGGAATCTTAAGGAGGTGTGGCCGCTTCCCTTCCAAGCAAAAAGCTTTGGACACTTTAGAGCACATTCAGGGGGCTAGCATAATTTCCTATCCCTAGCCATTAGTATATGCTTCAAATCATAATTTTATATAATCTCTGCGGGAACAAAATTTAACAAATTTTTTTTTGTTTGTGTAAGGTAGGACACCTTACACAGGCAAAGCTTATTCCATAATTATACAAATCAGTATCTTTACTAAAAAACCTTTGATTACTAACTAATCAGCCTTATTTTCCAATCAGGCTACAAATTTCTTTTAGCTTCAGCCCCTGGTTGACACACCCAGTCTTCCAATGTGGAGTGGGGGGGAGGCAATGACTAAGAGCGCATGGATACAGAGCCACATGGTCTTAGCTGTAAGACCAAATCCTTTATCTACAGCTTCTATGTCTCTTTCTTTCCGAATCTTTACTCAAACATTTTACCCTCCATATTCTCAGTCCAATTTCAATCTCTTTCTTTCCTAATCTTGACTCAAACTACCTAAAACATTTCAAATAAATGGGAAAAAAAAAATATACCCACCAACCTTCTACTCCAGCTGCTTTTACCTTAAAACAAGATTAAATGACTAACAATTTGCATACTAAAGGAGCTTATCTCTGTCCCCCAACCTCAGTTTTCTTTCTCCACAGCCTTCCAGAGACATTTTTCTTTTGCTAATTAATTCCTTTTAACCTCTCAGTTCCTAAAGTTAAAAATTTCTACAGGAACATAAAACATAAAACTTTTCTTAAACACACAGACATTAGACAACACATTGCACACGAACAATTTAGAATTCAAATTCAGACCCATCCCAAGCATTAAATTATAAATAACACATTTCATGCTTCACATCTCACCTCTTGGCTACATATTCCTACACACACACACACACACACACACACACACACACACACACATCTCCTTTCCATGAAGCAGTGAGAGGTTCTGAAATGCAAATCAATTTACTCCTCCCTGGGAGAGAATTTTTACCACCCACAAACTTCCAAATCCTTTTCCTGGGTCAACCCACCAGTTTTCTAGCAGTTTTTCTCTATTCATAAAAATGCTAGGAGAAATCCATTCTCCCTGACTTTGGTCAAATATTTTGAGAGCTCTTTTCCCCATTCCAAGCAAATCTTATTTCTGAACTTGGAGCAAATCCAGACATGACAAAGCAGGATTTTCCTACCTTGCTCAGTCACCTGACTTATGCAGTCTATGGCCATTTCCCTTCCCTTAACTCATGTTCCTGGGTTCCCAAGGATTCCAGAAAAATACTCCTGGGAAGTCAGCAGTCTGAAGAAGGGAAATTTTCACTTGCTAATACTAGGGCCCACTAGAAACCAGTGGAAGTGCCACTCATTCTCAGGGTGAAGTATTTCTTTCTTCTGAAGCTATATTTATCCCGGACAAGTCCTCAATTGTTAGAAACATACTTATATTGTCTGGGAATAAACAGTACTCGCTGGGGAAGCCAGGAACATTTTAATTATATTTTACATTTATTCGGTCTGAATAAATGGGTATGTCCCCTTAACAGAGTACAGGAGAGTACAGACTCAGAGGGACACCAGTCCTTTTACTGACCCCACTTTGAATCTCCCACCAGGCTCTTCATTGGCCAGATGCAACCCCCTGACTGCCTAAGTCATGCTCTCCTCAAATGGCTTGTTTAAGCATGCACACAAGCCTCTAACCTTTCACTGAACCAGAGGCCTGGTCTCTGCTACATCAGAGCTCTGATTAGAACTAGTTCTAATCAGTCACCTGACTTACATTCTGCTAAAGCTGGGGAAGAGGGGAAGGAAGGGGTATACCTTCAACTCTGTGGAAACAAAACTGCTCCCCCAATCTCTTACAATGGTGATGCCCTTAAGCAATAACAGAGTCCAGAAGATGGGATGGTTTAGGAGGAAAGATAACATAATGATATCTGCAAACCAGATCACAGTCCACCCAATCCTGTGTATTCTGTGTGATTCTCTCTGTCCTACTCAAAATGAAAAAGAAAGATGTAAGGTTCTTACTTTCTCACTGCTCCCTCCCACGTCCAGAGCGCTTCCTCATAGGGATCCCAACAGAAGCTCCCACATAGTGATTGGGAGGCAGAATTTTCCCAATAGTCACTGCAAAGCTGCTCTGGATATCAGTTAACTTACTTTATAACTGCCTAGAGTAAGGACACACAACTCAGAAGGAGGGACATTGGCATTGTACCTAATCAAAACCAGTCACCCATAGCAGCAGGCAAATGTCCACATGTCCTACCCTTCCTCCCCACCTATCCTCACCATAGTGGTGGACTCTAGGCTGGATTTTGTACCATAGTGATTGGACTATGGATAAGGAATACTGTATTTCCCCATGTATAAGACACACCTTAATTTTGGGGCCCAAAATTTGAAAAAAAATGTATTACATAAAGTTATTGAATTCAAGTTTTATTCATCTGCTCATAGCTTTCAGCCACCTTTTGGGCAAGTCTGGTGTGTGTATGTATGTTTAGTACATTCTGCTTCATGAACCTGAAGCATCGATTGTATCTTCCTTTGAAATCAGTAAACTTCTTTTTCATCAACAATTCTTCCCTCATGCTGAAATCTTTGTGGACACAAGAATTCCAATTGTCCCTTTGCTCTTCAATCCATATTTTCAACTCTCTCTCTAAATCAGGCCATTTTGCTGACTTGCCTGTCATGGTCTTCTTCTGCCACGACATTTTCAGTAGGGTTTCTTCTTCCCGTAGCCAGTCTCGGATTGTTTTCTCAGTTGGAGGAGGACCATTCACTTTCGCAAAGTAGATCACCTTTAACTTGAATTCAGCACTGTACGAAAATCTTTTCTGAGCCATTTCTGGGCAGAACGTGACAAAACGTGACCTAATATACCACTAACAAATGCGAAACAATGAGTGCAAAGACAAGCACGAAAAAGCAGGAAATGTAAGTAAAAAAATCTACAATACTGAGCACAAAAACAAGTGCGAAAAAGTGGGAAATGCAAGTAAAAAAACTACAACCACTGTATAAGACACACCCAGTTTTTAGACCCCAAATTTTTTGAAAAAGGGTGTGTCTTATACATAGGGAAATACAGTATCTATGACGATGATGTGTAATTTGTGGAGAAGTTCTCACAACTAGCAACTTAAAACCTTCTCTTTACAATAAAAATGTGAAAGCTAGGGTGATTAGGCTGTTGAGTTAAGTGAAAAGGACAAGATTTGAAATCTTACAATACAATGCCTTGATTACTTTATATTAAAATATGTAATACAGGAGCAGAGCCAAGATGGTGGCTGGAAAGCAGAGACTAGTGTGAGCTCCCCACCAAGTCTCTCCAAAAACCTAAAAAAAAATGGCTCTGAACCAATTCTAGAACTGCAGAACTCACAAAATAGCGGAGGGAAGCAGAGCCAAATTTCAGAATTACAAAATCAAGGAGAAAATACTGCAAGCAGCCAAAAAGAAACAATTCAAATATTGTGGAACTACAGTCAGGATCACACAGGATCTTTCAGCTTCCACTTTAAAAGACAGGAGAAACTGGAATATAATATTCCGAAGGGCAAAGGAGCTGAGACTACAACCAAGGATCAACTACCCAGCAAAATTAAGCATAATTTTTCAGAGAAGGAGTTGGACATTCAACGAAACAAAGGAATTCCAGACCTTCCTGATGAAAAGGCCAGAACTCAATGGAAAATTGGATTTCTAAATACAAAACTCAAGAGAGACATAAAAAGGCAAACAGGGGGCAAACACAAACCTTATTAATCAATAAGGGCAAAAAGGGCATCTTTATATAGAATTACATCATACATCATCTTATGTATGTTTTATATGTATACATATACATGTCAATCTTGAGAATAGTATAGCTATTATGACAATTGAAAGGGATACACATAGACTGTGAATGTCTGTATAAAGTAACTGATATAAGGATAAAAAACATAATTAAGAGATGTAAAGGGAGGGCTTTGAGAGAGGAGGTAAGGAGGTAGCAGAAAAGGGTAAATTACACCAAATGAAAAGGCACAAAAACACATTTTAGTAGAGGGAAAGAAGGGAGGGAGAAGAGCAGTATTTGATCTTTACTGTCATCTGATCTGGTTCAAGAAGGGAATAA
>CM053623.1:66466519-66489413 GCA_028646595.1 Phalanger gymnotis | reverse complement strand
CTTCCCTCTGCCACTTTGTGGGTTCTGCAGCTCTAGAATTGGTTCAGAGACATTGTTTTATAGGTTTTTGGAGGGATTTGGTGGGGAGCTCACGCCAGTCACTGCTTCCCAGCCGCCATCTTGGCTCCGCCCCCTGAGGGGACTAGTCTTAACAATGTCATAACTATTTCCCTCCTTTCCTTTTATAGCAAATTTTCATAATCATAGTAGATGAACAGTAGAAGCTATATAAATACAATACTAAATCTATTAATTAATAGATTGATGCTGGAATATATCTGAGTTACTATAATAGAATTCAAGTATGAAAAATCTTACAATTTTAATGTATGCTTGCGATGAAATTAAAATACAGGGACGATATCCTCCAAAGGGGATAATGAGACAAAGTAATAAGACAAAGATGTAATATAAAAGTTTTCTAATAAAACGGAATAAGTTTTGAGGAAGCAACAGCATTAGATTGTTTTCTCTAAGAACTATAAACATACATACATAAATATACACATATATATGTGATTGGCTTATAAGTATATCTAGTAGGGAATATTTTAGTAATAAGTTCTCAAAATTGGGTTAAGGATTTTACATATAAAATTGTATTGATAATTGTGAAGAAAGTGAAATAATTTTCCCATTTTAAAAAAATATGCCTGATAATTTTAAAAGATAAAAGAGTTCATTTTTGCAAGTTAGACCCTCATGATTTTTTTTTTTAAGATTCTTATATCAGGTACAGGGTTTAGTATATAAAAACTGAAAATCTTTGAAGTCTCAAGTGAATTATAGGTTCTTAATTTGATGTTCTTATAGCTCTGTAGTTAATAGTATTAGCTCCATAAGGTTTGAGCTGGTTTTCATCACATGAACTAGTTATTGGAAGACCAAACGTAGTAGGATATACTAAATTGTCATGTTACTAGCAGATTTTAGCAGAATTATCTAGGAGTTTCTATAAGTAATTTGGGACCAGAGAAGCAGAGCCCCATATAGAGTTGTCCTGAGAATGAAGCCTACTCCAAAATGTCCCAGAGAAAATATCCAGGGACCAGGTGACTACATGAGACTTTTTAAATGGACACTGGGAGTGGGTTATTAGGGTACAAAGAGATTTGATGCTAGTTAATGTTGATCATTATTGTACTGCTTTGATCATTTGTTTCATGGTGTTTGTGTTTCAGATTTCTTGGTTACCTTGATAACCTGTAAAATTCTTTCTTCAAAATTAGTCCATTGTCAACCATATGAATAGTTAGATCTGACATACATACGAATTACATAATTCTGATTTTGAATACATGAAAAACTTATAGGTTAAGCTTACAGGTAAATGATCCATGGGGGGAATGGGTTGCCACTCCCCCATGAATCAAAAGGGAGAATTGAGGAGGGGATTAGAACAGCAAGTAGTAGTGGGAATTGGATATATTACACTAACTCCATCTTGTGACTCAACTCTGGAGCTACCTCAGATCCCTTTTTATTCAATTATGGGTCTAGTCCAATTTCTGTCTTGTGAGAAAACTTTATCCAATTGTAGGAATTGTGAGAGAATGTTATTCCATTGTTTGAACTTAGCCTTGCATAGTTGGGAAGCTGGACCACCTTCACTTGTTGACCTAGTTATGATGGCCAGAAGCTGGATCAGATCCAAAGTCTGATGCAAGGAGTTTTCATACAATTATATCTCCAGTAACCCACATGTCTTGTCAAAAACAGGCCCTACACTGATCAGCTATTGTTTTCATGTTCCTTTGATTGTTTGTAGACACTTGGGGGGAGTGGGATATCTCTTTTTCTGTATTCAGGGAATTCCACCTGTTCACGCTCTCCCTTCCAACTTGGAAAGTCTCTAATCTTTCCTTTAATTAGAAATCAGATTACCTAATTTTGTATCCTGCCAAATTGTTTTATTTTAATTAACTGGTCTTATTTGAATGTTTTTAATCCATAAAGTCTGTCTCCCCTTGTATTTGGGGTCTAGTGCCAAAACTGAAGAAGGCAACTGGTTCAAATTTGTTCGCAGTTGATATGCATTATTTAATAAATAGATATGCTTGTAAACTTGAACTTTTGTTTCCTCAATCACTTAATTTTTCACCTCCTATACTGGTCAAAAATCATCAGTAGTTCACTATGTCCTTTAATATAAAAATATGAACATCAAAGGACAGTTAGGTGGCTCAGTGGATAGATTGTTGGCCTAAGAGTCAGGAGAATCTGAGTTCAAATATGACCTGTGTGGCCATAGGCAAATCACTTAAAGCCATTTGCCTCAGTTCCTCATCTGTAAAATAGGCTGGAGAAGAGAATGCCAAGCCACTCTAATATCTTTGCCAAGAAAACCCCAAATGGGGTCACAGAGAGTCAGACAGACTAAAACGACTCAACAACATCCTACCCCCCACAGTCCAGTTCCAACTTGCCTTAGAAATTACATATTACATTTCTTCACCAAATGTACATTCCAGTCAAACAGGACCATCTTCTACCTCTTAGCATTCTTATAGGTAGGTTGCTGTCTCTCAACTCTGGAATACATTCTCTTTTTCTTCAACTACTCTTTGCAGAATCATTCCCTTCCTTGAAGGCTCCCTTCAGCTGCTACCTCTTGGAGCAGGGTGTGAGGAATGGGCCTTGGCAACAAAATGTGCCCTATTATAAATCACTGAAGAGGAGGTTTATTTTGCCTTAACAGCAAGGATATGCAACAAAGATATTGCAGTGCTTAGCTTCAGTAAGAATGCTTCCTCCTACCCCCCATCTTCCCCCACATCCTTTACATATGGAAATTTGTCTAGTGGTTGAGCAGGGTGTGGTAACTGCCAGTGAGTGGAACTTTTTATGCCCCTGGGTGACCAGGAAGCTAAAGGGAAGCTGAGACCAATTAGTTCTCAGGGACATCTCTATTGCCTTTTCAGGAAAACTCTTCCATATTGGGGAGAAGGAAGGAAGGAGGGGATTCCTGACTGTTCTTTGTATAGTGGACTTCTTTGGCAATCTGATGAAGCCTATGGACCCCTTAATCAGAATTTTTAAAAAAGCAATTGAAGGAAATGCTAAGTTTCAACTGGAGGTTGGTGAAAATAAACATGCAATCCCCTCCTCCCACATCCAAGGGGTTTGTGGACCCTAGGTTAAGAAACACAGTTCAATAGAATAATGTAACTTCCTTGGTGGCAGTGGCTGTTTTCTTTTGGTTTGTGTCTGCCCCACACATAGTAGGTGTTTAATAAACATTCGTCTGTATAAAATGAACAGAAAACGAATGCCTGTCCAAGCTAACATTTAGCTTCCCTTTTAACATTAAAATAATCAGGATTGTCACACCTCTTTAGATTAAGCTGTACACTACTCAGTTCAGATTTTTGTTGCTTGTTCATCACCTTGTGGGGAATGCAATTCAATTAACAAGTTTTAGAGTTCAGAGCTGGAAAAAAATCTTTTAGAATATCTAGTCCAACCACTTCATCTTAAAGATGAAGAAGCTGAGGCCCCAAGAGGTTAAGTAATTTGCTCAAGTTCACACAGGTAATCCTGATGGGGTTTAGACTGTGGGAGCCCCCTTGAACTCCCCTCCCAGGACCACCCTAGATTCCTCCCACAATTTTCGTGTATATAAGTTTCATCTTGCCTCCCTGAAGGTGCTCAGATTCCATCTACCTCAAATGGAATATGGCCCGCCTATGAAAAAGAGCATCACAAAGGGTGAGATTTGACTACCCATTATGGCGAATCTGTAATAAACTTTGTTTTTCTTTGGCTGTGAGAAGGCTTGAGTCGAATTCATTCAAGCAAGATTGTGTGTTGGTATTTTGAGATACAGAGCACTGCTAAAAACATGGTTCCCTGACCTCTTCAATCCTAACCTGGATCACTGCTTTGTCAGGGCAGAGGGGCTCATGTAGCTCAATTGAAACCATGAGCTATGCTATACAGGCTTACCCAGGATAGGCCATAGCGAAGAGTTTTGACAAAAGATGATCCACTGGAGAAGGAAATGGCAAACTCTCCAGTAATTTGCCAAGAAAACCTCAAATACAGTATTAAAATTATAAAGAGCTAACACCAGAAGATGAGCCCCTCAGGTCAGAAGATGTCTAACACACTCCTGAGGAGCAGTGGACAACAGTTACAAGTAGCTCTTGAACTAGTGAAATGGCTGGGCCAAAACTGAAAGGAAGCTCAGCTGCAGGTGTGTCTGGTGATGACAGGAAAGTTGGATGCTGCATAGGAAGCTGGAATGTAAGACCTATGACCTAAGGTAAGCTGAATGTGATCAAACAGGAGATGCAAAGATGCACATCAACATCTTGGGTATCAGTGAACTTAAATGCATGGGAATGGGTGGATTTAATTCAGGTGATCACTACATATCCTACTGTGGGCAAGAATCCCTTAGAAGAAATGGAGTAGCCCTCAGAGTCAGTAAAAGGGTGAGAAATGCAATACTGGGATATAATCTCAAAAATGGCAGAATATGTTTGAATCCAAGGCAAACCATTAAACATCACAGTAATACAAGTCTATGCTGCAACCACTGACATTGAAAAGGCCAGAGTTGATCACTACTGTGAAGACCTACAACATCTTCTAGAAACAACACCAAAAACACCCAAAATCAAAAGATAACTGGAATAACAGGCAAGTTTGGCCTTGGAGTACAAAATGAAGCAGGGCAGAGACGAATAGTTTTTTAAGATAACTCACTGGTCACAGCAAACACTCTTTTTCAACAACCCAAAGATGACTCTACACATGGACATCACTAGATGGTCATTGTTGAAATCAGATTGATTACATACTTTGCAGCCAAACATGGAGAAGCTCTATACAGTCCCTGGGATACAACAGATCAAGGGTGGGGAATCTGCCTCTTCCAGGCCACATGTGGCCTTTTGAATCCAAGTTTTGCAGAACAAATCCTTTTATTAAGGGGATATGTTCTATGAAATTTGGATTCAGTCATAGGGCTGCACTGGCGGTCTCAGAGGGCCACACTGGCCCATAGACTGACCACAGGTTTCCCAAGCCTGTAATAGGCACTTAATAACTTGAATTGAATACTCCAGGGGTTCTAAAACTCTTTGTGTGTTTCATGGTCCACTTTGGCAGTCTGTTGGAATGCAAGACCAGATCTTCCCATGGCATCCTGGCCCATCTCCAGTCGTCCTGATGAATATCTGGTCACTGGATCCAGATGGCTCTGGAGGAGAAAGTGAGGCTGGTGATCTTGCACAGCCCTCCCTCACTCAAATCACAGTCAACTGCAAGTCATGTCATCATTTCCCTGATGTCATGGTCCTCTTTGAGAATGAAGGGCAAACCACACACACACACACACACAGACCTTACTCAGGACATTTTTAAATGAATACAACAACGTATATATTATTAATTACATGCAAAATTAATGACATTGAAATCTATACATGTTTCTGTGTATACCCACTATATATATGCACAGTACAGATAAGCACACATGCATATACACGAGCATGCATGTGCACACTGACACGGGCAAGTCTGTGCACACAGTTGCTCACACACGCATATATTCACACACATACACACGTGTACATGCAATACATATGTATACACACAGGTGCACGTATATGCACACGCACACACACAAGTTCGGGGACCCCTGACCTAATGACATATATAAAGTTTCCTAAAAGGCTGAAAACCATACTAAGCCTTTGGAGACACTATTACACAGACGAGGGGAGGTGGGGCCAGAGACACACGATAAAAATGGCTCGTACTGAAGCTTCAGGGATCCTGACCTTAAGGACTCTAGGCCTCGGCCCCGCCCGCTCCCTGTCCCACGTTTCAGAGGTGCTAGCACTAGCCCCTGTCCCAGGCCCGCAGCCCCATACGTGCCCCGCGGGGGCGCGCACGCCGAGGGGCGCGCTCCCGCCGGGTCGATTCCTCTGGCCTGCGCGGTGCGAGGATCGCCGTTGTCATCGATGGCGGGAGCGCGCTCGCTCGCCGGGCCGCGGGGCCGCGGACGGGAACTGCAGTCGGCGGCCATCTTCTTTCCCAAGCCGGCTACTTCTTAGTGCGGGTCCAGGAGTCCGCCACCTCGGGCCTGGGTGCCCCGCGGCCTCGGTGGCGACCAGTAGTGGTGGCGGCAGCGGTGGCGGCTGGGGGTGAGGAGGAGCCGCCCTCCGCCAGGGTCACCGTTACTACCCCCTAGCGCGCTCAAGCCCCCCTGCCTCCCCCCCCACTTCCTTCGGCCGCCCCCCAGCGGTCCCCCAGGGCAGAGAGAGGGGGGGGAGCCCCGGCTCCCCTCCCCGGGACGCCGCTGCCCCTCCCCTCGTCTCCCCTCAGGCCTTGGGCAGGGCGAGCTGAGCCGGAGTCCGGTTCCCCCTCCCCCTGCCCTCCCCACGCCCCGCGGCCACACCTGCCCCTTCCCCCAACCCCACCCCCCAGACGGTGCCGAGGGTCTGCACCCACCTTCTTCTAGATGGGATAAGCTGTAAAGATGTTTAGCTTTGAAGGGGAGTTCAAAACCAGGCCCAAGGTGTCCCTTGGAGGAGCAAGTAGGAAGGTAAGAGACATGCCTCTACTCGGCCGCCCGGGATTCTCGCCACATCTCCCCTTCCCCCCTTCTCCCTCGTCCTCCCGCGAGGACCGTGAGACAACTTCAGTCACCCCCACCCCCTGTCGGCCGGCCCCGGGGCCCGTGGGGCGCCCGGCTTGTGCCCCGACTCTCCCTCCCCCGCCCCCACCAATGCCCTTCCCCCGGAGACACCTGAGGCCCCACCCCGAAGGTGGTCTGGCGCTGACCCCTCGTCCGCAGGGTTCGGCCGGCCGGCCCTCTCTGAGGAATGGGGCTTTCTCTTTGTTGTTAGTCTTTGCCACCGCTCGTCCCACCGTCACTTAAGTTTTCAATCAGATGGAAAAAACTTCCATCTGAGTCACTGAGAGGCCGCCGGCTCGCTGGCATTTTGCTGTTTTAGAGCGACCGTTTGAGTTCCTTAAACAGGGCAGAGAGGGGCGATTCTAATGGACAAATCTCGGGCCTTCTTACTGGCGTTTTGCTCTTCTAGAGGGATGTATTGAGCTCTTTTAAAAAGAGCAGGAAGAAGTAATTTGGTCGGGTTTTGTTTAGCTTCAGCATCTTTGGCCTTATAGGGGAAGGTCAAAACCAACGGAAAATAGTTCTAGTTAGCAACATTGGCACTTCCTAGGAATGGCAATTCACTGGTTTCTGTGTGGTCATCATAGGTGAGAAGCTGTTTACATCACTAGTGGTGCAATATTATTCATTTATGCATTTAGGGAGGAAATAAAAGGACTCTGGACCACTAGCATTTTAAAATCACGAATTGGTAGCTTGAGAGAACGAAATAATTCTTTCCTTAGAATCAAGGAGAATTTCTGTCCATTGCATTTCTCAGACAGCAAGTCTACTGTGGATTAGGGGAGACTTTATTATAACCTTTGCTGATGCCAAAGTTGGTTTTCATTAAGCCACATTTTGGGAGTTTTTTGAGTCTCAAAGTTAAGAAATTTTAATATGCAGAAGTGGCAATTGGGAGAGCATATCTTTTTAGGAATAAACATTAGGTATTTTTTGTAACTTTGACATCAAAGTGTGATTGCTTTTTAAAATACCTTCAGTACAACGAACATCAAACTCAATTGTGTGTAGTGTAGCAAAGGGAGCTGGTGAGATACAAAGTTTAGATGAAGTTTGGTCCATTTCCTCAGAGATTTATAGTTTAGTGGAGGATACAACACAAAGAGCTGTTTGGTGTTGTATTAAAGTTGCAAGACAGTGCAATGTAGAACCTGAAGATTAATACTGTTAATTCTGAGGTGGGAATCGGGGATGACTTTATGATGGAACAGGTATTTAACAGGTCTTTGAAGGATGCAACATGTTAAGTTGGGAAGGTAAACTTTGCAGGGGTGGGGAACAGCTTAAGCAAAGGCACAGAGGTAGCATAATACAGGCCAAATTGGTGGGAGAGTGTCTGCAGAGAATAGTCCAGTTTCGCTGGAGTCAAGAAGACTCATCTTCAGTTCAAATCTGCCCTCTGATACTTCCTAGCCATGTGATCTTGGGCAAGTCACTTAATCCTGTTGGCCTCAGTTTTATCACCTGTAAAATGAGCTGGAAAAGGAAATAGCAAACCGCTTCAATATCTTTGCTAAGAAAACCCCGAATTGGGTCATGAAGAGTGGGACATGACTGAGTAGCAGCAGCACTGTTGGGCTTACATTCTTGAGGGAAAGGAAGGGGAGGGGCGATAACATTTGTATGTGCCTGTATTTTTTATGCATACACGTGTGCACGTACACATATTGCCTTTTGGACGTTTTCAGCTGTCCAAAGCAGAATTCATTATCTCTTCCTCCAAACCCATCCCTCTTCCAAACTTCCAAACTACCATTTCTGTGGAGGGCCATTTTCTGCTTAGGGGCAGCTAGCTGTCATGGTAGGCTGGGCTTGGAGTCAGGAAGACCCCTGTTCAAATTCAGCTTCAGACACTCACTGTCTCTCGGGCCCTCCTCCCCCCCATCCATTGTGCTGCCAAAGTCTGTCAATATCACCTAATACACCCTCTTCTCTCCTGACACTGGCATCACTGTAGTGTAAGCCCTCATCACCTCATCCTTTGTTTACTGCAATAGCCTGCTGGTGGGTCTGCCTGCCTCTGGGCTCTCCCCACTCTAATCTCACCTACCATTCAGACACTAAAGTGATTTTCCTAAAACTCGAGTCTGTTAATGCCACTCCTCTACTTGTTAAACTCTTAGGGCCTCTTTTTGTCTCCTTGAACAAATACAAAATGTTCCATTAGGCATTCAGAAGCTAGGGTTGGGGCTCGGGGACGGTGGTGCCACCTTTCCATTCTTCTTGCACTCCTCAAACCTTACTGTCTGGCCTCCTGGCTGTACCTGGAAGAAAACATTCTGTCTCTGGCCTTTGGGCATTTTCCAGTGGCCAGTGCTTGGAAGGCTTTCCCTCTTCCCATCCTACTACTGACCTCACTGGCTGCCTTTTAAGTCCCAACCACTCCTGGAAGCTTTCCCTGTCCCCTTTTAATTCCAGTGCTTTCCCTCTTTTAATTTTTTCCTATTTATCCAGTATATAGGTTGCTTTCTATATATTTGTTGTCTCTCCCACTGGATTGTAAGCTTATTGAGGGCAGGGACTGTCTTTTTTTTTTTGTATCCCCAGTGCTCATAGTAGATGCTTAATAAGTGTTTATTGAATTACTTAGCTATGCAACCTTGGGCAAGTCATTTAAAGCCTGCTTGCCTCAGTTTCCTCCGTTGTAAAGTGGGAGAGGTAATAATGCCTACCTCCCAGTGTTGTTGTGAGGTAATATTGTAAAGTGCTTACTTAGTAGGCTAGGCACTATTATAAATGCTATTATTGTTATTATTCATCAGTGTACCACTATCCTTTCAGTCACCTTGGCATTGCCCTTTACTTCTCACTGTCACCACCACCTATGTTTAATTAGTTGCCAAGCTTTGTGGTTTCTAACTCTACAACATCTCTCAAATTTGACCTCTTCTTTCTGTTTATAGTTACCATCTTAGTTCATGCCTTTATATCTTTTCCCCGGACTTTTACAGTAGTCTTCTAATTGGTCTTCAGGCCTCAAATCTCCCTACTCCACTTAACCTTTGCATAGCTAACAAACATATTCCTTAAGAACAGGTCCGGGCTTGCTATATAGTCTTTGCTCAATAAACTAGTTACTAAGCCTTCTAGGTCCTTGGGTTGGTCTTTTGACTGAGTCCAAGTTTTGCAGAACAAATCCTTTTATTAAAATAAGGGGATTTGTTCTGTGAAGTTTGGATTTGGTCAAAGGGCTACGCTTGAGGACCTAGAGGGCCACATGTGACCTTGAGGCTGCAGGTTCCTCACCCCTGCTCTAGTAGCTTCCTCTATCACAGTCTGGCTCCAGCCTGCCTTTCCAATCTTTTTATATATTGCTCCTTTACAAACACTATAGTCAGTTAACATGGCTTTCTTGATATTTGGCACATCAGACTTCAAAGCTATGTATCCCCATGGGCCTTCAATGGATACTACTGGATAGTTTCTTTAAAAGCTCTGCTCATGTGATAACTACAAGAAGGCATTCCTGATTTGCCCAGGAAGTCCTGTGTTTATTGTTCATTCAGTCAGTCATATCTGACTTGACCTGGGGACACTCCATGGGGATTCATGGGGATTTTCTCAGCAAAAATACTGGAATGGTTTGCTATGCCCCTCTCCTTTTTTTTGGGGGGGGGGGCAGTGATTAAGTGACAGGGTTAAGTGACTTACCCAGGGTCACACCGCTAGTAAATGTCTGAGGTCACATTTGAACTCTAGTCTTTCTGACTCCAGGCCCAGTGCTCTATCCACTGTGCCACCTAGCTGTCCCAGGATGTCCTGTAGACATCTCAGATTTAACATTCAATGGCTATTTTCCTCCTAAACCCTCCCCTTTTCCTAACTTGCTTTTCTGTTGAGGACCAACTAGTCTTCCAGGTACTCAGGCTTGCAATTTCTGTGGCTAGTTTTCACCCTCTCTATCTAATCAGTTGCCATACCATCATCATCTTTTGCATCCACTTCCTTCTCTTCACTCATTCACTTACCAGACTAGCTCAGGTGCATCAGCATATAACTTCTACCTTGGCCTATTCTAGTAGCATCCTAATTGATCATTACTTCTAATCTCTCTTCCAATCCATTCTACACGCCAGCCAAAGTGATATTCCTCAATCATAGGTCTAATCATGTCACCCTCGTGCTCAGTAAGCTCCAGTGGCTCCCAGTTGCCAAAAAGTCAAGTAGAAACTTCTCTGTTTAGTATCTTTAAAATATATATTTTAATTTTTTCTTCCAATTATGTAGAAAAACAGTTTTTGGCATTTAAAAAAAATTGAGTTCCAAATTCTCTCCCTCCTTTCCATGAGAAGTCAAAGCAATTTGATACACGTGCAGTAGTGCAAAACATTTCCATATTAACCATGTTGGGAAAGAACGACTCCCCATCAAGAAAAAGAAAGTTTAAAAAAGTATGTTTTGATTTTCATTCAGACTTCATCAGTTCTTTCTCTAGAGGTGGATAGCATTTTTCGTTATAAGTCCTTTGGAATTGTCTTGAATCACTGTATTGATGAGAATAGCTAAGTCATTCACAGTTGATCATTGGACCATATTGCCATTACTCTATGGTGTCCTCCTGGTTCTGTTCACTTCACTTTACATCATCTTCCTAGATTTTTGTGAAACTATTGTCTTTATCCTTTCTTAGAGCACAATAGTATTCCATTACAATCATATACCGCAGCTTGTTCAGGCATTCACCAATTGATGGGCATCCCCTAAATTTCTAGTTCTTTTCCACCACTAAAAGAGATGCTATAAATAAATAAATGTACACATGTATTTTACATTTTTCTTTTTTTAAAAAAAATCTCTTTGGGATATACTCGATTTAGAGAATCCACTCCAAATGTTCATATGGGCTACTTGTGCCTGGCCTGTGATAGAGCATTCTGAGCTTGTATTGGTGTGATTAGCCACAGCTGAACACATTGTAACTTGACTCTAATATAGTGATGTCAGTCAACCATTGCTGAGTCAAAGGGTATGCACGGTTTTATAACCCTTTGGGCATAGTTCCAAATTGCTCTCCAGAATGGTTGGATCAATTCACAACTCCACCAACAGTGCTTTGCTTTCCCAATTTTTTCACATCTCTTCCAACATTTGTCATTTTCTTTTTCTGTTATATCAGCCAATCTGTTAGGTGTGAGGTGGTACCATAGAATTATTTTAATTTGCATTTCTCTAATCAGTAGTGATTTAGAGCATTTTTTCATATGACTATAGATAACTTTGGTTTTTTCCCTCCTTCTGAAAACTGCCTGTTCATATCCTTTGACCAATTTATCTTCAGGAATGACGTGTATTTTTATAAATTTGACTCAGTTCTCTATACATTATAGAAACGGGGCTTTTATCAGAGGAACTTGATGTAAAAACCCCCTCCCCCAGGGTTTTTTGCTTTTCTTCTCATCTTAGCTGCATTGGTTTTGTTTGTGTAAAACTTTTTAATGTAATCTAATCAAAATCATCCATTTTACATTTTGTAATACTCTCTATCTCGTTTGGTCCTAGATTTGATAGGTAAAATATTCCATGCTCCCCTGATTTGCTTGTGATTATCACCAAATGATGTCCAAATAATATACACATTTTGACCTTTTCTTGGTATAGAGTATGAGATGTTGGTTAGTACCTAGTTTCTGTCAAACTGCCTTCCAGTTTTCTCAGTAATTTTTGTCAGATATTGAGCTCTTGATATTGAGTCCAAAAGCTTGGATTGGTTGAGTATTTAAATCTCTTGACACTCTAGCTTGCCTTTCCAGGCTTATTACACGTATAGTATCTTGTCAAATTAACTCCCTTGTTTGTCATTGTTAGATAACATTTCCCTGCTCTTTTGGATGGGCTATCTATCCTCCTGCCTGGAATGTGGTCCCGCCTTTACTCTGCTTTCTTCAAGGCTCAACTATATAGATTTCCAGCCCGCTCCTACACTAACCTATCTTGATCCCTCATTTGTCACCCATCCCTGTGTATTTACTTTGTATATATATTTTGCATTTATCTATTTACTTGTTCAAGTTGTTTTGCTCTATTAGAATATAAGTTTCTTAAGAGGCAGGGACTGTTTTGCTTTTGTCTTTGTATGCTTATTGTTTTTTATCTTTGTATTTTATCTTTGTATCTCCATTGTTTTAACTGAGTGCTTGACACATAGTGGTTGCTTAATGAATACTTGTTGAATGAATGTACGAAGATAATTATTGAACCGGATTATTCTGGCCATGTTATAAAGGATTGTTTGGAGAAAGGAAGAGAGAACTGTTAGGCTATAATAATATCGATGGTAGAAGCCATGAAGGCCTATATATTTTGCTAGTGAGTGACTGTTTTAATAAAGAAGAGGGGATGGGTGCCAGATGTGTTGCTGAAATGGGATCAAAAGTAATTAGTGACTAAGATTTGGGACATAGTATAGTGAATAATAAGAGTTAGAAGGAGCAATATGCTTGGGGGATAAATGTCGTCTATTAGAACCCAAAAGAAAAGTCAGAACTCAGAGACTGAGACATTGTCCACTTTGGGAATTATTTGCATAGAAGTGGTAGTTGAAGTCTTGGAATTTAAAAAGAATGGCCAAAGGCAGAACACTGGGGAACACGCAGGGGATGGTAAGAGATTGGGGAGCCAGTAAAGAAAATACGGTAGAACTTATTAGGGCAGAATAGGAGGTCTGGGAAGCTGAAGGAACAGAGAATATTCATTAGTGAGGAGTTGAAAGCTGCCTAGAAGTCTGCTAGGATGGGGGTTTTAGACCTGTCTTGTCAGTAACTCTGATGTTCCTTATTCACAAAGTAGACTTAATATACTACTTGTTTTTAAAGGATTGTTTATGAAAACTTCATTACTACATCAAAAATAAAATTGAGAGAAATTGGAAATTTTAATTGTAGTTATGTAGATTTCTGGATGCAAACACACGTTGTGTGTCTTTTAAAAATAATTTTGTTCCAGAGAATATCATTTGCCTTTCATGCCTACAGTGCACCCTAAGTAACTATAAATTGATGCTCAAGTGTCCTCATCTGTAAAAATTAATTGGTTGTATTAGATGATTTTTAAGGTTCCTTTTAGCTCTAAGATCCATGATGTAAAGTTCAAGTATAGCAGACTTTCGGATAAGATGCTGTTTGTGGTAAGAGTAAAAATGTACTTTCTATTTGTAGCAGCATAGTTCAGTAGAGAAGTATCGAAAATAACTTATGATGAGGTTAGGGAACCATGTTTTTAGGGGTGCCAGGGACCCCAAAATACCAACTCACTGAGCCCTGCTGAATGAATTCGACTCAAGCTTTCTCAGCCAAAGAAGAACGAAGTTTATTAAAGATTCACCCTAATGGGTAGATTCTTTGGGAGCCTGAGCGTTTGTGATGCTATTGCCAGCAGGCCAGAACAATCTGAGCAGAGCTAGATTGAATCTGAGCACCTTCATGGTGGCAAGATGAGACTTATATACAGAAAGATTGTGGGAAGGATCTAGGGGTGGTCAAGTAGCCCAGGATCACTAGAGGAGGGGTTTAGGGAGGGTCTTGGGGAGGAGTCTAAGGAGGATCTTGATGGGACTGGGGTGACTAGAGGTCTAGATTCCAAGAACCAAGAGAATGGGATTTTGATGGAATCAGGGGTGGGAAGCAGTTGGACTATAGAGGGCTAGGCTAGGTGAGATTTGGGCCTGTATTAGGAAAGGGTTTATGGCCTCAGGTAAAGGTAAAGCTCAAGTGGGAAGATTCAAGGAGAGTTCAAGGGGGTTCCCAGAGCCTGTACACCATTACTTGTCACATTGTAGTTTTGTGGTTTGTCTTTCATTCTTGTAGAAGACCTATGATTTCAGGAGGGTGATGTCTTGACTTGCAAGTGAATTAAATTTAAGTGAGGTCAGGCTGCGCAAAGTCCTCAGCTTTACTCATTCCTCCCAGGTCATCTGAGCAATGGCAAGGCATAGGTCAGGACCATGGAGATGACCCCAGGTGCAGTGAGACCTTGGCTTTTCTAAGCTAAGATCTTTGCCACGTCTCAATTTGCCTGAGGTAGCACCCATTCAGTGATTTAAGGGAAGGTAAGAAATGAAGCAAAAGATGGCCTTAAAAAAAAAAAAACTGGGAAGGGAAGATCTTCGGGGTTTCTGGCCAGAACCGGAAGAATTGCTATTTATCTTTATTTATATTTAGTTATTGGCCAATCTGTGAGAGCCTAGCATGATTTGAGTTTAAGGCTTAGTCAAGTACCTTCATTTGAATCCCAAAGAGCTTTATAAAAGCCTTGTTTTCCAGAGCTCTTGTTTCAAGAAATCATAAATGAAACTACTTGACATTTTAATTGTCCCAGTTTAAAAAAAAAATGGCAGAATAAATATGTATACTGGCAGAGCTGAAGTTAGAATCTGTGTCTCCAGAATAACAGTATCTTTTTTACTATCTCATGTTGCCCTGGTATTTTTTGCTTTTTTGAACAGGTATAGAATTGCTGAACCCCTGATCTGAGCTATCTCTTTGACACTAGAGAAGACAGCATTTTTGCACGCCTCCCCCCCCATAATTTTCTATTAAAAATCTCCAATGGAAAATTATGTAACTGACTTTACAACCTATGCTTGTCTCTTAAGTCTTATAATTAGAAAGTTCTTTGTGACGTCTAAGATTGGAGGTGGAAAATCCAACATATAGTCAAGGAAGGTGAGTTTACTAGCCCCTGTCAGATTGTGGAAGACCTTGAAGGAGTTCTCCGGTATATAATGAAGGTTTTTGAGCTGGAGAAAGGAAAGGTAATCTGGGCGTTGTTTTAGAAAGATAAGTCTTGGCATTTGTGTGCTGGTGAAATACAGGAGAGGTAATGGAAGCTGAGGCCATTCTGGCTGTTGAAGGTGGAAATAACTGAATTTCTGTAGCACATTTTGCATTGCCTGATGCTTTTGTTTCTTTTGCCCCTTGACTCCTGTTAGAACATACTTACATTGTCTAGGAATAAGCAAGACTCGTTGGGAAGTCAAGAGGGTTTTAATTGTAATTTACGTTTATTCCCCCTGAATAAATGGGTACCTCCCCTGAACATAGTACAGGAGAAAGTACAAAGGACTCAGATGGATGCCAGTCCTTTAATAGACCCTCACCTCAAGTCTCCCACCAGGCTCTTCTTTGGCTAGATACAACCCCCTGACTGCCTACATCGTGCCCTCCTCAAGTGGCTCAATTTAAACATGCGTACAAACCTCTGACCTTTCACCCGACCTACCTGAGGCCTGGTTTCTGCTAAAGCTGGGGTGGGGGAGGGGGAAAGGTACACCTTCAAATCTATGGAAACAAAACTCTTCTCATATCTTACAACTCCCGATGAAACCATTGTGAAGTTGGGAATTGAAATTGAGAGGTTAACTTTTAATATGTCAAGCATTTATTCAGCGCCAACTGTGTGTCAGGCCTTGTGCTAAGCTCAGGTGATAGTGATAGGCAAAAACAGTCTGTCTTTAAGGGGCTGTTGTTATCTTCTGTTTTGCTACATACACACATGTATATGTGTACACACACACAAAGTAGATGGAAGGTAATCTGAAAGTTGAGGCTTTCTGCATAGTGCACAAGTTTAAGCCCCTCTGTGGTACATTTAGGATCTCCTCTTTGGTCCGTAGCCTCTTCCTGCACCAGAATATTCTTTGCATTGAGTTCCAGACTAGACCTTGTCCCCAGACCTTTCTGTTTGAATTTCTATACTGACTTGGGTTAGAAATACAACGTACTATAATTTTTTTTTCTTGGATTTCTGGTTCAGGATTTGTTCTGGTATGTTTTCTAGAGCTGTATGGAGGAATTTTTTGAAGGGATAGCTCACTGTTCTTCCTGCTATTCCACCGTCTTGGCTTCACTCCCAAGCTTTTTCTGACACCGAGTTCCCTGAGAAAAGGGAGCCTCTCAGTTGACAGGTAGTTGAACTGCTTTTCCAGGGTATGGACCCCCTCTGCAGGACAAAGGGCCTTTTTATGGACCCCCTCTGCAGGACAAAGGATTTTTCAGTGAGGGAGAAATAAGTAAAGGCTGGAGGGGATCATCCAGAATTCTGTTCAAAAAAAGCTGCTCATTCTTATTGAGTAAGTACTAAGACTGGTTCCATAAAACTTCATTCTAGACCCTTTCTTGATTTGCCATAGACAAGGCATCTTGGGAAGTAGAACACTCTACTTGGGCAGTCAGGGACATAATTGGTCATTGGACTGATCATACATCTTACGTAATTGTGTGAGGTAAATAAATGAAATGCGAAGACTTCACAGGGGAGGATGTGTATAATATTCATATATATATCTATATCTATACTAAGAAATGTTTAAAAATCAAGAAATAGGAAAGTGAAAAAAAAATTCTGAGGCCGTCAGAGTCTGATGGCTCAGCCTATGGGGAAGTTTACCCAGAAACTTTTTGTCTTTCTTCTGGTTCTGGTTTAAAGATTTGCTCAGTAAGAACAGGGTCATAATGTCCTGTTTTTCTCTACTGGTAAAGAATGGAGAGGGTCTCCCCCTCTGCTTATCCTATTTGCTTTCTTTAGATTTATAGATGTCACTTCGGTTGTAATCATTAACTAAGAGAATGGGAATTGGAGTTTCTGTGCCTCAAGTTCCCAGTTCTTTGTCTAGCTTTCATGCTCAGATTGTAAGCCCACCTCCCAGCCAATGGTAAGAAGGGTTAGAGGTGGGCGGGAATTCTCTTGAGTTAGGTATAATTATGGGTGCCTCGCCCCTTGTAAAACGCCTCACTTGCTGGATTTGTTCTAGCGGGGATGCCCAGTTCTCGAGAATTGAATAAAATTTATTTCTGTTCCCATCCTGAGATGGCTTCTTATTAACTTTTAATTGGTGAGGGTCTTTTATCCCACATGGTATTTTAAAGTTATTTGCCTTGACAGTGTTTTTGCTATTGTATAAATTATTCTCTTGGTCCGAACTCACATAAATCTTTACCAGTTTGCACAAGTCTTCCTAGGTTTCTTTGAAACCAATGCTTTCAGCATTTTGTGGGGCATACTTGCATTCCCTCCCCATTTTATTTTTCAATTAAGTATTTCTTTTTTCAGTCTCCCATATTCCCACTCTTTTATCACCTCAATTAAAAAAAAAAAATAAAACCCTTATCATGCGTATGCAAGGTCAGACAAACAAATGTCCACATTGTCCCTATCCAAAAATTATGCTATGATTTTGAATATTGAATCCATCCTCCCTCTGGAATCATGATTGATTGCTGCATTCATCAGAGTTCTTAAATCTTTCCAAATTGCCTTTACAGTGACGATATTGTGTAAATTATCCTAGTTTTATTCACTTTTCTTTGCATTGGATCAAACAAGTCTTCTCAGTTTTCTTTGAACCTATCCATCTCATTGCTTTCATATACCATCATGTGTTCAGCCATTCCCCAATTGGTAGGGATTCTCTTAGTTTCCACTTCCTTGCTACTGCAACAAGAGCTGCTATAAATATTATTATACATATTCTTTTTCCTTTACTTTATTCTCTTTGAGGGATAAGCCTCATAGTGGTGTCATCGAAGAGTATGCAGAATTTGATGTTTTTTTGAACATAGCTCCAAATTATTTTCCAGAATGTCTATCCCAGTTCACCATTCTACTAGTAGTGTGTTAGTTTTTCTTTTCCTGCAGCCTCTTCAGTATTTTTGTTGTCTTTATCATTCCCATGAGTGTGAAGTAGAAATATATAGTTGATTTAATTTGCATTACTCTAATATATTTTTAAATTTTTATTTTAAAAAAATTTTACTTCATGGAATAAAACAAGCATTTCCATAACATAGCATAATTTAAAAAAATGATTGCACATGAAACTGCAAATCTATTATGTATAACTTGTTATTCCTTTTAAATATGTAATAGTTATCATAGATATCTTTTTTCCACCTCCCCCCCAGAGGTGGCAACCATTAGATACAAGTATGTGTATATGTGTAAAGTCATTGTATACATAATTATTTATCATTGCTTTCTCTGGTTGCAGATAGTGTCTTCCTTCATATGTCCTTTGTAATTAGTTTGGTTATTTGTAATAGTCAAAATATTTTATTCACTCAAAGTTGTTTATAAAACAAGGAGTGGTATTGTATTCAAAGTTCTCTTGGTTTTCCTCATTTCGCTCTTCATTATTTCAAGTCTATCCATGCTTTTCTAAGATCATCCTGCTCATCATTTCTTACAGCACAGTAGTATTTCATCACAATCATATACCACAATTGGTTTAGCCATTCCCCAGTTGACAGGCATCACTGTAATTTCTGGTTCTTTGCCACCACAAAGAGAGATGCAATAACTATTTTAGAACATAAAGATTCTTTTCCTTTTCCCCTAATTATCTTTGGAAATAGACCTAGTAGAGGTATTGCTGGATCAAAAGGTATAGACAGTTTAATAACTCTTTGGGCCTAATTTCAGATTGCTCTCAAATGTTTGGAATTAGTTCACAGTTCTGCAGTGAGTTAGTGTCCCAGTTTTTCCATATCCCCTCCAACATTTGTTGCATTCCCCTTTAATCATTTTAGCCAATCTGATGGGTGCGAAATGACATCTCAAGGTTATTTTAATTTGCATTTCTCTAATCAGTAATGATTTGGAGCTTTTTTTTTTCATATGACTATACATTGCTTTAATTTCTTTATCCAAAAAACTACCTGTTCATATCCTTTGACCATTTTTGAATTGGGGAACGATTCATTACAAAGTTCTTTATGAAATATGAGACCTTTATCTGAGAAACTATATACAATTTTCCCCCCCAATTTTCTGCTTTCCTTCTGCTCTTGGCTACATTTGTTTTATTTGTACAAAACCTAATTTCATGCAATTGAAATTATCCATTTTACACCTTACTCTGCTCTGTATCTCTTTGTTTATTCATAAATTGTTCACTTATGCATAAGTCTAATAAGTAATATGTTCCATGTTCTTCAAATTTTCTTGTAATCTCTCTCTATATCTATCTAGTTCATGTATCTATTTTGACCTTATCTTGGTAATGGTATGTTATTGGTGTATGCCCAATTTCTGCCGTACTGCTTTCTAGCTTTCCCAACTATTTTTACCAAATAATGAATTCTTATCCCAAAATAATCTCTAATAATATTTTGGAGCATTTTTTCATAAGACTGTTGCTAGCTTGGATGTCTTCTTCTGAGAACTGTCTGTTGATATCCTTAGGTTTTTTATCTGTTGTAGAATAGCTCTTACTCTTACAAATTTGAATTTGAATCAGTTGAGCAGCTGCTTTTCAAAAATGTGCCCAGGTACTGTGCTAAGCACTGGGGATACAAAGAAAGGTAAAAGACCTCGAGGAGCTTGCAGTATAATAACCCAGACAACATACAAACAAATATACATCAAGCAGGCTACGTACAGGATAGATAGAAAATGAGTAGCAGGGGAAATGCGTTCCAGGTAATTTGGTAAATGGGAGCCATCAGGATACCCAGGTAGGGAATTTGGGTTCTCCAGAACCTAGAAGTTCCAATAAATCTCTAGGCTTCCTCAGAGAGGGAACAAGCTTATTCTAAAAGCATGTATCAGCAGCTTTTTCCGCACTGTGCCAAGAATCCTCTAGGTTTTCTTCGCCCATTGTATTTCCCCCAAAATTTGACTGAGCATGTTGGAATCTGAATTTTCTTAGAGTTGATTTCTCATCCCTTTTTTCCCCTCATGTGGGCTACCATCCAGCCATTGTGACTTCTTCTAGGTGAGTCAAAAGTATGTCATTTTGTCAGTGGTATTTGTCAGCGCCTTCATTAAAGGAAGCCTCTTTGAGTTCGCTGCTTACTGGAATGTGGCAATATGAGGAGTATTCAGGTACCCCTGGAAAAGGACAGTAAAAGTATATTAGACTCCTTTCCTTCCCAAGTGAAAGCAAATTGTTTCTGAGTAGTTTCAGCCACAAGAATACAGGAAAAAAAATTGTCTTGGTGAAGATACCTAGGCCTATTCAACTTGCCCTGGGCCTGAGTTATCTTGTCTACCATATTGATAAGTGATAGTTAGGAATAGTTCCGTAATAGTCACAATGACTTTGCCCAACTCTCTTTAATCCTCCATAAACTGCTAGGTGCCTTCTTCACAGGCCATGCAGTATTGTTTTAATGAGAGTTGGTAATTATGAAGCACTCCAGCTCCATTGCTAGACAAGAACTATCTTTCATTCCTCTGGAACTGATATTTGGCAGAAACTGTGAGGAAAGGTTGGGTGTGCTGGCACACTCTTTAATCCTAGCTACCAGAGAGGCAGAGGCTAGCTGATCTCTTGAACTTGGGAATTTCAAGCTGCAGTGAGTTTTGGTATTTGGGTGACCACACTAAATTCAGAGTCAATGTGGTGAGCCCTAGGAAGCAGAGGTCTACCAGGTTACCTAAAGCAGAGTGAAATGGCCCAGCTGTTGGACCTGGGATTCGTCCGTGTACTGCTAGCCAGGTCAAGATGTGGAGACACCTAGTCTTTTGTTTTTTTTTTCAGGTTATACATGTATAATCATCACAGTAAACATTTCCACATTAGTCACCTTGTAAAAGAAGAATCAGAACGAAAGGGAAAAACTACAAGAAAGAAAAAACAAAAAAGTGAAAATTGTATACTTCGATCTGCATTCAGACTACATAATTCTTTTTAAAAAAAATTTTTTTTCATTTTTTGGTTGTCAGGGCAATCGAAGTTAAGTGACTTGCCCAAGGTCACACAGCTAGTACATGTGTCAAGTGTCTGAGGTCAGATTTGAACTCAGGTCCTCCTGACTTCAGGGCCGATGCTCTACTCACTGTGCCACCTAGCTGCCCATGCATAATTCTTTCTCTGGATGACGCCTAGTCTTTTTTTTATTTATAAATTTTAGACTTAAATACTAAAAGTACAAAATAAGAAAAAACATTATAAACTTAAACGCTTGAAATTTACGTACAAAATAAGAAAAGAGAAAAAAAGCATGTCATGTATGCAGCAGAATGTAAGAGGATTCAAAATATATAGCAATAAGTTTCCATCTCAAGGAAGTCTGTGTAATAAGTACTTTACATTGTGTTGAGAGCTGTCCTTTTCTTTCCTTCTTTGTAAGTTTTCTTTTATTGTCTGCTGTGCTCTTTTTACTTTGTTCTTTTCCCCTCCTTCCTCTTTCCTCCCAGCCTACAATTAAATGTGGATACACACATACCCACACATATACATACATAGACATAATACTTTCCCTAACAAATTCTACTCCTGATTCTTTGTTTTTATGTTTGTGTATATCTCTTATTTCCTAACCCTCCTGACTCCTCTACTTTATTTCTGCTGTCTACCTTGCTCTCATATTACTTAACCTCAACTGTTCCCTATTCCCCCTGCAAGGTACCTCCCTTATCCTCCCATTCCCATAAATCTAAACTGCCTTCTATACCCTGCTTTAATCCATTCCTTCACCCTCCCTTCTAGAAATCTCTCCCTTATCCTCTCCCACCTCTGTCCCCTTAGCATTTTATTTTTTTCTGAATTTAGAAGACTTTTATACGTGTGTGTGTATTTATATCTATATCTATCTATCTATCTATCTATCTGTATATCTATTGTTCCCTCTTGAACCCATTCCTGATGAAAGTAGGTTTCCAGAACTAAAAGCCCTCCTCCTCATCTGGTTACTCTGTGTGAGTTCTTTCTCTCACACCTCACTTGTATAATTGCTCTTTTTAGCTGTTCCTAAACGGTTTTTTTAAAAGTAACATCATATTTAGGTCTACCCCAATCTTACGAACTACTTAATAACAGTCTTAAGACATAGGTTTTACATTTTAAATGTAAAAACAGTCTGTCCTTATTGAGTCCCTTGTAATTAGTCTTGGTATGTACCTTATATTTCTCTTGGTTCTTGTATGGCAAATCTTCTATTAAGTTCAGGTGTTTTTTTTTTCTTCCCCTTAACAAAGGCCTACAAGTCTGTCAATTCATTAAATGTCCATTTTTTTCATTCAGGATTATGCTTAGCTTTGCTAGGCATGATATTTTTGGCGAGAACCTCAGCTCTTTTGCTCTTTGATATATGGAGTTCCAAGACTTTTAGTATTTTTGCTGCTAGGTCTTGTGTGATTTTTTTTTTTAATAAATTTTATTTAATATATTTAGTTTTCAGCATTGATTTTCACAGGAGTTTGAATTACAAATTTTCTCTCCATTTCTACCCCCTCCCCTTCAAGGTGGCGTATATTCTGGTTGCCCTGTTCCTCAGTCTGCCCTCCCATCTGTCACCCCACTAC
>CM053623.1:66426063-66466019 GCA_028646595.1 Phalanger gymnotis | reverse complement strand
CTTAAAGACTAAAGAGTTCTGTGTTCCACGCTTGGGCAGATGCGCTGCCTCACCAGCACTCCTCCTTCCCCAAGAACCCCCTACCTGGACTGGGCTTAAATCTTCAGCAGGCTCTTCACTCCTGCTCTGATCAGCCACTTAATTCCTCCCACCAGGTGGGCCTGGGGCCAGAAGCAACTGCAGCCTTAGTTCTAAAGCTGCCCCATCTCCGCTGCCCCAGGGGCAGTGGCTGGAACCGCAAACTCAGTCACGCAGCTTTTCCCACTAACCTTCTCTGATGTCTTTGCTCTTTTGTGGGTTGAGAGGTCTGGTGTATGCCACAGCTCAGTAATTCAGGATGCCAGGGCACTCTCCGCTCGTCTCCTGGTCTGGTAGGTCCCCTTCTGGTCTGTTCGTGCCGTGCTTGCTGGGCTCAGCTCTGCTCCCCTCGGCTGGGGGCTGGGAGCTCCGTGTGGGACAGACCTTACCCAGAGACCATCCAGGCTGTCCTGGGCTGGAGCCCTGCTTCCCTCTGCCACTTTGTGGGTTCTGCAGCTCTAGAATTGGTTCAGAGCCATTCTTTTATAGGTTTTTGGAGAGACTTGGTGGGGAGCTCACGCCAGTCACTGCTTCCCAGCCGCCATCTTGGCTCCGCACCCCCCCAACACTTATTCTTGGAGAGGGTGTCACCATCTTCTGCCAACATAGTAGGATGTAGAGTGCAGTTCCTTTTCCCTTCCATCACCAGAAAACCTGTTGGCACTGACAATAAATAGCATTTGCTGTGGCTACCACTATTCTGATACTCTGCCCAAATTTTAGCAATTGATCAACCCACATCTGTATAGTTATATGTTGTAGGAGACTCATACCTGACAACTGAAGGCATTCATCTTGAAGGAGGTATGTAATTGCCCTGGAGACTGACTGGCTGGTCCATAGAATCTGTCAGGCCTTGAGGGATGGGGTAGGCAGAGATTCAGTCTATAACACTAATTTCCTAAAGGAATGGTGTAACAAATGGTACCCTATTGCATTGTTTCCCAACCATGCTTTGGGACACTTAAGTTTGTTACAAAAGACGTTCTTGATTTGTGCCTAATGCGTTTTGTTACTTTATTCCTTTTTATATGGTTTTGACGAGGATGGATATGAGTGACAGTAATTATGATGGCAATATATGTTTGTAAAATATCTCAGTTCCCAAATGTGCTATAAAAGGCTGGAAACAGATCTGTCTCCCTTTTTTCATTTTATCACTTGCCTAATAAATTTTACTGTAGTCCAAACAGGAAGTCAAGGGTGCATTCAAAGTCAAAGTATATGCAGCAATGGAGATTTTCCTTTAGGTTAGTCTTCAGTAAGACCCCTAATATACAGATGATAGCTGTAACATGAGACAGTTAGGATTATATTTAGGATGTAGAACTTGAAAGGGCCTTAAAAACCATATAGTCCAGTCATCTCATTTTGCAGATGAGGAAACAGATCAAGAGAAGTTAAAATGACTTATACACAGATACTGAGCAACAAAATTGGGCTTTGGATCCAGGTCCTCAGATTCTGGATTCTGTACTCTTTCTACCAAGTCATACTTTTTCTTAATGTCATCTAGTTCACTGATATTTCTAAGAGTACCCAACTCCATGAGGACCCCCTTCTGTTCCCCCAGGCCCCTAGCACTGATAGTGACATTTTAACTCATGTGAGTTAAAAAAACAAAAACAAACTGCAGTTCATATTTACATGGTACTTTAGGCTTTAAAAAGTACTTACTGCTCTCCTCTCTTTTTACTGTGAATTTAACCTTCATCAGTCATTTCAGGATAGAAAGAAAAAGAAAGATAATTGTGTAAAAAATTGTGAGCTTCTGTTAAAGTTGTTTTTTTAAAATATATAAAGTTTAGCAAGGTAGTAACAGAACTGTTGTATTTGTGGGTATTCTAGTTCTCTTAATTTCACTGTATCGGTTCATCTAAGTCTTTTCATATTTCTCTGGATCAGTCATATATTTGTAGTTTCTTATAATTGAATAAATTTCCATTACTTTTATATTCTACAAATTACCATATTCAGCTCTAGGCACCTGTGTTACTTGTCAGGTCTTTGCCACAACAAAAGTACCGATATAAATTAAATTGTCTTGCTTATGTGAGGCCTTTCCCTCTGTCCTTGTCTTCCTTTGCCTTCGTGCCTAACAGTCGTATTGCTGGGTCAGAGGGTATGTATACCTTCATACTTTGGTGGGGGGGTATAATTCTAAATTGTTTTCCAGGACAGGGAACTCATTTCACAGCTCCACCAACTATGTGTTAGTGTACTTGTCCTCCCACAACTCCAACCATTTCTTTTTTTTTTTTTCTGTGACAAAATGCTTTCCTCTCAGCAGCTTGGTGAAGTAGGTGTAAGGTTTCCCTCTTTTATAGACAGAAACAGTCTCAGAGATGTAAAGGGACTTGCCTATAGTAATGTATCTGAAAAACAGAAGGGCTCAGATTTTTGTCTTGACATCAGACTCGATTTCATCAGGTTTTGAGACTCCAAATCTACTCCTCTTTCTAATACTTTTCTAAAGCCTTCTTGTGAGTCTGAAGAACTAAGAATTTCAAGGTTGTGTTAATATGGAAATAGCTTTTTTTAATGAAGTAAGTCATGCATATAAATGAAAAAACTGTTTCAAGGTATTTTTATTAGCAGCTGAATAGGGCTCCTCACTCCCTGACTCTAAGCAGTACTGTGTTTTTTCTATTACATATCCATTCAGTTCAGCCTCTTTTACCATCTTTGATAGTGGCACCAAGGGATGTTTTATAAGAGGATGTGGATTTCGGAGGTTTTCCACTTCAAAATGTTATGTTATTTACTTAAAATCTTCATTTCTTTTACTATATATAATGGATTAATCTTTGAAATTAAAACTTTTTTTGAATCTGTTTACATAATTTTTTTCTTCTAGGACAAGTTATTAAAATTTATTACCTATTATATAAAGTTTTTTATTTTATAAAATTTACATTTTATAAACTTTAGAAGCTTTCTGAAATTTGAACAAAGACTTTTTAATGGGTTTTATGTAGTGTTTTAAGAGCCAACTTAAACGTCAATTTCTTATAGGAGGCTTTTGCTAGTCACTATAGCTGCTTGTACTCCCAGCTCCAAAATCACTTTCCATCTCTTTTGTATTTAATCTTGTATTTACCTGTTTACATTCATATTGTGAGGAGAAGGATTCTTTTTGCTATTTCTTTGAGTCTTTCCAGCACTTAGCTCAGTGCTTGGGATATAGTTGCTTAACAAATGCTTGTTGATTGATTTTGCTTAACATTTTATATTATTTCATTTGACCTCTATAGTCTTATAGTATAGGTTCTACAGGTATTATATCTGTTTTACAAATGATAAATTGAGGCTTTTAGAGAGAGTATGTGGTTACACATCTGTTATGTACCCTAGAGATAGAATTTGAACCCAAGTCTCCTGGATTTTAAGTTCAGTGCGCTTTCTTCTATACTAGGTCTCATATTATAATAATAACTCATATTTACCTAGCATTTTAGGGTTTACAAATACTTGCCTTACAATCATCCAGTGGCCAAATGTTCTTGAAGGTCCTTTCTAGCCCCCAATCCTCTGATCCTGTGATTCCTACTTGTTTTTAAGGGTCCTGCACAGATGGTTGTCTCTTCCAGACAACTATGTCTTTGATCACTCCAACCCTCATTAATTTCCTTTTCAGATACTTCCCTTAGAGTCTAGCCTGATCTGCCTTTGTTAATATAATGCTTCTGTGTCTCTTGAAGTTTGATTCATCTCACTTGAGCCAGATTGAAAGCTGCCTTCAAAAAGTAACTTTACATGCCTAGCGGGTGCCTGGCATTGACTGCCCCGTGGGCCTTTAATCTGTTTTTCTCAAGGATGCCACCACCCTTCTAGTCACTCAGATTTGAAACCTTAGTGTCATCCTTGACTTCCTCACTCGCACTCATCCTACATGTCTAGTCAGTTGCCAGATCTTGTTTCTACCTCCACAATATCTCTTGAATCTGTTTCCTTTCTACTCACATAGCCACCACTCTAATCTAGGCTGTCATTATTTCTTGTCTGGATTGTTACAGTAACCTTCTAATTGATCTGCCTACCTCAAGTCTCTTCCTACTACAGTCCCATTTCTCATTGGTCTGTCAAAGATTTTTTCCTAAATTACAGGTCTAAGTGAGCCACTGTTCCTAAACTGTAATGGCTTCTGATTACTTCCAGAAGCAAATATAAAATGATAGGTTTGGCATTTAAAACCTTCCAAAACCTGGCCCAAGATAACTTTCCAGTTACTTTTATTATACATGTTCTCCCTCATGAACTCTATGGCCTAATCATACTGGCCTTATTTCGTACTTTTGTCCAGATTGTCACCCAGTGCCTGGAATATGCTCTCTTTCCCTCTGACTCTTGAATTTTCTAGTTTCCCCCAAGACTCAGCTCAAGAACCATCTTTTATACAAAGCTTTTACTAATACCTCTTTTGTGCCAGTGTTTCTGTATGTTTTCAAGACATGTAATACAATATGAGTTAAAGATGAATATTGCATAGTGGTCAATAGAACACAGTGGGAGTACAACATAGAACCAATGAAGAACTTCAAAGAACAGGAGTAAAATATATCATCTAAGAAATATATACTAAGAAGAGAAAGAAATGAAGGAAATGAGCCTTTATTAAGTACTTATGTGCCAGGCACTGTACTAAGAGAAGATGGGATGGTCATCTGTCAAGGCTCCCTGCGGCAGACTCATGTGGGCCAAATAGACCATGAGCTAATGACCGTGAGTCTTTTGCCATGGGCAGGCAGGGGAAGTTAATGAGATCACTTATCCATGTGAGTTGTGAATCTTCTTCCCTATGTTTCCCCTTCCCGTCCTCAGTTTTTTCTTTTCTTTAAATCCCCATGCCTCACACAGTGTCTGACATATAGTAGAGTCTTAATAAATACGTGGTATTAATTCATCTGCTATTCTCTGTTCTGAACTTCCCCAGAGCTTAACAGCACCTGCCTTCCTCCTAAGTGGAAGTGCTAAGGGAGAAGGGGACTGGGGCACTAGGGGACTAGCCTGTTCTGTTGGTGTCCTAGAGGTGACTTGGCTATGACCTCTGCTCCCCCCATCCCAGACCACTCCTCCTTTCCCAGAATGGTGGTAAGACACCTAGTTTACTCGGAGAAATGGGATTCTCTTTCTGGCTTTAGGGTAAACATTAGACTGTTTAGATTGGAAAGGATTCCCTGTCCTGTTCCATCCATGTCATTGTTAAATGCCTGGACTTAGATGTATGCAAGGGGGCAATGGGAAAGGAGGGATGGATTTAACTCCTTTGTTTTACACATATAGAAACTGAGTTTAATGTAGCTAAACAATTAAGTAATTCTTTAGAACACAGGGAATTTAATGAGATGATTATGATCATTCTTAAGACACAAAGATAATAAAGTAAAGATATTCTAGTTGGTGAACTTTTCAGAAATTCTTCATTTCCTGCCAGTCTTTTTTTACAAAGTGTTTCATGACTTTGCAATGGACTCCTTTTTGTTTGTTTTATATGTATTTTTTTACATATTTTATTTTTTCCCCAATTACATATTAAAACAATTTTTAGACTTTTAAAAAAAATTTTGAATTCCAAATTCTGTTCCTCCATCCCTTCTCTTCTTCCCTCCCTGAAATGGTAAGATACAGGTTATACATGTGCAATCATGTAAAACATTTCCATATTAGTCATTTTGTACAAGAAGACATGGAAAAAATAATAAGAATGAAGAAAAGAAAGTGAAAAATAGTATGCTTCAGTCTGTACTAAAACAGTATCAGTTGTTTCCTTGGAGGTAGATAGTATGCTTCATCATTAGTCCTTTGCGATTTTCTTGGATCATTGTATTGCTGAGATTTAACTAAGTCATTCACAGTTCTTTATCATATGATATTGCTGTTATGTGTACAAAATTTTCCTGGTTCTGTTCACTTCACTTTGTATTAGTGCATGTAAGTCTTTCCAGGTTTTTTTTGAAATTATCCTGCTTGTCATTTTTTTTCTGCACAATAATATTCCATTGCAGAGATATATCACAGCTTGTTTAGCCATTCCCCAATTGATGGGCATTCCCTTGATTTCCAACTATTAGCCACCACAAAAAGAGCTACTATAAATATTTTTGTACAAATAAGTCCTTTCTCTTTTCTTGGGGATGTCTTTGGGATATAGACCTAGCAGTGGTATGCAATGGGACTCTTAGTTGGTTTCCCTGATTCAAGTCTTTCTATTCCAATCCCCCAATAGATTCCAGGGGTTTCATTTTTCCTCTAGAATCAAATATAAATGCTGTTTGGCATTTAAAACTTCACAATTTGGTCTCATTCTACCTTTCCTGCTTTATTACTCATTATTTCCTTTCATGAACTCAATGGTTCAACTAAAGTGGCCTTCTTACTTTTTTTTCATACAAGTCATTCGACCTGCCTTTATACTGTCTATTTATGCAAGAATGCAGGTTTCCCCCCCACTACTACCACTTCTTAGCTCTGCCACCTGGACTCCTTGATTTTCTTTAAGACTCACATCAAGCACCACTTTCTTAGTGAGGATAAGTTTTTCATAATAAGAAAAATTTGAAACATTTGACTTAATTTGAAATTTTATAAACTACTCGTTTATTTCTACAAGTGTTTTGATTTTTGTTCACATATATACAAACAGCTTTAAATGGGTTAAATTTCCCCCTAATACTCCTTTAAGTTATTTTTTGCTTGACATTTATGCCTGATATGTTTTCTTAAATGTTTCTCCAATGGCTCCCCATTTTCTGTAGAATCAAATATAAAAGTCTCTGGCTTTCGAAGTGCCCCATAATCTGGTCTCTTCCTACCTTTCAGTTTTTACCTTATTCCAGTGCATCTACTTGCTACTCCTCAAAGGTCATCCACCTCCCAACTTGTTCCATTTTTATTGGTTGCCCTATAAGCCTGAAATTTTCTTTTCCTCTCTCCCACCTGGCTTCCTTCCCAGTCTTAAAGTCCCACCTTTCACAGCAAGCCTTTCTCAGACCTCCTTAATTTTAGTACCTTCCCTCTGAGACTGCTCTGAACTTATCCTGTATCTGCACATAGTTGTTTACATGTTGTCTCCCCCACTAAACTGTGAATGGAGAACTGGAACTATTTTTATTCCTTCCTCCCTTTGTATCCCTAGCACTTATAGCACACTGCCTACACACTTACTAAGTGCTTATTGACTTGATTTAACTTTTCATGTAACAATTTCCCTGAATACTTTTAACTGTTTCTAAATTGATTTTCCTTTCATTGACAATTGATAATCTTTTATTTGACAAATTAAACACTGTAACATTAAAATGTCAAAATTTTCTAAAGGATTGAGGTGTATAGTGATATTATTTTCTAGTTGTCTTTTTTTTTGCTGATCTTTTGGGTTGTTTTGGATAATTTATTGTCCTGCTCAAGGTGTATTTGAAACATCGACTAGTTCCATTTTTACTTTTATGAAGAAATAATCAGGGGCAGCTAGGTGGCGCAGAGAGTAGAGCACCGGCCCTGGAGTCAGGAGGACTTGAGTTCAAATGTGTCCTTAGACACTTTGACACACTTACTAGCTGTGTGACCTTACACAAGTCACTTAATCCCAGTTGTGTTCCCCTTCTCCCCTCCAAAAAAAAAAAAATCTTCATTGACTTTAGAGTCATTAGATGTCATTCTTAGAAAATTACTGAACCACTACCTTTAATTTACTTCTTGCTCTCTGTATACTTTAGTTTTCTCTTCTGTAATAGTTTTCTATTCTGTAAAAATGAGCATTTTCTATCATACTCATCTCTGTATGCTAGAGTTTGAATGCTTTAAGTGGTAGGTTCTCAAAAAATGTGATAGTGTTTAAAAGAAGTTATGGAATGAATATATTTACTAGATGGGTGCTTCTGGCTCCAAAGTCACACAGTTTTTATAAGGAGATATTTAAAAGTAAGAAAAATAATGCTTATCTCTTTTTTATTTTGGTTTTAGGAAGAAAAGGCATCTCTCTTGCATCGTACGCAGGAGGAAAGAAGGAAAAGAGAGGTAAAATAGATTTTATGAAGATCTCTAAGTTGTATTCACTGTCATAGTTATACATTTTTAATCTTATATTGAATTTCAGTCCAATTAAACAAATGCCTAATCAGTACCTACTGTTTGCAATGTGCTAGGAATTTCAGATACAGAGACAAATGAAACAATCTCTTTCCTCAGGCATTTTACTGGGTACTGGGGGTAACTTTAGTAACATTGCTATATGTATTTGTCTACTAGAAAACATTTGGAAAAATGATTTAAAAAGCAACATCTTAAAATAATAGTAATAACTGACATGGCACTTCTGGGTTTGCAGAGTGCTAGACATACATGATCTCATTTGAGACTCTTAACATTATAGAGAAATGAAATGACTATCATTACTCGCATTGTACAACTCAGGAATCTGAAGCTGGGAGAGGTGACTTTCTCAGAAGAGTTGTCAAAGATGGGATTTGAACCTAGGTGTTCCTTACAATGGGCTAGATCTCCTCCACCTTTTGCCTCTTCACTGCAGTCAAGGAATTGCCCATCCTTTTTGTAGTTAGGAATAGAAAAAGAGGAAAGATTATTGATTGGCTTGCTTATTTCCTGGTTTCTAGAAGATGTATACTGGCATACTTGGAGATATTGCCAGTTTGATTCCAAGCCACTGCAATAAAGTGAATATCAAAATAAAACAAGTCACATGAATTTTTTTCCACAATGCTTATAAAAACCATATTTACGTTCTGCTGTAATCTGTCTAAAACAATGTACATACCTTAATTAAAAACATTTTATTGCTAAAAAATGCTGACCATCTTCTGAGCCTTCAGCAAGTCATAATCTTTTTGTTGGAGGGTCTTGCCTTGGTGCTGATAGCTGCTGACTGATTAGGGTGGTGGTAGCTGAAGGTTGGAGTGACTGTGGCAACAAGATAAGACAACAATGAAGTTTGCCATATAGATTGAGTCTTTCTTTCATTTGAACACTTAGAGGCCATTGTAGGGTTATGTATTGGCATAATTTCAATATTATTGTGTCTCAGGAAATAGGGAGGTCTGAGGAGATGGAGAGAAATGGGGAATGGCTGGCTAGTGGAGCAGTTAGAATACACACATTTACCGATTAAGTTTGATGTCTTATCTGGGTGTGGTACCTGGCACCCCAAAACAATTGCAATAATAACATCAAAGATCATTGATCAAAGATCACCATAACAGATAAAATGATAATGGAAAAGTATGAAATGTTGTGAGAATTATGAAAATGTGACACAGAAATGTAACGTGAGTGCATGCTGTTGGAAAAATGGCACCAAGAGACTTGTGTGATGCAGGGTTGCCACAGACCTTCAATTTGTTTTTTTGGTTGTTTTTTTTTTTTAAAGCACTATTTGCAAAGCACAACAAAAAAGCTATGCCTATTCTTGACTACAAATGAACAAGTGAATGAAAAAGCAGTTGTTAAACATTTGCCATATGTCAAGCACTATGCTAAGTTCTGGGGTGTACAAATTCAAAAGAAAATAAACAGTTCTTGCTCTTAAGGAGCTTACGATCTAGCAGGGACACTACACATAGAATGGAATGCTGGCCAAAGAGGAATATTTTGGCTTGGAAAGTTATAGAAATGGATGGTGGAATGATAGAGTGGTAGATGGATATACTCTTTCCAGGAACAATGACAGAATTGATTTGATTATGGTTTCAGAACTATAGTTCTGGAGTTGAAAGGGTAAAATCTTCTTCCAGAACAGACTTTCAGTTCTAAATTTTCAGGTGCTAGGTCCCAGTAGTGCCCTCCACTACTGCAAAGCTTAGATTCTTATATTTTTGGGTTTTTGCTAATTTTTCTTCCAGATGTGTTTCAAATATGTTAGTTTCTTGTTTAGAGCCTCTACTTCTTTGGAAAAACCGTCTTGTCTTCTAAGTTCTGTATTTATAGTCTTTTAAAAAAAATTTTGAGAGCTCTGATTTCTGAACTAATTTTATTGCTATGCTAATCTTCCGATAATTTTATTTTTCTTTTCAACCATTCCGGAGTTTCTCATTGTTCCGTGATCTCAAAAGAATCTTCAGATTTCTTTTTGACGAGTGGTTTTTGCTTAATTTTCCTTCACAGTATATAAGACTTCTTTGTTGTACTTTGGCTTTTCTTTGCTCATTCTTCCGAGTATCTTTATGAGCTTTTCTACTGGCTTGTCTGCTAGTGAATATTTTTTGTTCTTTGGGCATCTTTCTTCTCTGTTGCTTTTCTCTAGATTCTCTTCTCGCTCTTTGGCCCCTCTCCCTTCCGTGGCTGCAAAGACCCATGAGACTGACATTCTGTAGTCTGCTCAAGGAGTTGGAGGGTGTTGGAATCTTACTGGGGTTCCAGACCAGATTAAGATAGGGAGTTGGGAGAATTGGCTTAGGCTGGTTTTCTAGATAGTCCCCATTCTCTGCATAATGAGAGTTTTTGCCCTTTAGGAGACTCTATGCAGCCTGCATCTGAAAAAATGGAAAAAGGCCATTGGATTTAATAATTAAGAGATTTGTTGGTAACCTTGGAGAGAACAATTACAGTTAAGATATATATCGGAAATCGGGTTATTAGGGGAAGTAAGTAAGAAGAGACAGTGTAGATAGTTTTTTTTCTAGGAGTTTGGCCAAAAAAACAAGTTGTAGATGATAGTTTATGGAGATGGTCATATTAAGTAAAGACTTTTTTTTTAATGGTGAGGGAGAAGTGGGCACATTTGTAGGCAGCAAAGGTACCAGTGAATAAAGAGAGATGTGATGATCAAAAGGACAAACTCTCTGAAGGAATGGGATCAGTAGTATGAGAGAATGGGAGGTGAGATTGAATCAGTTAGCATTTAGTAAGTACCTACTTAATGCTAGGGATACAAAAAAAAACCAAACAAAAAACCGAAACCAAAAACCAGTACTTGCTGTCTAGGAGCTCCCAGTAATGCGGGGAGCAATATGCAAACAATTATATACAAACAAGATAGATACAAGATAAATTGGGGGCATTCTCAGAATGAAGGCACTAAGATTAAGGAGGACAAGATGGGCTTCTTGTGAAAGTTGGGACTTTAACTAAGACTGGGAAGGAACCCAGGGAAGCTATGAGGTAAGAGATAATGAGAGAAAGAATTCCAGCATTGGAGGATAGCCAATTGAAAATGCATGGACTTGGTAGATGGAATCTCATGTGTAAATAACTTCAGGAAGACCCATATCACTGGATGGCAGAGTACAGGGAGAGGGGAGTAAAGGGTAAGACTGAAAAGGTAGGGGGAATGGGAAAGGTATAAATAAACATTTGTTAATCACCTACTATGTGCCAGGCACTGGGCCAGACATTTTAGAGTATTATCTCATTTGATCCTCAGAACAACCCTGCCAGGTAGGCACTGTTATGCCCATTTTACAGTTGAGGAAACTGAGGCAAATAAAGATTAAGTAACTTGCCCGAAGTCAGTTAGGAAGTGTCTGAGGTCTCATTTGAATTCAGGTCTTCCTCATTCCAGGCCTAGCACTCTATTCATTTTGCCACTTGGCTACCTTGACAACTGATTGGATATGGGAGGTGAGTGAGAGGGTGACACCCAGGTCATGCACCTGGATGACTAGGAGGATAGTGGCAATAGGGAAGTTAGGTAGAAGGAGGGTTTGGGGGAATAAGTAGATAAGGCATTCAGATAAAAGAATTTAATGTGTAGAATTTGGGAGAAAAAAAGAGTTCATTATGGTTTGCCTCAGTTTTCTTTGTAAGTTATGAGGCAGGGACCTCCACTGAGCTGGTTGGTAGAAGAGATAGTATAGGTGACTTGAGAGATTTGGAATAGAGGCCAAAGGGAGTGTGATAAGAGACTCAGTCATGGAGGAGCAGAACTATAGCTATGTAGAGGTCAGTTGAGATTAAAGGTCTTGACCTACAGTTTAAGAAGAGCTGAAGGAGTCACAAGTGGAAAAAGGAGAAGCCCTGGATTAGACAGTACCAGTTTTTACTGGATTCAGTCAGCACTGTTGTGACATCTTTTAGGATGATTTAGCACAATAGCAGGTAGTATTCTTGTACTGGCGTTGCTATGGTAGAACCTTGGTCAAAGCAGTTAACCTCTCTGATCCAGGTTCCTCATCTTTAACATGTATAAAATGAGGATATTAATACTTCTTTTGCCTACTTCACAGGGTTGTTGTTGAGAATACAATAGGAGATCACATATATGAAGGCTTTCTGAAACTATGAAATATTTATAAAAAGAATGTTACCTGTGTTCTTTTCATAACCATTTAACTTAAAATTCAATTCCTGATTGTTTCTTTAATTATTTAGGAAGAAAGGAGAAGGCTGAAAAATGCAATAGTTATTCAGTCCTTTGTCCGAGGTTATAGGGACAGAAAACAGCAAGTAAGTATTTTTTAATACTACAAAATATTTAGGAGAAAACACGTGCAACCCTTTACTTTGATATGACTTGACTACTGCTTAGTAATCTTAGTTTCAGATCTATAAGCCTATTAAAATGAAAGTGAAAGGTCGGGTTTTTTCTCTTAAAAATAATTTTTCACTAGAGTAGATTTAAGATTTTAAAAACAGAGCTATTTAAAAAAAGAGCTATTGTTCACATTATATGTTATCTTTAAGATGTATTTTTAATTTTAACTTTAAAATACCTTGTAATTATTATTTTTGTATTATAGTACAAGTGAAAATGAAATAGTATGTACGATTCTTTTCCTAAGATTTTATGAGGTAGTTTTTTTCTTAATTACCTAGCAACAGTTTGAGTACAGATAACAAAATATAAACAGGTTGAAATTACATATAAACAGAACTGATAATAGAAGGAAGCTGTGGATGATTATATTTTAGTAGGTATTTAAGAGCCGTGTATTACATCAAGTTTTTATTGAACTTCCAGAGATAAGATAACTTAAAGTAATAGCAACTTAATTGTTAATATTCCCCACAGTAATAAAAAAGTTTAAAATTCATTCAGAACATAATTGAAAGTTTGTACTTTCTTTCTTTCTTTTTTTTTTAAAGTATTCTATCCAAAGAAGTGAATTTGATCAGTGTGCTAATTTGGCACAGTCTGGTGGAACTTTTTCTGTTGCTAATGGACCCAACCTGACCCTTTTAGTTCGGCAACTTCTGTTTTTTTATAAACAGAATGAAGATTCAAAACGTTTGGTAAGTTTCTACATAAAACTTCACAGAGGCTTCTTTAAATATTTTGAAACAGCTTTTTTTAGTTGAATTATTAATTGGCTAATTAAGGAATTGACTAACCCTTCTAACACATAAAGCAAAAATTTGACTGTTTGGAACTCTTAGCCAGTTACAGGGTAAATCTAAGATTGATTATTTGTCTGCAATAGTTTCGTTTATCACATTTGTTAAAAAATATTACCATAAATTTAAAGGCTGGTAATATTTAATGCTTTTATGTTATTTTAAGATACAAACTTGATACATACTTAGTAAAAGCTCATTTATGTTTTTTATAGATTTATATGCCTATAGGTGATTTATATCACTTCTAATTTTTTGAGCTTTATTACAAATATTCTATCCAGAAAGTTGCACATAACATCATAAAAATGGTACTTAAATATTTTAAAATTAATTTTAAATATGCATTTTGTTTCAGATATGGATGTGTCAGCATTTAATTAAACAAAATTCTCAGTTCCTTAAGCAACTGGATGGTCCTGACAGACTTACCTGCTTATTTCAAATAAAGAGACTATTGGGCTTATGTTGCAGGTAAAAATTCTTATCATTTAACAATGTTTATGATATGATATTTTAAACTCTTTGCCTTAGAGTTTGTGTCTTCTAGGAAAATGTTTAAAAATAAAAACAACCCCAACCTTTTTGATGCTTTGAAAAAAATTTTTTTTTAGTGCTGGACAGGGTATAGGAGGTAGACAGAGACATACCTGCAATGACAATACTTTATTTCAAGGAATCCAGAAGAATGCCTTGTAGATCCCTGGATTTCCATAGAAAGAAGAAATTGGTTCATTGCTATTGAAGGAATCTCCTCAGTGACACTTGTGATTAAAGTCTGTTTAAAATCACTAATGGGGTATCATTCAATTATTGTTTTAAGATAGGTATTTTTATTTCTTATTTTTTTTGCTGTTAATATACATATGTGAACCATAAAAACTTGTTAACTTTTTGTGTCTTTTAAATTTCATTTATCAGTGAACTAAAGTGCATTTGATCTTTATGCACAGTTCTAAATATGAATATTCATGAGAGAGAAATACAATATTTAATAACCATTTAAAAATCCTTTCAGTCTGTGTCTTTTTTGAATGCTAGATTTTTTGCAAAATCCAAATATTGAACATAAGTGATGTAGTTTCTCAGGAAATCTTATTTTAAAAAGTCAATATCCATTTCCTGAAAGATGCAAACCAAGTATTTTATTAGGCCTGCTCTTAGAAAAAAATCTCTGTAGCCCTCACATGACACACATGTCTTTGGCACTAATTGATCTTTGCAGAGAGGACTATTACAGTTCCTCAGGTAAACTGAAAGTGGGGAAGCAGAAATTGACATGGAACCATAAAGGGAATAGTTCAATTTGAAACATTTATTGAGATCAACTATAAAAAGTTATTACTCTCCCTTCTGTTGCTTTTCAGGGAATTTCAAAACAAAACAAATACTATTTATATTTCCTGTAACTAATATATCTTTGAAGATAATAATCTTTAAAATATAACTACTTAGTATTTCAGAATAACAATAATTGTTTTTCAGGCTTTCTGAGATCACAGCATTGCTTCATATCTGAAATTGTATTGACTATTAATTGGTCCTTTTCCTCTCACTTTTTATTCTGTAGTAATGAATTCAATTAAGATTTCCAGGTATACACAGTCCTACACTAAGCACCGTGGTGAAGTGCCAAATAAGGAGACATTTTTCTTTCTTTTATAGATAATAATCTGAGTAAGTTCTTAAATTCCATACATTTTCTGAATTATTATTAGACCAGAACCATAGCCCATCAAAACATCAATTTGGTGATAACACAAAGAGTTAAAAGTCACATTGAAAATACTGCACAGTTATTGCACCTAATATTCTATTCTCAACTTTAGCACTTAATCGTTTCCTGAATTTTTTGTGTCTGTTTTCTCTAGCCTTGCTTCTAGTGATATTCCCTCCAAGGTTATCCATACTCTACTCTGTATTTGTCTTACAGGTTCTAGTTCCTATATCTTGCCTTTTTCGTTGGAATACAAGCTCCTTAAAGTTAAGGACTGTTGTGTTTTTACTCTAGTTTATGCACAAACATGCATTTGCCTGGCAAAAGTGTTTTAAAAGTGCTCAATATCGACACAATTGTTGGCTTCCCATTGCTGAATACACTTAATGGTTTCTCTGTAATTTGTAAGTTTTCTTGCCATGGCACAGAGATCCAACTTGATCAACAGTTTTGATGTGGTCTGATGATAATAAGGTTATCATTTAGCTAGTATTATGGCAGATAGGTTGTAGCCTTGGTACTCATATGCTCCAGTAAGTTTCTGGGAGCATAATAGTGAAAGTATTCAGAAGATTTGTATAGCCCATGTCCAAATTAAGATTTAGATAGGCCATAAGCTCTTGTGAAAGTCATGAACAATGTAGGCAGGACCACAATTCAAAAATTCGGGGTGAGCACACTGATATATTTATTACCTTTCTCAGGGATCTTAACTTTTCTTTTTCCAATTGTTTGGAAGCATCTGGATAGTTCATTTGTAGCAGACTAGTTTAAGGTCAGGTTTTCTTTAATGGACACATCATCCTGTTGAAATGCGAAATATTTGTACAGGAACGTTTCTCTAAGGAACAGACCAGTATTTATAAATGCTAGTCCAAAACACATTTACTAAGATGAGGCTTTTCCAGCCAATTGCTACTACTTCATCTAGATCCTTGAATTCTTTTTTTTTTTAATTATATAATTTATTTTTAAAAAGTTGCATTCTTTAAAGCAAAGTGGTCATAGCTGCAAAACTGCAATTGCACGTGGTAACACTAGCAGGGGGAGTAGCAATCTTGGTTAAATTAAGGTTAAACCAGCTTCATGTGATTTGTATTTGGTTTAATGTTTTATGTTTCCTTCTTTTGATTGTTTCACCACTGACACCACTGACTATCTTTTCTGGCAAAGCTGGCTGCTTCTAAGAACCAGTAAGGAGAAAACTGAAGTCAGCTCCAGGCTCATGTTCTGTTGGTGTTTGACCCCTCAGAAAAAGCCGTGCTTTATTTCTTCCTAAAAGTGTAGCTTGTTTCCTTCCACCAGTAGCATCAATCCTTCACGTAAACCCAGCACTGGAGGGGTGTCTGGCTCCTTGAGATACTGAAGAATCCGTTCTTCACGTGTCTCACCCATATGTGTGCTATTAACGTCTGGTAGATCCTTGAATTCTACACTGATCATCTAGAGGGATGATAAATGCATTCTCAGAACCCTTAGCCTCTTCATTGTTGTCTTCTTTTGAAGCCCGCCTTTGCCACATCATGGCTTCTTTGCCTGTGGCCTGCCTGATGCTGCCTGGGCTTCAAGTAAGCGGCGATGTTCAGTCAGCAGGAGGATAATCAGTTTGCCACATACTACTCATCCAAGTGTTTGTTGTGAATTCTGCCTCTGCTTACTTGGTCCTCCCTTGCTACTGTTGCTGTTGCTGCTGCTGCTGTGGTTCCTTCTCTCCTGTCTTCTAAGGCAGCAGATGCAGTGATAGAATTTGGAGTCAGAAGACTTGGTTTTAAATACTAGCTTGGCCACTTTTAGTAACTATTTTAATCTTAGAGAAACAACCTAACCTCCTTGAACTGAAGTTTCTTCATCTGTAAATTATGAGTGTTGATCTTTAAGTTTCCTTCTAATTCCAGGCCCTATGATCTTGTGAATGTAGGCTGCACCTTTGTAATAAAATCTCTGAAAGGAAAAACAAAATGTCTATAGGAAAAAAAATATAAAGTATTGGAAAACTATGGTGAAAGGTTTTTTTAGACATTTTTTCCGATGAAGCACTTTAATGTTGCTGCTGTTTGTTTTTGCCTTTCTTATATTCTTTGATTGTCTTCTTGATCATCCCACAGTGTAGCTCTATAACTTCAGGTTGTACTTAGCTTTTATATAAACAGCTAGGTTTTGGAGGGGGAAAAAGCAACATATTGGACAAAGATGAGCGTTAAAACATCTCCCTTTTGGAAAGAATTTGAGTTTTGAACTAATAAATGAAAATATTCTGAATTTTATAAGGTCTTTTGTTAGATATGATGGAGTTACTGCTATTTGATAAATGTGTTAATTGCATTTCCTTTACAGGTTACTACAGAACTGTAATGATGACAGTTTGAATGTTGCACTTCCTATGAGAATGCTTGAGGTATTTTCATCTGAGAATACATATTTACCTGTTTTGCAAGATGCCAGCTATGTGGCATCATTAATTGAACAAATTTTGCACTACATGATTCAAAAAGGTCAGTAATAGGCGGAATAGGAGTACTGTAGTCATTTTGACATGTATAGATAAATGCAGGTCATATTATCTAACCACATTTAAAAATTTAAATCAGTTATATTTAAATACTGGCTGCTTTAGAAATGTTGTCTTGTAAAAGAATTATTGAACATACTTTGTTGGAGAGAGTACTATCATATAAGATAAAATTTTGACCCTTGTTGTGTTGGAGAGATAAGAAGGTCTTAGATTTATTTTCTTATTATCTTAGAAATGAGGACATGTTTGCTGCTCCAGGTTCTGTTTATGTTTTCAGCTTTGGCTGAAAGGAATCAAGATATACTGTAACTATCAAAAGATGAGACTGATTTTTGCTTGTGGTTTAAGGGAATTAATTTCAGAGAGGTAGCCTGGTGCGTTAGAGAGGACACCTAGATGCAAGTCTTGATGCTACTGCCAGTTGTTAGTCACATAATTGGGACAAGTCATTTAACCTCTTTAAGCATTGGTTTTCTCATCTGCAAGATGAGAATAATAGTCGTTTGTAAAGCATATAACCCTTTGAAAACTGGAAAATACTATATAGATGTGAATTCCCATTATCACTTCAGTAGTGTTACTATAGGTATTACACACACATGCAGGAGATATAGACACACACATTTATATATGTAGTTTAATACATGTGTTTATACATACTATTAAGTACTGTATACATTTAAATGTGAAGGTTTAAAATTTTTTAGAATACGTACTATATATTCATACTCTACTGTGTCTCTGTGTGTATCATTATAGGAGATTATATACCTTAATTTAACAGATTAATATCTTGCTAAAAACTGGACCTTATCAAAGAAATCATTATTGAAAGGGGGGCACAATAGTATCTCTCTTAACAAGAATGTGTCAGGAATAGGGTATTATATATTAATTTATGCATGACTATTTCTAGTACGGCTTCTCCTAAAAAACTTTGAGTGTACAAATTGTATTTGTTGATTTTTCAGGGTTCACAAAAGTGGTATTACATAAATCAGCTGGAGAATCAATAGGCTTTGAAAGAGTTCTCCTTAATGTATAATGAGTTAGTGAAGTTTCTGAAAAGCACCGATATGATTGGAAAATACCTATTAGAGTTAGTGGTGAAAGTAAAATTTCGCAAGAAATTTTATTTTCTTAGGCAATAGGAAGCTAAACTAAATCTAGTAGATTCATCTTTTTTATTCTTCCCACTACACTTATTTAACAGTTAGTTGTGTGGATGACAAAAACTTACATGATTTTAGTGCATATTTGTCAATGTATGTTTAGGTTTATATTTGTATATGAGTGAATAGTACCAGTAGGCACGAGAATCATGCTTTGTACTAATTTCAGTGAGGCAGGTAGAATAGCTGTTACCCACGAGGGAAACCAAGTTCATGAGACATTAAGCCACTTGGTATTTGTCACGTACAGCCAGCATCTGATTCAAATTCAGCACTCCTGACCCTACTCTTTTCCATTTTGTCATGTTTTCTCATTTGATATCATTCAATTAAAACTACTTCCAAAATCCTTTGTAGTAGAGCTTTTTTCCATTAGCCTCTAAAGCATAAATTGCTATCTAAAAATATTATGCTTAAAACTGTAGCATTTTATAGTTTATATGTTTTCTAGGTAGATGATATAACTCACAACAAAGTTCTTTACAATTACAGCTTCACTTTGTGTATTTGATATTCCAGTGATGTTCATAACATGCTTTCAATGACGTAAATATTATTGAAATGTGATTCTTTTGAAGCATAGATCTAAGAAGTGTTCTTTCCATGTTATTTAAAAATTCAGCGGTTATTTTGACTTTATACTCGAGAAAATTTTTTTTTTAGCTTTTTCCTGGTTTCAAATGTAATAAATATAATGGCATCTCAAAATGATTTTACAGTTAAATCTTACTGTATTTTTAGATTTCTGTTTATATATAGGTGTTTAATATTGTGTAAGAATATAAAATACTCAACATCAAAACAATTTTATTTAGCTTAGTATTCTGTTTTCAATATAGACACTAGAAGATTTTGACCTAAAATAATTATGGGTGGTTCATTCACTTATCTAATGTCATGTTAAAGTCTTTAAGGGAGAACATAGGTTAAAAATCTCAGTTCTGTCGTTCACTATTCATTTTGGGCAAATTACTTAACTTTTCTTGACTTGAGTTTCCTTCTCTGTGAAAAAAGGATGTTTAACGAGATGTCCTCCTAGGAGTGTCTCAGAATCATCTACATATTTATGAAGCATTTTTTGGTCACATCTCATCAAATAGACCATTAGTACTTACCACTGAAAAATCCCAACGTACACAGAAACAGAATTCAACAGCAACAACCAACAACTGGAAGAATAGCAGATATGATAGCTGACATTTTTAGAGCACTTAAAAGTTTCCAAGGCTCTTTTCATTCGTAGTAATTCTGGTCACTTTATTGTGCATTATGCTTTTCACCTATGTGGAAACAGTGTCAAACTTCTTGGTGAAATTGTGATGGTAGGTTTCTAGTTTGTATGAAAGTATAAAGAGGTTTATAAAGTCAGGAGATGTTTTTACAAGTCACACCTGATTCATAAAATTATAGCCATACTATTACTTAGAGATTATTTGATTTGGTTAAATGGCTCTTTACAGGATTGATGCTTGTTGCAGCATATATACTATATATACACATAGCTATAGTGCATATACACATAGCAATCCTATAAAAACTAAAGTTTAGAAAAAGTGTGATACAGGTTTTATGAATAATTTTTTTCAACTTTAAACACATGCAGGTGCCTCCAAAAACCTATATGTAGTTTAAATGGATTATGTATAGACTTATGTAAAGAACTTGTTGAGAATTTTTTACAACCCAATTTTTGGTTTTAGGTATTTAATTATGTAATTTTGCTTCTTTCAGGATATTACAGGTCCCTTTATTTGTTAATTAATAATAAGCTTCCATCAAGTATTGAATATTCTGATGTATCTCGAGTTCCTATAGCAAAAATTCTGCTGGAGAACATTCTGAAACCATTGCACTTTACTTATAGCTCCTGTCCAGAAGGCGCAAGGTAAAAGTTGGATATGTGCCTGAGTTTTGTGGTTTTATAGCATCTATATTAATTGTATGACTTTAGGGCAAGTTTATTATTCTGTACTTAAGTTTATTATTCTGTACTTAAGTTTATTAAAAACAATTTTTTTAAAGATTGGACTAGATGATCTCTTTAATCTCTTCCAGGGCTAAAATTTTAGGATTTTATGATTCTAAGAACACTTCTTCCGTGGAGGGTCATGTGTAGGTTTTTTTGTTTTTTGCTGTGATACCTGTCTGTATGATCATATGACCGTGTGTCAGTTACTAAAACTCTTGGAAGCTGAGTTTCCTAAAGTATAAAATTGAAGTGTAAAATGAAAATAATATTTTACTAACAACCTCAAAGGATTGTTATGAGGGAAACCTTTGTAAATCTTTAAAATTCTATTTTCTGACACTTGATAGTTCCTATAGAAACAGGAAAAAATACACCTACTATTCAGTTTAATAGAGAAAAGATAGAATGAAGTTCATTTTATAGTGAACTAATTTGAAATATTAGGTGGATCAATTTAGGTTGATTTAGGATTAATGAATTGCATAGAAATATTCTGAGATATAATTTTGTTTAGGGAATTTATGGAAAATTTTGTGTTTAGATTTTGTTTCAAATAACATTTTTTTTCTATTTTTCAGACAACAGATTTTTTCAGCCTTCACAGAGGAGTTTCTGGCAGCACCTTTCACAGATCAAATTTTTCATTTCGTCATTCCAGCATTAACAGATGTACAAACCATTTTTCCGTATGAACTTTTTCTGAATGCACTGTTGTTAACAGAGAGTAGATGTTCAAAAAAAAGTGAAAGAGCACCATGGCTTTTCTACTTCGTTTTAACTATTGGCGAAACGTATTTGGGTATGAAGAAAATAGTATATATTTTAACAAATAGCTAAAGATTCGAAAGTCTAGCCTTAACCTATTCACCACCTCTAGGGGTTAAGGAAATAGAGAGTATAGTGGAGGATATCACTTTGTAAAGGGGTTGTTACCCTTAAGGAAGGTGATACTCTAATGGATTAGTTGTTTTAATTTAGAATGTACCCCTAATGAAGACTTTGTGGCCTTGTATGAGCATCTGGTTTAGCAAATATTTTAATTTTTTAGGACCATAAAGCACAAAGCAAAGTATTTTCCAGTATGGCGAGTATACTGGTATATGGTTCTGGAACTTTTTTTTTAACCTTTTATATGCTAAATTTTTGGATTTAATTCTCCTGGCCCCAATTTTGATATTTCTTGATATTTTTAATAGTAATAATTTTATTACCATTTAAAATAGCAATAGTTAACATACATAAATACTTAGACATTTAGGGCTGTTTAGTTCTGGCCAGAAATTCTTCTTGAGTATAATAAATAAACTTAGGGGTTTTCCAGTGTTTTGTAATTTCAATGATATTATTTTAAATGGTTGTTTTACAAAGGGACTCTCTCTGAGGAAGGACTACTTGTGTATTTAAGAGTACTCCAGACCTTTCTTTCTCAGTTGCCTGTTTCAACTGTTGGTGCAAACTGTCAAGATACTACCAGTGACTCTGAAGATGAGGATGAAGAGATTGATAGCATGATGACCAAACCTGTAAGCATTATGGGGTTGCCTAGAAAAACTAAAGCTTGCTTAGTACCCCCCCATATGAAATGTTCTAGGTGACTACACAAAAATAGGGTTATTTTTAAAATGGCTATTTCACAATTAGTAGTTGTAATATTTTTTTTTTGTAGCAGATAATTATGCAAATAAATACTTTATATATAGTCCTACAAAGTAAACATGTAGTCCTAAAAATAAACCTGGAGGACACTGATGGGTATGAATAGATTAAACCATTTATTTAGGAATTTGGAAGAAGACAGGAGTAAAAAAAATCATTAAAGAAATGTATGACAGAAAGAAAATGTAGGCTGGTCACATAGTGCAGATGAGGGGTGATAGGTAAATAGCTAGATTTTTCCAGTGAGATCAAGAAAAATCAAGGAAGGCCTTCAGTACATTGGGACAACTCAACTGTGTTAAAGGAGTGACATAGACAAGAGCCTCTTTCCCAGATCAGTTGCTGTCTGTGTCATTGAAAGGAACTCCCAAATCAGTGAAATCATGTATCAATTATAGTCCTATAATGAATAACTTATATTTTTAAAGTTCCTCATTTTGGGGAGGTTAATTATCAGAACACCATTTTAATACTTATTTATGTGCCTGTACTATTATAAATAAGAAATTTTGCTTAGCTCCTAGATGTAAGGAACCAGAGTAATTGCTAACCATAGTTATAATAATTATAATAATAATAATATTTATGTAACTCACCTAAATTTCTCATCAAAAGAAGACAGAATTGTTCCTTTGTCTTTAAAAGTTATTAGAACATGAATAACATTCCTTTTTAGAAGGAAGTTATATAAGTTTTAAATATTAAAATACCTTCTGAATAAAGAAATTCTAGTTTTAGTATTATACAGCTGTATACATCTTTTCTGTGTTTGAAGATGAGGATACTGACAGTGACCACTATTTCTGAGTGTAACTAGAATGAAGATTAAAAATTCTTCTTGAGGTATGCACAGAAATATCACAAAAATGGGGACAAAAGCTCACACTGAAGTTAAGTGACTTGCTCAAGGTCACACAAGTAGTAAATTAGTGACAGTGCAGTTAGCAAATTAGCAAGAATGTCCACTTTGTGTTCTTGAAAACATATTCAGAAGTTCGTTACAAACTTTGTGTGTTCATATATTTAATGGCATGAATGGTTAGGGATCATCAAATATTTACTTGGCAGACTTTATTCAAAAGAACTAACCTTTTTGAGTGTTATTATATAATACCAAAAAAGATGACTGGAACCTTTTGTTTTCTGTTTGTCATTTGAATTTTGAAAATACAATATGCAGAATTCAGTCTTTTAACATAATGATATTTTGTTTGAAACATTTCTGAATGAATTCATAATGGATATTCTGTTTATTTTCACATCTCCTGGTTTGCTACAATATGACTTTGCAATAAAAGGATTTTTATTAAAACAAAATAGTGACTGGAGTATTGGACACAAATCTCTACTTACAGAATAGTGTTGCTATGTAATGTAGATCTAGTAATAGAAAATATTAAATTGACTCCTTTGATCAATTAGCATTTATGAAGTGCCTACTACTTGCCAGGCACCGTGTTAGGTGCTGGGGATACAAAGATAAAATTGAAACAGCCCGTTTCATCAAGAAAAATATTCTCTATTAGGGGAGACAACATGCATGTATATAACAACATGTAAAATATTTACCAAATAAATACAAATCTGTTTTGAGAGAACACTGATGACTGAGAAGAATCAGTAAAAACTCCATGTAGAAGGTGGCAATTAGACTGATTATTGAAAGAAACTAGGAATTTTGAGAGGTGAAGATGAGAAACAGTGTATTTCAAGCATGGAAGACCACCAATACAAAAGTATGTAGCCAGGAAATAGAGAGTGACATGTATGAAGAACAGTAAGAAATTGTATCTATTGCAAAATATGGGAAGGGAGAATAATGTATACCACGGTTGGCAAAGCAGGTCAAGGCCAGGTTGTTCTTTTAATGTCAAACAGGAAAGTTTATATTTGCTGTTAGAAATGATAGGAAATCTTGAGAGTTTGAGTAGGGGAATAACATTGTTAGTGTTGGCTTTAGGAAAACACTTTGGCAGCTCTGTGGAAGGTGGATTGGAGTGGGTTAAGACTAGAGACAGAACAGATAGGACACTTTTGAAATAAACCAGTTGAAATGTGGCCTATGGGTCCTGAACTCTAGAGTGGTGGCTATGTGAGTAGAGATAAAAGAATGTATTAGTAAAGAGAAAGGGATGTCTGAGAAATATTTTGAGGTAGAAATAACAAGAGTTGCCAACTAATTGAAAATTCTGGGTGGGTTGGAGTCAATGTTAGGAGTCAGGGATGACTCCAAAGTTGTGAACCTGGGTTGTTAGAAAAATGGTGGTGTCTGGGACAGAAAGAGGAAAGTTTGGAAGAAATTTGTGGGGAGATGTATTCCCATCTATAAAGTGGGAACTATAACATTGTTAGAAATATTTCACTGATATATTGTGATGATGATTTATTAGAGAAAAAGATTAGAGGACACAATGTGCTACTTATGTAAACTAAAAACATTGGTTAATTTCTAACAGCATCATTAGTAGTTTTTTTCTGGTGTTTTTAGGGAGATGGTAGAATATCAGTGCAGTACATAACAGAGGAATGTCTAAAAAAATTGGATACAAAACAACAGACAAACACCCTACTAAATATGGTGTGGAGGGATTCAGCCAGTGAAGACGTATTCACAATGATGGCATCTATCTGCCACACACTAATGGTGCAACACCGAATGATGGTGCCAAGAGTCAGGTAAGTATAATCCAGTGTTATCATTAAGTGAGCAGATGTAATTCTGGTAAAGCAAAAATGAAACTTTATGGTAATTTGTTGTGAGCTTATTGTGTGTGCATCAGATTTAATGGTCCAAGTATTTTATAGGCAACTAAAATATTTGTTTCAGAAGCAAATGTGTATTGTTTATATGATTGCTTCCTTTAAGCTGTAAGGTTGGAAATAGATTTGATGATCTTCTCACAAATTTCTTCTATTAATTTCTGGGCATTCATGAGAATGGATAAAAGAGTTTAGTATTTGCTTTATAGAAAATATTGACTTAATTCCATTTAAAAATACATGGTTTTATTAATGCTGATTCCCATACTGTGGGAGTTGACTTAAGAGAGGTCTTATATGATGGCTTCTTTCGTAGCTATGTTTTTGTCAGTTTGGCTGCCTTTTTAAATTTAAATATTGTTAGATGGTGAGCAGGGACTTTTTTTTAAATTTAGACTCAGTTATAATAGACACTTTAATAAATTTTCAGTTTACCTGAATTGAATTTGCTCTTAAGCACTTTCTGGACCTCTTTCCCATCGTTTTTTCAAAACTCTTTGTAATAAATAAATTAAAAAAAAATTCAGTGATATATTTCATTCCCTGCTTTATTTATCCTGGCTACAATTTTTGTTTTTACATTTATTGTATTTATCAAAGAGTCTGTGTAGCTTGCATTTTGTATCTGTTTCTTTGTTATGGTTCAATATTTGAGGATTCCAAAATAAGCCCATGACTGAACTGTCTTCTTAATTGGTGCCTGAATTATTGTGACCTGTGACTGAAAAGCCATGATATACATAATATTTTTCCCTGTCCAATATCAGTTGCTGAAGAAAAATTGATAATTTCCTATTTAAGTATAGTGAAAAAAATTTACTACTCAGAAATGATGTGTGCATGTGTGGCTGAAATGGTGTGTAGTTTGCAGACCAGAAATTAATAAAATCCTTTCATCAATTAAATGTTTTATGATTCCATCAAATGAATTAAATTGCCCATTGCAGTTAATAATTATTAGGGTGCAGCATATCCATAATGAATCCTTTACTATTTATATAAAATATATCTCACTGTATCAGAGAATATGAGATGTTTCTCTTGCTTAGGAAAGCATGCATTGAGATGAAATGAATGTATGGAAAGCATCATCAGTTGAAACTGCCTTGTAAACAGCAATACAGCAAACTAATTAGGTGCTATCTTAGCTTACTGGTGTTTATTGCTATTGGAGGAAGTAAGATGTCAGTGAAACTGTGATCTCTCGATTAGGCAGTTAGCTCTTTGTAGACTAATTGTATTAGAGCAGGATGTGAGATTGAGGATCCTTGCAGCTGAACTAGGACACTTACCTTTATTGTTGCAGAGTCCATTGCTTTGTATGGTAATTACTGGATTTAAATGCATCACTGCTCTGGCTTGAGGTTTACTATTGAACTGTTTCCAGAAGGTGCATAATGAGTAAAGAAACCTTATATATAGCCTTAATTTTATGAGTACAGCACCCATTTCCTCTGAGAAACTACTCTTGGAATTTTATTTATGGTTTAAATATATTAGGTTTTGAGTGCTTGAATGTCTTTCATGGTACAATGGTGAGAAGATTTGCAGTAGAACTTCAACTAAAACATACACAACACGGAAAGATGATAGGAAAACAGACATAAACCAGAAACATGTTGCTTTTCTAGAATATTGGTGATTTTGTCAGTCCTGCTTGGTCATGATATTTGATCTCCTTTTCTCATTTTATATTCTAATTGCAATAAACACTTATTAAACTTTTTATCTGAGGTTAAATAGTTAATGTCTGCATAATACATTTCAGCCATTTTAAAAAATAGAACTTTAAAAAATTTTTAACTTTAATTTGATTCTGTTTCTAGTTACTTAGAACTGCTTGTTTGTTTCCATTTATTTGTACTGTTGCTTTTTTACAATAGGTTGAGGAAGTACTGTTTGTAGTACCTCTTTTTTCAAATGTTAGGGATATTTAAATGAATCTTCAATTCAAGATATTCTTTAAAAGCCTTCAAAATATCACTTTGTTTAGCAATTTGAAAATTACCATAAGTGGTTACTTATGCTTGAAAAAAAATTTTTAATTTTTTTTTTTTAGTGATTTTTAAATATAAGATAACTATTTATCAAGTACCATTTTAACAGGATAACTTGTTGGGGGAAATTAAGTTAGTTATTTAAAGGCAGCTTATCTGAAAAGAAGACTTAATTATGCCTCCTTTTTGAGAAATTATAAAAAACCAAGATTTTACAAAAATTTTGTCTTTGGAGTTTTTACTGAGTGTATTCAGTTAAACCGATTTATGTTGTAACTACTGAGAGATATAGGATAAGATTCTTAGAGTCTAGAAAACGGGTTCAGATTTTGTCTCTGACATTTATATATTGACTCTGTCACAATGGGAAAGTCACTTAACCTCTGAGGACACCCAGACAGCTCTTCAGACTAAAAATCTATAGACTTCAGACTCCATTTGCATCATGCCAGGCGATCCCTGCAAGAATGAAATCACATATCTGGAATGAAAGTACAGGACAGGAGGTTGAGCCATGGACCTTGGATTTTATCGGTCTCAGCAACTCTGAAGTGTATTCCTTACCAGTATAGGTCAGCAGCTTCTCTGCCGCTTCAACATCTCGTGATGCTTTAGAGAGCTTGCTTAGGATACTGAAAAGGCTGACCTGCCATAGGGTTACAAAGCCCATCTTTGTCAAAGATAAAACTTGAATACGACTCTTCCTGGCTCCAAGTTCACCTTCCTATCTGAGTGCACCTTCCAAAATAAAGCATGCTTTTGAGAATTTTGCATCCTTTTGTACTGTGTAATTTAAACAAAAGTAAAGAAACTAAGTTGGACATTATCGAGAGGGAGTAAAGTTTACGAACAAAATAAGGGATGAAATTATTGGAATCATAGGATCATATATTTAGAACTGAAAGGACCACAGAGGCCACTGAATCCAGCCTCTTCATTTTATAGCTTAGAAAACTTAAGGCACAGATGGGTCAAGTGACCTGCCCAGCAACACACAGCTAGAACTAGTACCTGACTCTCATTTGAAGTCAGGTCTGACTCCAAGGCCAGTAATCTATATACTGTGTCTTCTAGCTGTAGGTTACTTTTACCAAAATAGGTCTCCCCATGTTCTTTTTTTTTGTGTAGAATTCATTTTCTTAGTTTATCAGCAGTATAAACTAGCGACTTCACAGTTTTCATATAGAAATATCTCTTTCCTGTTATACTTCCTGATTGCTTCTTGGATCATTTTCAGTGATTACCAGAATTATCCTGAGAATATTTAGCCTTTTAAAAATATTCTTGATACTAGATGTTGTAATAGATATCTCTCTAAAGATTGAAGTTAAACTTTGCATTAATTTTTGTTTTTTATACATAAATCAAATCCTAAGGGGCATCTAATTAATAATAACTACTTACATAACACCATTCTTCTCAGAACTTAGATTTTTAAAACACTGATACTAAGTAACTGTAATTTGTCTTTCAAAGATCTAACAGCGATAGACTCAGGACTGTAACCTAAGTTATGACTTCAAGCCTCATGATTTTTCTCCTAGATGGTATTTTTTTTCCATTCAGGTATTTTAGCCAGACCAATCTGATCATTTCTTTTTGTTCTACTTTTTTCCTCTAGAAGCACATATTTATAGTATACATTTACGGTGACTTTTGTTAGTATAAAATAAAAATGTCTTGTGTTTCTAGTAGTGGGAATTGAATTGGGAAAATATTTTCTTGTTAGAATAGTAGCATGAATATCCTACTGCAGTTAAAATTAAAATGTAAATAATTCATTAAGTTCTAGTTATGAACTTTTTTAATTAGATTTTTTTATTTTTAGTTTACAACACTTAGTTCTACATGTTCTTGAGTTTCAAATTTTCCTCCCTTCCCTCCTCTCCCTCCTCCCCCCAACACAACATGCAGTCTGATATAGATTCTACATAAACCTTCTCATTAAACTTATTTACACAATAGTCAAGTTGCAAAGAAGAATTATGACCGATGGAATGAATCATGAGAGAGAAGAAACAAAACCAGAAAACAAGTGGGGAAAAAAAAAGAGAGCAAATAGTTTTGCCTCAGTCCGCATTCATACTCTACAGTTCTTTCTCTGGACATAGCTAGCTTTTTCCATCATGAGTCTTTTGGAGCTGTCTTTGAGCCTTGTATTGCTGAGGAGAGCCAAGTCTATCAAAGTTAGTCATCACTGAGTCAATGCCTGTGGTTGTGTACAGTGTTCTGGTTCTACTCCTCTCACTCAGCATCATATCATGTAGGACTTTCCAGATTGTTATGAAGTCCGTATCTTCACTGTTTCTTATAACACAATAGTGTTCCATTACATTCATATACCACAACTTGTTCAGCCATTTCCCAATTGATGGGCATCCCCTTGATTTCCAATACTTTGCTACCACAAAAAGAGCTGCTATAAATATTTTTGTACATACAGGTCCCTTTCCCACTTGAGTGATCTCTTTGGGATATAGCCCTGGGAGTGGTATTGCTGGATCAAAGGGTATGCACATTTTTATGGCCCTTTGGGCATAGTTCCAAATTGCTCTCCAAAATGGCTGGATCTGTTCACAACTCCACCAACAATGTATTGTTCCAATTTTCCCACATCCTCTCCAGCATTTATTTTTTTTCCTGTTTTGTCATGTTTGCCAGTCTGACAGGAGAGATATGATACCTAAGAGTTGTTTTAATTTGCATTTCTCTAATCAATAGTGATTTCGAGCATTTTTTCATATGCCTATAGATATCTTTAATTTCTTCCTCTGAAAACTGCCTTTTCATATCCTTTGACTATTTCTCAATTGGGGAATGGCTTTTATTCCTATAAATCTGGCTCAGTCCCTGCATATTTTAGATATGAGTTCTTTATCGGAGATATTGGTCGTAAAGATTTTCTCCCAATTTTCTGCTTCCCTCCTAGTCCTTGTTGCATTGTCTTTGTTTATACAAAAACTTTTCAGCTTAACATAACCAAAATTATCTGTTTTGCATTTTGTAATGCTCTCTATCTCTTGTTGGATCATGAGTTCTTCCCTTTCCCATAGATCTGATAGGTAAACTATTCCCTGCTCTCCCAAATTGCTTTTAGTGTCAGCCTTTATTCCCAAATTATGAACCCATTTTGACTTTATTTTGGTATGTCCTGTAAGATATGGGTCTATGTCCAGTTTCTGCCCTTCCATTTTCCAATTTTCCCAGCGGTTTTTGTGGAATAGTGAATTCTTAGCCCAGGAGCTGGATTCTTTGGGTTTATCAAAGACTAGATTGCTATAGTTGTTAACTTCTCCATCTTGTGTACCCAACCTATTCCACTGATCTACCACTCTGTTTCTTAGCCAGTACCAGGTAGTTTTGATGACTGCTGCTTTATAGTACAGTTTGATATCTGTTATGACTAGGCCACCTTCCCTAGCATTTCTTTTCATTAATTCCCTCGATATTCTGGACTTTCTGTCCTTCCAGATGAATTTTGTTATTATTTTATCCAGCTCTGTAAAATGATTTTTTTGGTAGTTCAATAGGTATGGCAACGAATAGGTAAATTAATTTAGGTAAAATTGTAATTTTAATTATATTAGCTCAGCCTAACCATGAGCAACTGATGTTATTCCATTTATTTAGATCTGACTTTATTTGTGTGAGAATTGTTTTGTAATTGTGTTCATATAGGCCCTGGGTTTGTCTTGGCAGGTAGACTCCCAAATATTTTATAGCGTCTGCAGTAACTTTAAGTGGAATTTATCTTTCTATGTCTTGCTGTTGGGCTTTGTTAGTAATATATAGGAATGCCGAGGATTTACGTGGGTTTATTTTATATCCTGCAACTTTGCTAAAATTGTTTATTATTTCCAGTAGTTTTTTACTTTAATCTCTAGGATTCTCTAAGTAAATCATCATATCATCTGCAAAAAGCGATAATTTAATTTCTTCTTTGCCTATTCTGATGCCTTCAATTTCTTTTTCTTAATGCTAAAGCTAACATTTCTAGTACCAAATTGAATAATAGGGGTGTTAATGGACATCCTTGTTTCACCCTGGATCATTGCTGCAATCTTTTTGCTAATATTTTATTTAAAATTTTTGCATCAATATTCCTTAGGGAAATTGGTCTATAGTTTTCTTTCTCTGTTTTGACTCTTCCTGGTTTAGGTATTAGTACCATATTTGTGTCATAAAAAGCATTTGGCAGGACACCGTCACCTGTTTTCCCCAAAAGTCTACACAGTATGGGAATTAATTGTTCTTTAAACATTTGATAGAATTCACATGTAAAACCATCTGGCCCTGGAGATTTTTTCCTAGGGAGTTCATTTATGGCTTGCTCAGTTTCTTTTCCTGAGATGGGGTTATTTAGGTAATTTACTTGCTCTTCTGTTAACCTGGGCAATTTGTATTTTTGTAAATATTCATCCATTTCCCCAAGGTTATCAAATTTATGGGCATACAATTGGGCAAAATAATTCCTAATTATTGTTTTAATTTCCTCTTCACTGGAAGTGAATTTACCCTTTTCATTTTTGATACTCGTACTTTGGTTTTCTTTTTTTAAAAATCACATTTACCAAAGTTTTATCAATTTTATTGGTATTTTCCTAAAACAAGCTCTTGGTTTTACTTATTAATTCAATAGTTTTCTTGATTTCAATTTTATTAATCTCCTTTGATTTTCAGTATTTCTAATTTGGTGTCTAATTGGGGATTTTCAATTTGTTCTTTCTCTAGCTTTTTCAGTTGCATGCCCATTTCATTGATCTCCTTTTTCTCTATTTTATTCATGTAAGCATTTAGATATATAAAACTTCCCCTATTCTTTTGCTGCATTCCATAAGTTTTGGTATGTTGTCTCATTGTCATTCTCTTGAAGGAAGTTATTAATTGTTTCTATGATTTGTTCTTTGACCCATTCATTCTTTAGGATTAGATTATTTAGTTTCCAATTAATTTTTACTTTTATCTTTCCATGGTCCTTTATTACAAATAATTTTTATTGCATCATGATCTGAGAAGGATGCATTGACTTTCTGCCTTTCTGCACTGGATTGTGAGGTTTTTATGCCCTAGTACATCTTTTTGAGTATGTGCCATGTACTGCTGAGAAAAAAGTATATTCCTTTTCATCTGCATTCAGTTTTCTCCACAGGTCTGTCATATCTGCCTTCTCTGAAATTCTGTTCATCTCATTAACTTCTTTCTTATTTATTTTGAGGTTAAATTCATCAAGTTCAGAGAGAGGGAAGTTGAGGTCCCCCACCAGATTTCTTCCTGTAACTGTCTTAACTTCTCCTCTAAGAATTTGCATGTTATACCACTTGGTGCATATATGTTAAATAATGATATTGCTTCATTGTGTATGGTGCCTTTTAGCAGGATATAGTGTCCTTCCTTATGTGTTTCAATTAGATCTATCTTTGCTTTTGCTTTGAGATTAGGATTGCTACTCCTGCTTTTTTTAGTTTAGCTGAAGCACAATATATTCTATTCTATCCTTTTACTTTTGCCCTGTGTGTATCCCCCTGTTTCAAATGTAAACAACATATTATTGGATTATGGTTTTTAATCCATTCTGCTATCTACATCCGTTTTATAGGAGAGTTCATCCCATTCACATTAACAGTTATGATTACAAGGTGTGTCTTTTTCTCCATCCTGTTTCTCTCCCCCCTGCCCTTTATGCTTTTATTTCTTCCTCCTCCCTTCCACTCAAAAGAGTTTTGCTTTTGACCACCACCTTATTCAATTTACCCTCCCTCTTGGTTTCCCTCCTTCATCCTACCCTTTTCTCCTTGTTACTTCTTCCCTCCCTTCTGACCCCCCCCCCCCCCCGCCCATTTTCTTTCCCCTTTCCTCTCCTCCTGCCTAGAGGACAAGTTTGATTTCTATACTTATCAGAGTATGTTATTCTCTTCTTGAACCAAATCTGATGAGAGTAAAGCTCATATACTACTCTTCTCCCTCCTTTCTTTCCTCGTACTATATGTTTTTGTGCCTCTTCATGTGATGTAATTTATCCTTTTCTACTACCTCCTTACCTCTTCTCCCAAAACCTTACCTTTTCATCTCTTAATTATCTTTTTTGTCATTATATCAGTTATTTTATACTGACACCCACAGTCTTTGTGTATTATCATCCTATATAAGGATGTAAACAGTTCTTATTAACAAGGTTCGTGGGGTTTTTTTTTTCCCTGTTTACCTTTTTATATCTCTCTTGAGTTTTGTATTTGAAGATCAGATTTTCCATTGAGTTCTGGCCTTTTCATCAGGAAGGTCTGGAATTCCGTTATTTCGTTGAATGTTCATCTTCTTGCCTGGAAAAATTATGCTTAGTTTTGCTAGGTAGTTGATCCTTGATTTGTAGTCCAAGCTCCTTTGCCCTTCAGAATATCATATTCTAATTTCTCCTGTCATTTAAAGTAGAAGCTGAAAGATCCTGCATGATCCTGACTGTAGTTCCACGATATTTGAATTGTTTCTTTTTGGCTGCTTGCAGTATTTTCTCCTTGACTAGTTATGAACTTTTAACCTTCCTGAGGAAGAATATCTATGTGACTTGAAGAATAGTTGAAAAATAAAGGTTGACATGAAATGGCCCTGGCTGATCTTTCTTTGAATCAGTATTTTTTGGCCTCCTTTTCTTCAGTGCTTAAGTATGCCTTAAGAACATGAGCACAAATATTTTTTTCTGCCATCGAAGTTGTTAAAAGTAGCTTTTAATGAAGTTTGTATTTATTTGCAAACTAATGGCTTCTTTTAATTGTGTTCCTAATCATTCAGTAAATGGGAGGTGGGGTAGTATGATGTATTATTAAATTGCTTGGGAAACCTGGTAGGAATTTGTATTGTGTATGTTTTTCCAGAATGTATGACTGTCAGGTTATGTGAGAGAAGCTAAATTTTTTTTACTTGTGACACAAACTGTGTCACTGAGACTTAGATCTCCCATAAATTCTTAGTCATTCTCTTTATTAATTGTATCTTTTCAAATGGTGGTTTTTCTTTTTGTTTGTTAAAAATAATTTCATTTTGTTTTCAGCATACATAGAGTCAGATTTGTGTTGTGGAAACATTGTAAGACTTAGATTGAGGAAACATTTTCTGATCGTGGTTCTGAAACATTAGCTTTGAAGCTATCAGTTAATCACTTATGAACTCTGGACCCCAGTTTCCTTATTTGTAAGACAAATAATAATACTTGTACTACTAACCACAGTTTAAAGAAAATATTATGTATGTTGTAATGATTTGAGGGAACTTTAGGTGACCTTCTTTTTTTAATTGAAATTTTAAAATGAATTTTTTTGTTACATTTTTAATTCCAAACTGTCTCCCTCCCTCTCCACCTCTCAGTAGAGAAGGCCACGATTTCACATATATTTATAAATATATGTAAAATCATACTGTGCAGATTTTTATTTATCAGTTCCTTCTCTGGAAGTGCTTAGCATCTTCATAGGTCTTTTGCAGTTGCTGTGAATATTTATAATACCCAGAATAACTTGGTGATTCACAGTTCTTCAGACAGTACTGTTATTACTGAGTGCCTTGTTCTCTTGGTTCTGCTTATTCCAGTTTTCGTTACTTCAAGCAAGTCTTTCCATATTTTTCTAAAATAAACTAGCTCATCATTTCTTACAACACAGTAGTAGTCCACCAGTCATAGACCACAACTTGTGTAGTCATTCTCCAGTTGATGGACATCCCCTCAATTTCCAGTTCTTTTCCACCACAAAAGGAGTTGCTATAAATATTTTAGAACATACAGGTTATTTTCCTTTTTCCCTGATCACCCTGGGAAACAGACCCAATAGTGCTAATGCTGGGCTAAAGGGTATACAGCCTTAATATGTTTTGAAATAATAATTCATATTTATCTAGGTATTTCGAGGCCTAAAATTGCAAGGAGACGTGCAAGTCACGAATATCAGAATTTGACTGCTATTAGCGTGCAAAGGCATTGAAATTAGACTGTGAACATTTCAAACAGGGTTCCCTAATTTTCACACATGCTTGATTTTTGTGCCAGGCATTTTTAAGAATATGCTGCTTAAATCCCTCTTATGCTGAATGTTTTTAGAGTATTTTAAGCGTACCCAAAACTGGTAAATTGTGCCTTAGTAATCAATATTCTTCACCACTTGATTTAGAAGCTCAGTTCTTAGCTTCAAAATAGGTCTTGGATGGAATGATGATTTCAATTGTAGCAGTGAAGAAAATTAATTTATCTTTCAATTTACTGGAAATAGAGAGTATTATTTGTTGTCGTTTTCATTAAATTTTATTTAAAAGATAACTTGGTAGAGAGAAATCTCAAGTTATGCTCATAGATCATGAAGCATCCAAGGGAGTTAGCTACATCACACTTTTTTTTTTTTTTATCAATCCATTGCTGTAAAGTTGTTGAATTTGTTTTTTTATAAGTTCAGTAGATCTATTAAAAAAATGAGTAAACTTTTTCAAGCCTGAGATTAACATAGATCCTAATACCATCTACTTTTATTTAGACTAAATTTTACATTGAAGTATAAGCTATACTCTGAGAGAGCATAATCAAGTATGACATTCATTTAATAAAATTTTATGTAGAATGGTTTAACGTGAATTTGCTACTTTTCATAGTCTACCAATAACTTAAATTTTGAATATTCTAATTACTGCTGATTCAAGCAATGTAGTCATCTTTGATATACTTTAATAGAATTGTAATTTCCAACAGTGTGGGTCATGCCACTTTCCTATATGACTCTTGTAAATGACCCCATAAATTCTCAGGGTGTCCACCTACTATTTTTGGGGTTTTCTAGGACTCAACAATGTGATCAGCTCATCTGTTATTCCTTCCTTTTCTTACATGGGCAGCCTACTTTGTTTCTTGGTTATATATCTCATTTGTGTGTTACCTGCTATGCTATACTTTTTAGAAATATACTGCAGCTTTATTCATAATGCTCTAAGGTTACAAATGTTCTCTTCATTGCCAACTCTAATGGCCATTTTTCATTGTTCTCATTTTGTATCCTTCTTGACCTTCTCTGCAGCCTTTGACACTGTTGATCATCTCCATTTAGATGCTCTCACCTCTCTAGGCTTTTGTGAAGCTGCTTCCTCCTGATTCTCCCACCAGTCTGACTTTTTCTTTTCTATCTCCTCTGTTAGATTTTCATCCAGGGAATGCCCACTAACCATGGGTAGCCTTCGAAGCTGTGTCCTGTACCATCTTCTCTCTGTACTATTTTACTTCCTGATCTCATCAGCTCCTGTGGATTCAGTTATCATCTCTATGCAAATGATCCTCCTATCCATTTAACCAAACCTATACTCTATTTACCTCCAGTCTCTCAACTCTGTCTGTTGGATATCTTGAACTGGATATTCTTTAAGCTCAATGTATCCAAAATTGAACTCATCTTTTCCTCCTAAATCCTCCCCTCTTCCTAAATTCTCTTACTTTTGAGGATATCACTATCCGCCCCAGTCATGAAAATTTACAGCCAATATAACTCCTCATTCTCTCTTAAACTGCACTAAGACTTTTGGGATATCCCGTATATAGTCTTTTGGCTTTCAAAACCTTTCATAACCTCACACTTTCATACCTTTTGTCAGCCTGAAATAAAGAAGACTACTAAAGTAGCAAAAACTAGGATCTTTAATTGGGGCAAAGGAATTGTAATTCAGGATACCCCAAAGCAGATAAGTCCTGGCAGAAGGAGCAGGGTCTAAATACATTTCAGCAGGGAGGTAGTCTCATGAAAGGCACAACCTTGCAAAGCTTTTACACATATTGTTTTGCATAACAACCAAAAGTCCATAGGGAAGGCTGTAGAGACTGGGGAGTGTTAATGTTTGGTCAGAACAGAAGGCTCCAGGTGCAGCATAGGGGAGTTTCACAAGACTGGTTCCATCTGTTAGGGACCTGCTCTAACCATGGAGTCCAGGTCAGGTAGCCCCTCTGATGGCTTGATTCATAACTTGCCAGTCTTTGTGCACCTTGAAGTCCTGTGACTCCTGACCTTTTTGCTTTTCCTTGTAGAAGAAGCTGTATTTCCCACCTCCCTGGAATTTTCATAGGCTGTATTGTATACTACATGTCTGGAATTCCCTGCTTCATCACTTATACTGCCTTCATTCTCTGGCTTTCTTTAGGTTTTAGCTAAAATGTCACCTTCTTTAAGAATCCTTTCCCATCTTGTTTAACATTAGTGCCGTGTGTGTGCGTGCGTGCGTGTGTGTGTGTGTGTGTGTAAAATTAAACATAATTTCAACATTATTTAACCCCATTTGGTTGTGAAATCATGCTATTTGAGCTCACTTCCTTCATTGGTGAGTTCCTCCTTAGACCTCTACTTTGAGGAGGGGCCCAGCCTGGCCACCTTTTATTCCCTTTCCTTGGATCTGCTTTTTGCCTTTCTAGACGTTGACTTGGTTTTCCCTGCTGTGAGTACCTTCCCCACCCTCACCTCACTTTTCAGTCCTCTTTTGTATATAATCTTCCCTCATTAGAATCTAAGTTTCTTGAGGGCAGGGACTATCTTATTACTTCTATTTGTACTCACATCATAAACTCTGTAGTATACAGAGGAAGTATCTAATAAATACTTGTTAATTTGTGAACACCTTGAAGGTGGGGAACTAGTTTCACCTTCTTTTGGGGTTGCACGTAGTAGGTGCTTAATAAATGCTTTCAGACTTGACTTTGATCTACTCTACAACTCTTTGTTGTTCTTCGATTCACCTAAAATTTTGGCTTTTTGGAGATTGTGATTCAACATACATATGGATGATATTCACTCAAATACCCTGTCCTACCAGTTCCTCAGTTTACTCATTTTCTTTTCATAGCATACTCCTCTACCCCATCTTAACTCTGCACCTCACCTAGGTAACTAGACCATTGATTTTATCATCAGACTCAAATTTACCACTTCTGTGATTCATAGTCATAGAGCATCACTTATCCTAAGCTTTTCCGTGAAATTAAAAGTCACAATTAAAAAAAAAAATCAACCCAAGGAGGAGCTTGAGATTGTTGAATGTATATACTATGCATTTTCTGATTCAGTACTGACTGTAGCTCTGTGGGCTGTCTGTCCAACTAGGTGTCATACTCTGAATAGGCATTCTTCATTTACTTATACTTTCCTGTTCTTTTCTCTTAGATAAATGCAAATTTTCTGTGTAACTTGCTTCCAAATCTTGGCACTTCTTTACTGTTGAGATTTCTTACTAATCTTTACTCTTAGAAAATGAAAGTTTAGAAATTAACATGGTGGTATAACTTTAAGGTAAGGAGAATATTAGGAGAGTATTTGCTTAATGAAACAAAAGCAAAACATTTTTGGGATTTCCTTTTTAGAGATATTTGTCTTTTTAAAGACAAAACTTTCCCTTTCTCAGCAAGTTATAACTGAGAAACTTGGAATTTCTTTTTAACTTGAATTATGTCTTGAGGTAATCTATTGTGTTGTAGAATCTTTTCCTTTGTGAAGTGTACCATTTACAGTGGAAACATAAAAGTATTTTTAATTTGCAGTTGTATACTAGAATTGTTGAATTGATCATTGAATTTCTGTCTCTTACCTGGGACACCTTGCTATTCAAAAGAGGTGTTGAAATATGCTTAGTCTGTTTTGGTGACCTTTATTACTCTGCTTGAGCTTGTCTCTTCTTTTGTGTTCTCTTCATTAACTTAAATGATCTCTGTGGGAAACTGGTCTCAATTTATGACCTGGGCTAAAAATATGGCCTTTAACTAATTAACTTATAGTGCGTGTCTCAGCTAAATAAAACTTAATGGATAAGTTTTAATCTGTCCTTTTGGTGGGGAGGAATTTGACATGTTTCTCTACTAGGATAGACTCACCCTCATCAGAAGAGATCTTAAAGTCTAGACCAGGACACAAAGGTTTTTCATGTTTGTATATTATATAAGCAATTAATTAATGCCTACTAGATACTCTCAAAAATAGTTCATATATTGTTGACATATAGTTGACTGTGCTTATTTTAATTTCAGTAGTGGTGATGCCAGTTAGAAGTCCACACTTCTTAATTAAAAGCTCAGATTTTTAGAAAGCAACCTACATATATGTATAACATTTTATGTATTTTAATACTTGGGGTATTTTTTTTGCTTGAAGAAGTGCTTCATTGTTTGTGGGATTTTTCCTCAAATTGATGACCTGATTCTATGTATATTTTGAAATATAAGAATATTTTAAAGGATCATGCTTTTAAAGATTTTTTTCTTTGATGAATAATTTTCATATCTACAAAATATGGTATAGGGAAAAGAGCCATGGACTTGGAGTCAGAAGACTTAGTTCCCAGTCCTCACTCATACATTTATTAGCTATATAGTCCTGGGCAAGTCTCATTTTCCTCATCTGACAAATAAAAAGTTGTTGGATGTGATAGCCTTTAAAGACCCGTTCAACTCTAGACACATAGTTCTTATGAATTGATTTCAAATTTTTGAGCTACTCTTTTTTTTTATAAATTTTATTTAATATATTTAGTTTTCAGCATTGATTTTCACAGGAGTTTGAATTACAAATTTTCTCCCCATTTCTACCCTCCCCCCCCACTCCAAGATGGCATATATTCTGGTTGCCCTATTCCCCAGTCAACCCTCCCATCTGTCACCCCACTACCCTCCCATCCCCTTTTCCCTTCCTTTCTTGTAGGGCAAGATAAATTTCCATGCCCCATTGCCTGTGTATCTTATATTCTACTTACATGCAAAAACTTTTTTAACATCTATTTTTTAAAACTTTGAATTCCAAATTCTCTCCCCTCTTCCCTT
>CM053623.1:66393597-66425563 GCA_028646595.1 Phalanger gymnotis | reverse complement strand
TTTGTCCAAGGTCATACAACTACTGTTAACAGATTCACAAATCTTTAATGGTAGAGTCTTGTGTGTGACTATAGATAACAGTCAGCATTAGGGTAATGGTCGGAGTTGAAGTCAGGGTTAGAGTCAGAGGAAAGGGTGTTTTTAAAAAAAAAAACCTCCATAATTACCTGCTGGAGCAAAAGTGTAAGCACAGACAATTTATTAGAATTATTACTGACTAGATTTTATTAAAAATGAAAAAGTAAAGAACTTTTTATTAATTTTAGCAAAGGTTTATGAAACACCCATTTGTTTTGCAAGGCACTATATTTGGTTCCTGAGACAATTGCTAAGAACCAAACATCTGTTCTCATAGGAACTCATAATCTAAAAGAAAAGGTAAATATTTCTTATGGTGGGGTTATAGTTTTTTGTCAGAGACTCCTAAAATATATTGGTGGAGTGATGATGACTTTTAAAGGAAGTCATCTGCAGATATTGGCATTTCAAACCTCAGTACCTTTTGGAATTATGTTAATTAATTGTTTCCTTGGTGGTAAGATTCTGTTTTAGACTTCAGATACCTTTTATACCCCATTGGATTTTGTACCTGCAAAGAAGCAAAGTTACTAAGTGTTTCGTAGAACTGTGGAACCTTTGGGTTGGAAGGGACTTTAAAGGCTGTAAGAATCACTTCTGCAACATCTCAGTCTTTTGCTTCTTCCTGAACATTTCTGATAGTTTTGGTACTCTACCTCAGGAAATAATCTCTTCAATTTTTGTACTGCCCTAATTGGTTCTGAGATACTAAAAATCATTATATACAGACCGTAACTACTCTTATATGGATTGTAAGTTTTCTCTTTTGTTCCTTCAATTCAAGGTCCATGGTACCATTGCTTCAGGTCATATCAAGAGGTTCTCCCATGTCTTTAGAAGATTCCAGTCGAATCATACCACTCTTTTACCTTTTTAGCTCTTTGTTTAGCCATTCACTGATTTCCATACATGATAATGAATTCTTCGGTGATCCCATAGAAGGTAAGCGTTTTGAAGATTGACTTTCTCTGAGTACACAGTTTAATAATTTTAGCAAATAGCTTGAGAATAGTAGAGTGTATCAGACATTTAACTGTGTATAAAAAATAACATTAATTTTACAAGAAAATATAACAGATTTTTTTTAATTGTAGGTCAGAGACAATCATCAATGATGCCTTTTACGTTACAAGAGCTTATAATACTATCACGATGCCTTCGAGATGCCTGCTTAGGAATCATTAAATTGGCTTATCCTGAAACCAAGCCAGAAGTTCGTGAAGAATATATTGTAGCATTTAAAAGTGTGGGAGTTACAACTAATACTGAAATGCAGCAATGTATACAAATGGAACAAAAACGGTGGATTCAGTTATTCAAGGTATATGTGTTTTTCCTTTTAAACTAGTGTAATTCAAAGGAAATATAGCTTTGTTTCAGCTTGTTTCAATTTGATTTAAAAAAAAAAAGTTGTTTTAGGATGCCTTTTGGGATTCAGCAAATTTCTCCCGGGTTATCAAATAGTCCATGTTACCCTCCTGTTGTTTTTATTAGATGATCTTTTACAGATTTCTAGTTGTCACATTTTAATTGATTTGCTGAAGTAAAAATAAGAGTATTAATTTAATGTGAGACTAATGTAAATTATTTCAAAATATCCAGCATATTCTTATCTTTTAACTATGGCAGGCAAGAAGCTGTAAGTTACAGTGGCTGGAATATTGGCCAGAAACCACCACCACTAAGAATTTAACTATTGGAGGGGAAAAAAGAAGAGAAAAAGGGTGCTTGACTTGCCATGAAATTTCTGCCGCAAACATATCTAGTCAGCTAAAATTGCTCATTAACAGACTGAGAGCAGAAGAAATGCATTTTCCAAATTGAATGCTAGATTTACAGTCCGTTTAATACTAGCGACCTCTCGCACACTAATGTTCAGTTCGAGTCATCAGCTGTCCCTTCAGGTCTTTTATCACTGCTTTTGTCAAGCTATCTATTTAATTGAAAGAAGTTAATTGAATGAAAATGATCAACTAAGCTTGTATTAATATTGCTAATGGAACTTTCTTCTTGGCCATGTTTGGAGAAAGATGTCATGCTAGACTTTAGGAAAGGCCCATTAATGCTTGCACTTAACCTGATGGGCTAATTAAGGAATGCTTATTCATTCTACAAGTCTACTATAGTCTCTATCCAGCCCATTCTGCCTGATTTTACAACACATTTCACTTATGAGCATCAGCATTAGTAGCAGTGAAGATAGCTGATAATGTTTTGATTGCACTGACTATAGTACTAATCCATCACTGAATTTATAATTTGTACAGATTACATATATATTTACATATATATATGTTATATATATTTGCGCAATTTAAATTACTTGTATTTTATATTTCTAAATAAACTTTAAATTTAAAGATATTCCTTGTGTGTCTCTTTAAAAGATTAGTACCTCATTAGAACTTAGTTTCTAAGTTGGAATAATCCATTTTATCTGTTTGGTACTTTTAATTATTTATCTTTGCCAGTTTCTTTTCTAGTTGTAGTTATTACAGGGACATAAGTTATTTTCTTTTTTTTTTTTTTCTTTTTCTTTAATTAAACTCCATCATCTTGTTAACTGCTACCAGAATTCATATACGGTATCAGAAAACATTGTTTTATGATAGTTGCTCATGTAACTTTTCTTTAGGACTTAGAAGTCTCAGTTCAATTATGCCATTTATTATATACAGTTTTTCTTGAGAATTTTTTTCCTTAGGCTAAAAAAAAAATGCAAAATGATAGTTTTAGAATTCTCTGTTAATCTCCAGAACCTTTTACTACCAATTAATTCATGTAGTTCTTAACGATTGAAGTGAAAGTTCATCTTCCTTTTTTCAAAAGATTTGGACTTCTGAAATTGTTGTTTCAATAGCCATGAAGAGCTGAAAATAAATTATTCTAAAGACAAGGAAATTTAGATCACTGTTAATTGGATGAAAAACACATAGCATAAAAAAATAAAGACAAAGGCAATGTCCCTTTCCCTTCTTTCTTCCTCAAATGTGTATTTAATACATTCCTGGGAGGGGAAAAATAGCAGTTTAAAACAAAACGAATTCTATAGCCAGGAGAAAATTCTAGAGTTAGCACAAATGCCACCTTCTGTATGAAGCTTTTCTTTGTTTTCCCAACTACTAGGGTACCCCTCACCCAAGTATTGAGCAACTTGTATTTTTGTGTTTTTATATGTACTTGCGTATGTGGTTGTACATACATACACGTACATAATTGCATGTTGTCTCAGACTAGAATGTTCATTCCTTGCTGACTTTGTTGATTGATTAGAGCAAAATCTTATTTTCATTGAGCACTACTCTGTTGTCTTATAGGAATTTTAGCTAATACAGATTCTGCAAATGTCTTGGCCATATTTGAAATAAAACTGCCTATTTTTATGAAAAACAAAATTAAAGAAAAATTTTAACCTGACTAATTTCTAGTTTGAATTGATTTTCTCAAATGTCAGAGTGGGAATATCTGACTTTTAAGTAGCAACTATTTTCATTTTCTAGCTTTATGATAGACCTTCTGAAATAATATGTGTGAGAGGTTCTTCTGGCTGATAGCACAACATTGGGTTTTAAGTGGATAGAGTCATCTTTCTTTGTCAAGATAAAAATTGAGGTCAGTTTGCTAAACCTTCCATTGACACGACTAAAACAGTTTACACATTTATCACATTTATAAACTCTTCCTGAAGTTTAATTTACAACCATAATTGCTTTTGCTTTATGATGAGAAAGAAAATCCTATTTTTGATGTGCCCTTTGTAGGCACAAATGAATGTCTTGCACTTAATGTTAACTTCTGAGAAATTAGTCACAGAAGCTAAAATGTTCTATTAATGAGTTCTACAGTAGGATTCTCTATTCATTGCTGAAAATTGGTGGGGATAGAGGAAGAAGTAGGTAGTGAAAATGGAATCTCAAGCCTTTGGTAAGGTGAAAAAAACTAACCATTTTTAATCAAATGTTTGCTCAAAAAGAAATGTTAGTTTACCCTTTAAATCATGTTTCTGACTCTAAAGATTTATTATTTGATATTTTAGAACCGTCAATTTAATAATTTGTGTGTATCTTGTATCTGCTGTAGAATGTAAGATCTCTTAGGGCAAGGACTGATTAATTTTTGTTCTTATATCCCTAGCACCTAGCAAATAGTAGGATATTAGACCTGTGATCTGTTTGGTACAGGGAAATCCCAGATGAGGAAACTCTACCAGTGCAAATCAGCACCTTGGAGTGCTGAGAGGTATGAGAGGATCACACAACTAGTGTGTGTCAGAGGTCACCTTCTGTCTTGGAGGCAGCACTGTGCTGTGCTGTCTCTCTAGTAAGTAGTAAGCACTTAAATTGGGTTGAACTAAAGGTTTCTCTGTGATTCAAATAAGAAAATTAAGGTACTAGCAATATTTTCTCTAAAATATCAATTATGAAAATATATGACTTTAAATTATGCAAATACCCTGGACTGAAGCCTGAAATAATAATAGAATTTTAGTGGCAATCTGCTGCTGTCTTATATAGGTGAGGAGACTGAGGCCCAGAGAAGTTATTGACTATCCCAAGATAGTAGTGGTGAACAGGTACTTAAATTTAAAATAAAATCTGGCAAGAGCAAACAACCGTTAAAGTTAAGAACAATTCCTCAGCACTGTTAAGAACTGTAACCTGTCTGGATATGACTCTGTGAAGGAAAGGGAGAGCAAGATATTGGAAAATGTAGGTGCTATAAAAAAGGGAGCAAAAACTTCCCTTACAGAAAAGAAGTCTGGAGGAGACAGAATGTCAATGAGATAAAGAAGACTTAAGGAAAAGAGAGGAAAAATAAGCCAGTTTTCAAAGCAAAAAAAGAAAAAAATACTGTCACAAATAAACCAAGTATTCACCTAGTATGTTCAAAACTATATTAACTTTGTTCTGAAGTTAGCCAACCATATCCGGTATTTTCCATAATCTTTAATTGTCCCTTCTCCATCCTAGCTTATTTTCCTGTTAAGTTTGATGTCCTTTTCTAAAATCCCAGGTATGTACCCTAAGGCTCTAATCTTCCTGAGGCCTTCTGGGTGGCTGTAATGGCAAGCAAAGTGGCACTTTTTGTTTTGCTCTTTTTTCTTTTGGAGTTCTAGTGCTTCTCAACACTAAGGTAATCAAGTGCCTTTGATTGAACCTTGCCTTTGTTTCAATCAAAATCTTTGATTGAATCAAGAGTCTTTGATGACCTGCTTGAGTCACAAGAAAGCCCAAGTCACATGAGTTTGAGTCACATGGTTGTGACACCCTCTGACCCTGAAGAAGTGTATATATACTCTGAGGTTAGCATTTTGCTTTGGGGATTCACTCATTAGAACAGCATTCCTGTGATTTCCCCAGATGAGTCTCTGGGAGACATTAAGGAGTCCCTAGCTTTGAAAACCCAGAGGTTGGTGCTTCTCTTTCTGGTAACTATGTATGTAGTGCTATGGACAGACAGAAGCTCTGTCTACTGATTTGTGTTATTTGCTCTGTTTATATAATTTCTGCTTGTAATTTTTGTTTGTGTTTTCTCTGAAGTTCAGGGTGCTGACTTTTTCCCCTGAACTAAATGAATGATATATTTATGTTTAATGAAAGTGAGATTGTAAACCCCTTGAAGTTGCTTTCCTTAGAAAAGATCATAGAACCTGTGCTAGAGACCCTCCTGTGTGCTGGTGTTATTGGCCTTACACTTCCACAGCAGCTGCAAGCAGCATTGTTGTTGCAATGGGAAAGTCTTGCTTCTAAAGATCTAATATTATAAGCTTCCCTAGTCTGGTTGTGCTGAGAAGGTGAACTTGTTTGTGTGTGCTGGCTCTGATTTTGCTGGTTGCTGTGTTTTCACTTGCCCTTGGACTTCTGGGCGACATTTTATAGAGGAAGAAGTTAGTCACTGTAGTTGGTCATTTTTTCTTTAATTTCTTAAGGCTGAAACTAGTACTAACTAGAAATGGGACCATGGGAAGTTTATTTAAACCATATGGGCTTTAGTTTCATCAGCTCTAAAACAGAGAGGATGGGAGATGGGACTAGATTACTCTGAAATTCAGTAATTATTTCACATTTTAGTCCAGCCTTCTCTAATAATAATACTTTATGGTTTTCAAAGTGCTTTCTTGAGAAATAATTGTATACCTATGATTATAGACTCATAATTTCAGAGTCAGAGGGGACTTACAGGGTGTCTAGCCCAACCTCCTCATTGTATCATCAAGTAGGCACATTCTAAAAAGGTCAAGGGACCAGTCCAATGTCACACAGTTCTAAGTAGCAAAAGATTGAGAATTTTGAGCTAATCATTAGGGCAGATGGTTCTTTTTATATATATTGTAGTCATATATATTTTTTCCTAGGCTTCATTCTATATTATTTGATGTTTCTCTTCTCTAATTTCTTTGTATTTGTATTTCCTCATGGCTATATTTTTCTTATGTAAAAATTTCATTATATTAATATGCCACAATTGTTTATACATTCCTCACTTGATAAACATATACTTTCCTTCTTGTTATTTACTAAATACTGATTACTTTTCACAATACCTCTTTTCACATTTCCCAACAATAGAGATTTTTTTTTTCTACAAGAATCAGAATAGTGGTAATGAAAGTTAATTTTGAGAAAATAAAATCTATTTTAATGGTAGTGACAGCAGGATTCTGGCATTTTGGGATTATATTTGATAATTTTGTTCCTTTTATGTGTATTTCGTCTTGTAGTTGTAGTTGTTCTCTATCATATTAAGGTCCCAAGGATGAAAGACAAAATGTTTAGTTAAAAGAAAATGTTTTTCTCAGAGAATATAGTTTTTACACATGATATCTCTGTGGCTGTCTTTGAAGAATATTAATAGCTTAGGACTTTGCCCAGAATTTGCTTTGTTCTTTGCTATTAAACTTTTTAGTTTTTTTTGTAGCCTCCCATTTCTCTCTTTTTCTGTCCTATTTCCCTAAAAGGGCTATAACATTAATTTTCCCCCACATAATTCCTTCCTCCATTCTTTTTGCTTTCTTAGGGAGAATAGTGATTTTTTGAGTCCTTCTAATTTCTGCTGTGTAAATGGGTTTTTCATTATCTTATATTTGAGGACATGAAAGAACATAAACACAAGTTCAGAACTGAAACAATCTCTTCAGTGAATAACAATTCATTAAAGCTTAAATGGTCACATATTGGTTTAGCTTTATATTTATGTGCAAAAAGAATGTGATACAACAAAAAATTTGATCTAGAGCAAGAATTGTTCTGCAATTCATCATTTATGTTAAAACTATGTAGTTTTTACAGTATTTGTGGTAGAATCAGTAAAATAGTATGTACAATGACTGTAACAATGTAAATCAAAAGAATTTAAAAAAGAAACCTGATGCTGTGTATTCGTGTTGACATAATGTCCCCAATTGAGAGAATATACTTCCTTACTCTCTTTCTGTAGATGGGGACTATGGATGTAAAATATTTCGTATTATTACATACTATTGATGAGTTGTTTGGTTTTGTTGAACTGCTGTTTTCTCTTTTTAAAATCTTTTTTACCATGGATGGAAGAGATATATTTGGAAATAAAAATGAAATGAAAACTATGTCAGTAACAAGATTTTTAAAAAAGTACAGCAATGGTTTGAAATCTTCCAAATGTTACTTCTTTCTGTTGTGTTTTCTAGAGATTTTTCATAAGGAATCTCACCGGAACCTAGATAGATAACTATCTGTACATAAGTCTTAATGATATATGTGGAATAGGTATGTAGCCATATAAATATATACTTCAGTATTGCAAAGGAGTTGTAATTTTTATCGATGTGAGTATTTCATGCATTACCACAACTTGCAACCCTTCCACATTTTGGTAAACAGAGGCAGTTTCTATGGCCTTATCACCTCTAGGCTGACTTGGTCAACCTTGTAGAGAAGCTTCCCCAGACACATTGGCCATTATGAGATCCATGCTAAAAGTCTGTCCATTTTTCTAACAACTACCAAATATGTACTCCAGAGGTCTATCCTTTGAGACCCTGTGCATATCTTTGCCTTTTGAGACCTCTGATTTCTGAATAGGAGTTCAGTGGGAAAACTCTGTGTGTGTGTGTATGTGAGAGAGGGAGAAAATGAGAGTATATACACATACACACACACGTATACATATGTATATGTACACAGTTTCTTTTGTATAGTTCCTGCCACATGGCTGCCTCCTCCAGGTTAGTTCCTGACTCCTTTCTTTCCCTCGCTCATACACCTGCTTTACTCTAGCTGATGGGTTGCTATGCCATCCCAGCTTCCGTTGGTTAAGGACCTTCTGTTCTATCATTGATTCCCAAAGGTCTAATGACCAGGAATTTTTCCTTTTAAATTTTTTATTTGTTTTTCCCTCTGTCCTGAAGCTAATCTTCCTTACATATGTTATTTCCTTAGTTAGAATGTGTGTTTCTTGTAAGCCGGGCATGTTTAGATTTTTTGTTTATTGTCTGTTCTTTAGAATATGGTGCCTAGTTTAATAAATAATTTTTCATTCCTGGTATTTTGTCTCTACTCATCTTAAAATTAGAATTTCTTTAAAAATATTAGTATTTGTTTTGAATTAGGAAAAAAACATGTTTTATATAAAAAGTTACTACCGTTTCACTGTTGTTAAAAACAGTTTTTAGAGTATAGCTATTTAGACTGATGGATTCATACACTCTTTGCGTTTTGGCAAGATCAGTGGCTTAAATTTTAAAGGTGGCAGGCCTGTGGTAGATGTCTGTTCTTTGGTCATGGAGAGCAAAACAAGAACAGTCTTATCTAAAAGGTATTCACAAAGGACATCTTTATAACCTGGCATACATTATATGTGTGAATACTGACTTCTAAATTTGTAGGAGATACTCACTAGGTAAAGATTTATTGAGCTTGTTGAACATCATTTACTCATGGAAATGTGCGTAGGGAAAAATGCCATTTTAAATGTTCTCACTTTTCTTCATGGCAGCGATCACCCAAGTTGTCCTTGTATTTCAGGGAACCTGTATTTCCCTTCATTTTCATTCACCAGATGGGGCAAAGGGAGGCATTTTACTATTTTTGTTTAGGAGACTCAGGTTCCAAATCATATTCTAGGTTTATACCTTAAAAACATTTTTTTTTTCTGGACTGAGCTTGTGATTTGCTTGGTATAGGGAGCACCTCCTTGAGGATACTTGCTCTGCCAATACAGATTAGCACCTACAGTGCCACTTGTAGTCTTAAAGGTTTCCTTAGGGCATACATAGTTTAATGTCTTGCCTAGGTTCTGCAGGTAGTATGTGTCAGAGGTAGAATCCTTCTGATTCTGAGGCCAAGCTTAGCTTGATGCCTCAAGCTATGTATAAACTTTTTAAAAATTTCATCTTGATAACAATTTCAATATAATTTAATTGGCTTCCTTTTTTTTTTTGGACAGTTTTTTATTTTATTTTACCAGAACACAAATACAAAATAGAGAAAAGAAACAAAAACATATCATAAACTTTATATTTAAAAATAAGAAAGAAAAAAAAGCATGTCATGTGCATAGCAGAACATAGGAGAGGATTCAAAATATGTTTTAACGATAAATTTTCATTTCAGGAAAGACCGTATGACAAATAATACACTTTATGTTGAAAATCGTCCATCTTTTCTTTGCTTCCTTGTGTTTTCTTTTGTTCTCTGCTGTGCACATTTTAACTTTGTTCTTTTTTTTCCTTCCCCCCGCCCCAAAGGCTACAATATAATTTATATGTACACATACAGATATATACACACACTTATACATATATACATGCATAGACATATACTTTTCCCAAACTTACTCTACTCCTGCTCTTTGTTTTTTTATATTTGTACCTATCTTTTGTTTCCTATCCCTCCTGCCTCCTCTACTTCTACCTGCTACATCGCCTTCCTATTACTTGCCTACCCCCCCTCCCCAGTCACCCTGACCTCCTATTACTTGCCTTCGGGCTTCTAAGGATCCCTCCCCTGTCTTCCCATTCCCATTGATCTAACTCCCTTTACCTGTTTCCTCATTCTCCCCTCTAAAAATCCCTCTCTTGTCCTCTCCCCTCTCACTATACCCCTACCATTTTATTTCTTCTAAATTTAGAAGACTTTTATACTGTACTAAATATATATATGTTAATCTTTCTTAAACCCATTCCTGATGAAAGCAGGTTACAAGAACTACCAGTCCCCCTCCCCCATCTAAACTCTCTGTATCCTTTCTTCTTGCACCTGTTTTGTATAAAATAGTTACTGTTTTTAGCTGTTTCTAAATGGTTTTGCTTTTTAAATTCATATCACAGTCAGGTTTATCCCCTGCTTTCTTATGAGCTCGACAATTATTAATAAGAATGTTAGACATACATTTTAAGTTATAAAAGGTAAGCAGTCTGTTCTTTTGAATCCAAAGTCAGTCTTTGGTATGCGCCTTATGTTTCTCTTGATTCTTATATGTCGAATCTTCTATTGAGTTGAGGATTCTTTTTCATAAAGTCTTGAAAGTCTGAGAGTTTGCCAAATGTCCTTTTTTTATTCAAGATAATACTGAAATTTGAAGGGTATGATATTTTTGACTGGAGCCCCAGGTCTTTTGTTCTTCGATATATTGTGTTCCAAGACCTGCGGTCCTTTAATGTCTCTGCTGCTAGGTCTTGTGTAATTCTAATTGTGGTACCATCATATTTAAATCGTTTTAATCTCAATGTTTTTAATATTTTATTCTTGAGCTGGGGGTTTTGGAATTTGACTATGATATTCCTATGAGTTTACCTCATAGGATATCTTTTAAGTGGTGTTCGATGGATTTTCTCTATTTCTACTTCCTTGCCTTGTTCTAATGCTTCAGGACAATTTTCTTTAATTATTTCTTGTATCATTGTATCAAGATTATATTTTTGATCATAACTTTCACTATCCCAGGGTAAAAAGTTCGGGGGGGGGGGCGGGGGCGAGGCAGTCTCTCAAACCAACTAATCTTGGGGCTTGCCACTAGTTATTTAAGCGTCTTGCCACTTGTTGTTAAAATGGAACTTAGCCCAGAGGTGTTTACTCCTCACAGGGACCAAACCTGGTCCTGGGGTTTTTCTTCAGATCTTTTCAAACTGTCTGAGGAAGACCCAGTTGTGCTCCTATTTTTCTTTGTCTCCATCTCCACTTTATTCACCCATAGTTGCTATTTTAACTCTTTTGTGGGGGAAAATCTTTGAGAGCTTGGAATTTTCTGACCTACTCTGCCATCTTCCCAGGATCCTCTCCAATTGGTTTCCTTTTTAATCAATGTGTTTATTTTATTCAGTTCAAAACATTCTGAGGAGTTTATATAGGCTTTAACAGACTGCCAAAGGGATACACGATACATAAAGAAAGTTGAGATCCCCTGCTTAAAGATGCAAAACTACATAATTTGGAAGTAAATTGTGAGGCCACTTTTATTTTCTTTGACAAGTGCCTTAAAACATTCAGATAAATGAATACTATTATTTAGTATCCTATTCCAAGCATGCCTGTTTTTTTTTTTTTCCCTGAAGAATTCTAGTGTTTTGTTGTATCATTTTTTTTTTTAACCACTTCTCCTGTTGAATTGGTAGATCCTGGGGCTGTAGAGGGTTTATGTTTAAAACTAAGATTTTTTATTTTTCCATTAGTGATATTTGACCATGCCAAAGATTAGTTCTTTTTTTAAGTATCATTAGATTTTATGCCAGAGAAGTTATAATTAAAAAAATTTTTTTGATCACTATTAGATTTTCTCAAGTCATTCAACATGCAACTTTGCACTTATTATTAAATTATTTATTGGATGCATGCCCACTAGCTGTGATAGGTGCTGATAACACTTGGTACCAGTCCACCCACACACGCACACACCAGATATTATATATAGACATGCATTTAAAATGACCAGCATACACATGAGAATGCTTAAATGTTTCAGAAAAAGGAGAAAAGTCTTGAGCAAGATTTTGGATGAATATGAAACCTAGATAAAACAAAAATAGAGGAGAACCAAAGCATGAAAATGTGACAGTTGAGCAGACTGTTCTGACAAAAGCAGGATGTTTTATATACATGGTGTAGTGAGAATTAATATTTATTTTTAGGAGATAATGCTGTCAAATGATTTTGAGTCCATTGGATTTCTTCTGGCTAGATATATTGAATATTCATGGAAATGGAACAAAAGTCATTACTTCTATGAATGTAATCAGAAAACTGACAAATGCCTTTTCAGTAATATTGGTTTGTCAGGGAAAAAATGTATACTTCTCTCCTTATAATTGTGAATCATACAAGTTTTAACACGCTAATATATTACCAAATGTTTCCGTTTTTAAATTTGGAAAACAATCTCTTGTTTTTTGTAAATTATTGTCATTTGCTGCTATTTCTGATAATTTTGGTTCATTTTCTCTGGCAGATAACTGCTTTTTATGTAAGATACGTTGCTATGATTTACAAGACGAAGCACTTTTAGGTAAACTGGTTCTGGTGATGATTTATAGCCATTTCTTAAGTTACTTAATGATGTATTCTTTTAAGTTATTTAAAAGAAAGAATTTGGTAGTGTCCTGTTATATTGTTGTCTTTGATTTCTGATTAGTGTTATTGCTTGCCTTTGCACAGTACTTACAGAAAACTTTGTTTATATTGAATAGATTTATTCTTCCTACCTAGGTTATCACCAATCTAGTAAAAATGTTGAAGTCCAGAGATACAAGACGAAATTTTTGTCCACCAAATCACTGGCTGTCAGAACAAGAGAATATTAAGGCAGATAAGGTATTCATGAAATGTTTTTGTAATCTTTTGCATAAAGTCCACCCTGCTCAGATTCCTTTTTAAAAATGACCTTTTCATTAAAATTTCATTAATTGTTGAGAATTGAGATTTGCTTTTATTATATGGACTTTTTATATTAACAACTGAAATTTTATAAGGTTAAATAGTAGAAAACAATGTATTATCAGAGTTAACATAATTGCGTTTTTAAAATTAGGTTTGTTGTATAATGAGGAGTTAAGTTTGAATTACTTTGTTTAATATAAAATTACATTGGAACCCAATGATTATTATTATTTTTTTTTGGATCGAAATGATTTTTCCAGGAGTGAGAAGACTGGACTATTAGCTTAAAGGAGACAGGACTTGTCCTTATTCTTATTTATAATGGTAGGACTTCTATAGTTCCTTAAGGAGTGCTATCGTAATGAGTGTTTAAATAGAAACATGTTTTAAAAACTATTTAAAATAGGACATTTCGACTCTTCTGTTATAGGCAGTACAAATAGTAGCTTCTCGATAAATATTTGTTTTTGATAGTAGTAATGAAATATGTACATGGATGAAGTGTGCATACTCACACAAACTTTTTCTCCTTCACTTTAAGAATATGCCCACTGTACCATGGAATCAGTCAGTCAGCAAATAATTATTGAGCTTGTACTATGTGCCTAGCACTGTGTTGGGTGTTGGGAGGAACACAAAAGAAGTAGAGGACATGATCCCTGCCATGAAGAAAGTTGCAGTCTTATTGGGGAGAAAGTAAATATTAGAAACATCTAGAGCACAAGATGGTGTAAGGGATTCAGTATAAGGTAGGGTTACCTTTTAATCTGTTCATGGCAGCTTAATGCTAGAAGTACCAGAAGGATCTCATTAGAAGACTGCATCACTTATAGCATGATTCCACAGTACAGATCTTAAGAATAGGGTGGGTGTGGCCATTGGCACAGATGCAGAGATGGCATCCTAGGAAATTTTGAGTGATACAGCCAGGGCTCAGACTAGACAGAGCAGTTGGAGCATGTGAAATCAACTTTGGTGCCATGCCACACTGCCTATATTCTCCTCCATTTTCCCTGAGACATCTCTCCTGTTTATTTTCTTTTGCCAATTCCTGTTAAGGTTTTCACTGAAAACAGGATTTCTCCTTGGGCACTTGAATAAAACTGGCCATGTAGCTTCATGTAGGAAGGAATCTCTCTTCCTCACTCTTCTGATTTAACGAAGACTTGATGGCACTGTGAATGTCTTTTTTAGTCACATTTGGTAAATAATATGTTGTAGATACTTCACTGTGAAAAAGATTTCTGTGGAAAATCAAAATATCATCCCCTTAGAGAATTTTAATATTAATTTATTATGAGATATATTAATTTATTAATAGGAAGTAGCCATAAGCAAATATTCTGGCTAATTATTTGTTTACCAAACAAGAATCTGTATTATTTATTAGAGAAGAGTAAATAAGATATTTGAACATTTGAATTTGACAAGTATATTTGGATTTTTGAGGTTTTATATATTGCTCTACGAAGCCATCTTCCAGAAATACAAATCCGTTAAGACACCTGATCAAATCACAAAAATAAATAACTTTTAGAATTGATGTGTAAATACAAAGAGTATTCACCAAATGACTAAAATGTATATTTGTGAAGACTTTTTTTACCTTTCAAGATTTTGTTATGGACTTGAACTTTCCATCATCAACAGAACATTTGTGCATGAGTTAATTAATGAGGAATTGACAAAATTTACATTATTTCTTTGGTAACTGTGTGATCAACTGCCATACTTTCACTCATACTGCCTGAAGGCCTGTTAGCCCTCAGCTTGGTTGATTGTGTTCCTTAGTTACTGAGCTAGTGATCACTGAACCCTTAAGTTGCAGTTTTTCCATTTATTTTGGAACATAATTTTATACAACTGAAGTCTTAGCTAGAATAGTTAGAATTTAAGAATGTATGTATTAGAAAAAAATCTAATGTCATGTTAAGTATAGGAAAAGAATACCCAGAGTGAGAAATAAAGGTTCAAAAAGGATCTAGAAGAATTTGAAGGAAGATACTTGTGAGGCAAGGATGGGATGGTATTTGCCGTAATTTATCAATACTATGCCTGGTTTCAGCTTAGAAACGGTAAATTTAAAGTTTCAGATTTAATATAAGACCTCATTAACAAGATTTGGTCATTACACAGGTTACACAGCTCTATGTGCCTTCGGCTAGACATGTATGGAGAGTCCGAAGAATGGGAAGAATAGGTCCATTGCAGTCTACCCTGGATGGTGAGTGAGTTCAAATGTGGGTTCATTTCCTTCTTACCTTGCTTTTGTTAACTGCCATATTATTACCGTGTCGAAAGTGCACATCTCAAAGCACTGTTAGGTACCGGGAGAATGATACGTGGTTTTTCAGGGCTTTTGCCTTTCTTCCCCTATATGCTATCAATACATAGGTCATCAGGAAATTTGTTGAATCTGTTATCTTGTGATGTTGTTGTTTAGTGGTTTTTCAGTTGTGCCTGACTCTTCGTGACCCCTTTTGTGGGTTTTCTTGGAGTGGTTTTTCGTTTCCTCTCCAGCTCATTTTACAGGTGAAGAACTGAGGCAAACAGGGTTAAGTGACTTGCTCAGGGTCACACAGTTAGTGTCTGAGGCCAGATTTGAACTCAGGAAGATGAGTCTTCCTAACTCCAGGCCTAGAACTCTGTACACTGTCCAAGTAGCTGCCCCGGTGTGTGGTTGTAGGGTTTCCTTATTTTCTAATGTTGTGATGGTACTGATCAGGAGTTACTTTGTGTAGAACTTTTGTTTATGTGGTATTTAAGCTTAGAGTTTTTTCATAACATAAGATGAAATTTCCCTTTAGTAATTAAAACTTGCAAAAAAAAGTTCATTTGTTTCCATTATGTCCCTTCATTTTAGTTGATTGTCCTCTTACGAATGACTAATAAAGTAAGAGTAAATAATACTTAGGCGTCATTGTTTTAACAAAAAGCAATTTAAAGGAGATCAAAGAACAGTTTCTCCTATTGTACTTACTAACAATATCCCCCAGAGTAGTTGATAAGTTAAAAAAAAAAGCAGATAGTATTCTGGACTTGAATCCAAATTGTGATATTTAGAGAGTTGACTGATTTGAATAGTAGCCATCAGGTAAACTGTTACTAATCTGGTAGTGGAGAATATAAATAGTTGGATCTAAGTATTGTGTGTAAGCAGTGTTTATCCTAAAACATAAGTATATGCCGTTCTAATGATAAACTTCAAATTTCTTTCTTTAAAATTTACATTTAATAGGTAGGTATTATATACCTGTAGTAGACAAAGTATTGACATTTTAAGATTTTTTTTTTATGTTAAAAAAAGCATCCATGGTTTTGTTATCCCTGTGCAGATGTATCCCATGTCTTTATATTCATCCATATCTCTTTCCTGAGCCCTAGTCCAGCATCACCAGTTGCTTCTTAGGTAATCTGCACACCAGTATTCTACAGTCATCTCAAACTCATGCTGAAATAACTCATAGTTTCACTTCACTCTTACAGTCGTTACCTCGGACTTAGGCCTTCATCGCCTCTCTCCTGGACAATTTCAGTGGTCTAGTAATTGTTTTCCTTGCCTCTATATGCCTGGATTGTCCAATATGCCTGTATTTCTTTGCCAAGGTATATAGTAATTCAGTAGGTTGTTTTTCTTAACTCAGGCTAATGAGCAATGTCTGCTGACCAGGTTAGCATCAGATGCAGTTAGAGATGGTACTGATGAGAGAAAATTACATAGCCTTTTCTCCTTTTAATGCCTTTTAAGACGTTATGAAATAGAAGCTCTGGATTATTTTACAATCTGGCAAGTGATGTTTTGTGAAAAACTGGCCAAGTTTTACCTTTTTTTTATACATGAAGTTTTTTTCATATTTGAAAATGAAAAGCAATTCCCCTTTAAATTTTTCTTGAGTTATATCGGAATGTATTCATCATCACTGAATTTGATCAATACACCATAATTTAAAGAGTAATTAGACTGTAAGTCTCCTTGTTATTTTTCTGTAATAGATGTGAAAGAGATTGTATAGCAATTTTGGCTCTCCTTGTATATATATTTTTAAAATTTGAAGATACTTATCTGCGTTTACAATATAAATAAAATAGAGTCATTCTTGCTTTGCAAACAAATGATTTTTATTGAAATAAAAAGAGATGAGATGATTACTGCTTTATAATGTACTTTGAGACCTGGAAGTGCCATGCTCCTTATGTTCCTCTTATTTTTGTCAGTATGTCCTTCCTTAAAAGATTACATAACATTTATTCCTCCAAATGAATTTTCCTTAGTAGTTTGATGGTTGGAATACTAAAGCTATAAGTTAATTTTGGTGGTATATACATTATTTTATTGCTGTGGTAAAACCATGAGCAATCAACATTCTTCCAATTATTTAATTCTGCCTACAGTGGTAAATAAAGCAAGGTTATCTCCACTCTCACTATTATTTAAGATAATTGTAGAAATGCTAGCTATTGCAGTAAGATAAAAGGAAGAAACAAAGTGTCTAAACATTGGCAAAAGAGGGGAAAATATATTTGTTAACAGATGACACAGTTTTCATAGAGAATCAACAGTAGAAAGTAATTAAGATAATTAGGTGCTTCAGTAAAATAAAAGCATAAAAATATAATCATAAAATTTGTCAGCTTTTCTCCATAGGAATAGCAAAAACAAAGAAGAATATCTCCATGAGTCAGCTAACCAAGGCATGCTTAAAAATATTACAAGTACAATAATAAAGGCAGAATTAAATAATTGGAAGAATATGGATTGCTCATGGTTGCACTAGAGCAATATAATAATGTATATACTACCAAAATTAACTTATTATTCCAACCATCTAACTACTAAGGAAAATTCATTTGGAAGAATAAATGTTATGGAATCTTTAAGGAGGTACTGAAAAAAATAAGAGGAACAAAAGGAGCATGGCACTTGCAGGTCTCACAGTGTATTATAAAGCAGTAATTGTCTCATGCCTATTTCTTAGAAGCCCCATCTTCCTTTAGAGCCCAATTAAAGTGTCACCTCCCATATGAGAACTTTGATAATTTGGCTTCTAGTGCCTCTATCCCCAAATTACTTTGTGTACACGTTTTCCCTAATAATAGGTGACCTTCTTTAGGTCCTGAGTTGTTTCGTTATAGTATTTGTATCCTCATCACTTAGCATGATACCTGAGATATAGTTATCATATAAATGCTGATAAATTCGTTTCTTTAAGAAAGGCATTGGAAGTGAATCCAGCATTTCTGTTGATTGAATTAGAATTGCATCGTGCAGGGTTACAACGTTTTCCAAGATATAAAAACGCTAGTAGTGCCCTTCCTCTGAGATTATTTATAATTTGCTTTCTATCTATCTTGTATGTATATAGCTGTTTTCATAACAGTTCCTGGCAGGTATAAGTGTTTAATAAATATTTGTTGACTGATTTAAAAAATTTAAATTTAAAAAATTTAAAATACATTTAATATAAGATCATATGAGTTTTGTATATCCGATGGTCTAATTTGAGCAGTCCTAGAGTATCAAGGAATAAAGGATTGCTAATACATGTGATCATCGTGGACAGCTTCATGAAGGAGCAAAGAGAACAATGGAAAGTATGCTGGATTTAGGGCTAGTCTTTGGTTGTTTACTTCCTGTGGGACTTAAGCAATCAGTGTCATACAGTGTAAAACATGGCTGAAGTTTGTGAGACTACTTAAATTAAAATACTGCTTTGCCATTTTTAAATGTGTGGCCTTAGATAAGTCACCCAACCTCTCTAGTCCTCAGTTGATCTTCATCTGTAAAATGAAAAGATTGGATTAGATCAGCATTGAAGGGGTTGCAAGTGGGAAAAGTTTAAGAAGCCCTAGATTAGATGACTTTTAGTAGCTCTTGAGCTATGATCATCTGTATTTGAGGTATCTCTTAAAAGATTGGAAAGATAATTGTTTGGGAAGATGGAACAGGAGCCATTATGGTTGAGGGTATTAGATGAGCAAAGGCATAGGGTCAGAGTATATCACTGGTAGGGCAGATAAGAGACAAAATTGAGGAAGGAAGATATGATAGGGTGAAAATGCAAAGGATTATTAATGCCAGGCTAATAATATTAAGTGTTAATTGCATAGGTGAAAGAGAACCATTGTTGGTTTTGAGGTAGGGAAATATCAATAATAATAGTAGTGACTTTTGGAAAATGAACCTTTTAACAATGTGTCTTTAAAAAAAAACAATGTGTCTTTTTAGAATTGTAGAATTTTACAAAGGGAGTGATTTTGGGGGGTTATTGAAGTACAAAGCTGACAGAGTCATACAGTAGAGATAGAAAATTATGAATGAAATAACCAAACTTTAAAAATTTATTTTTATAGTAGGTCTAGAACCAGCTCCACTTTCAGTATCTGAGGAGAGGCAGCTTGCGATTCTCACAGAATTGCCCTTTGTAGTTCCATTTGAAGAAAGGGTAAAGGTAGGTGATATCATTTATTTCATATCTCTGATCACCATATTTTCCAAATCCCTTATTTTATTGTTAAAAGAAAACAGGAAATACTAACTACAGTTTTATTAAGCTGTCTTCTCCTCAGCTGACTCTTTTATTTGAATTTTATAATGTTAAGTTATATAGCACGGAGGGTTTAACTTTTTTTTTTTACCTTAATGGAACCCTGTTAAATATTCATTGCTTATTAATATATACTTTAAAGTGTAGTCATGTCAAGTAAAATTCTGAAAAGGTAAGCGCTTACCTGTAAACAGCCCCAATAGTAGTACCACAAAGGGAGTTAACTGTTGTTTCCAATAATATTGCCCAGTTGTTGAGTAGAACTATTTTGAAGGCAATTGTTGTACATAGACATTCACTATAAATACTGCTTTTAAAAAACATAAAGGACTTAAGACACACTGTAATAAAACTGAACTGCATAGACGCCATTCTCATTTGCAAAGTTCTTTCCTCACGATAGCCCTGTGAGTTAGTTAGTGCGAGTGTTATCTCCATTTTACAGATGAGGAAACTGAAGCACAGAGGCTCAGTGAATGGCGCTGCAGCTCACAGCTAGTAAGTGTGGGAGCCGGGGGGGCATCCAGCCTGGTCTCCTGATGCTGAGACCAGCACCTGCACTAGCACAGAGTGCTCTTGTTTCACGTGTATGTGGATAAACTTAGTCATAATAGTATGTAGTCTGTATGGGTCTTTTAGCAAAATGAATACGTAAAAGTCTGATATGTTCTGATGACCACATTTCATTTGTCATGACTGTCTTTTTTGGATTAGACAGAAAATGGCCGCTGGAGAGGTCGCCCCCTCCACAGTCCTACTGTGTTTACTAGAAGGCCTAAATGAATTTCTTTTATAACCACTGCTATATCTTATTTATGTGTTTTAAAGACAAAAAAAAACCTTAAAATTTACTATACACTTTCTGAGCTCCCTCTGCTGGATCTTCTGTACCAATTATTTTTTCATAGATTGTTTCCCATACTTCTTAACATGCATGAGTAATTGGAGTAAGGGTTTCAGGAAAAATAATTTTAGGTTAATGCAAAATTTATCCTATTGAAAATTATATATATATATATACATATATGTATATACATATATCATGATAGATATATCAGTGATATACACATATATGTATATTTGATTACCATAAATGTTTTATGAAAGACAATAAAAACTCAAATTATATGTAAGGTATTTTCTATGACAGTATTGATACATGATTATGAAAACAAGCATCTTCATTTGTGAAGTTGCTTTGATAAATATGATAAATATCAAGAATTCATTGACCGAGGGGTTTGGTAATAGTGCATCAAAATGTGATTCAAGTAATTATTTCTCATAATCATTTAGTTGACCTTTTACTCTGATTATGGACCAATTAGGACATTATTAGCTGATTTTCACCTAAGGAATATTTTGTAGTTTTGATCTTTTTTCTTGTTTGTCAGATTTTTCAAAGATTAATCTATGCTGATAAACAAGAAGTACAAGGAGATGGTCCATTTCTGGATGGAATCAATGTTACAATCCGAAGAAATTATATTTATGAAGATGCTTATGATAAACTTTCCCCAGAAAATGGTATGTTTAACAATATTGTTTTTCTGATTATTACTGATTATCAAAACAATAAGTTATCAACATCTTTGCTCTGTGGGAAACAGTGTTGTGTAGTTTGGAGCAATTCTAACTGAGATCAGATCCATTCTTTGCCTCTTCTTATGCTGTGAGGAAGTAAACTTACCTTCCTGGACCTTGGTTTCCTCATCTGTAAATGAAGAGGATTAGTCTGGATGTTCTTTAGAGTTACTCCAACTAAACCCATGGTCCTAATTTGTATAAATTTGTATAAATTGTTCCCTGTCTTGAAAACAGAAGAACTATATTGAATCTGATTTAAAGAATTGTATGTTGCTAAGGATTAAAAATAGCCAGCTTTATGTAAAGGTAGGAATTTTTTCCTCCTTTTTATAGTGATTTATATTTTGAAATTTTAATACTGCTTTCAAAATTATAGGTAGGTAGCTCTTTCAAGGATTGGTACAGACTTCGTCTAACTTAAATTCAAGTAAAAAAATTTTTTTTGATAGAAGCAACAGAAGATATATTGACCAACACACGTTTTAAATAATAAGTAGAGTATAGGCCAAATTTAGGCATATTTCCAGTCCAGCTAATACAAATAAAATTGTAGTCATAACCCTTGTTATTAAAAAAACTTCACAGTTTTTCAGATGCTTACACTCAATATGGTATTATTACTTCATGCTACCTTTGGCAGCTCGTGGTACAATGGATAGAGTTCTGGGCCTGGAGTCAGGAAGACTCATGTGGAAGATGACTATAGTAATCTAGTGTTTGATAAACCCAAGGATTATAGTCTCTGGGATAATAACTCACTATTTGATAAAAACTGCTGGGAAAACTGGAAAATAGTGTGACAGAAACCAGGCTTAAACTAACATCTTACACTGTATGCCAAGATAAAGTCAAAATGGGTACACACTTGAGATATAAAGGTTGAGATTGTGAGCAAAGCAGGGAATAGTTTACCTGTCAGATTTATGGAGAATGGAAGAATTTATGACCAAACAACAGAGAACATTGTGAAATGCAAAATGAATAATTTTGATTACATTAAATTGAAAAGCTTTTGCACAAACAAAACCATTGCAACCAAGATTAGAAGGAACCAGAAAACTGGGAAAGAATTTTTATAGCGTGTCTCTGTTAAAGGCCTCATTTCTAAAATTTATGGAGAATTGAGTCAAATTTATAAGAATGCAAGTCATTCCCCAGTTGATAAATGGTCAAAGGATATGAACAGGCAGTTTTCAGATGAAGAAACTAAAGCTATCTATAGTCATATGAAAAAATGCTCTAAATCACTACTACTGGTTAGAGAAATGCAAATCAAGTCAACTCTGAGGTACTACATCCCGCCTACAATATTGGCTAACCTGACAAAACAGAAAAATTATAAACACTGGAAAAGATGTGGGAAAGTTGGAACACTAGTGCGTTGTTGGTGCAGTTGTGAACTGATCCAACCATTTTGGAGAGCAATTTGGAACTATGCCCAAAGGGTTATAAACATGTGCATACCCTTTAACCCAGCAATACCACTTCTGGATGTGTATCCCAAAGAGATCATAAAAGAGGAAAAAGGATCCACATGTACAAAAATTTTTATAGCAGCTCTTTTTGTGGTGGCAAAGAATTGGAAATTGAGGGCATGTCTACCAACTGGGGAATGGTTGAACAAGTTGTGCTATATTAGAGTAATGCAACACTATTATTTCTTGAGAAATAATGAGCAGGCTGATTTCAGAAAAACCTGGAAAGACTTAGGTTAACTGACACTGAATGAAGTGAGCAGAATGAGGTGAACCTTGTGTGCAGTAATAACATCATTGTGTGACGTGACTGACTTTGATAGACTTAGCTCTTCTCAGCAGTGCAAGGATCTAAGAATCTAAGGCAACTCCAAAAGACTTATGATAGAAAATGGCGTCCACATCCAGAAAAGGAACTGCAGAACATCAATGCAGATGGATGTATGCTATGTGCTCTCCTTTTTTTTTTTTTTCTTTCTCATAGTTTCTCCCATTGGTTCTAATTCTGCATTACAGAATGACTAATGTGAAAAATTAAAAAAGGATGCAGGATGATCAGCATTTTCTTTAGTAATCGAAGTTTTTGATTATACCATTTTTGAAACGTTGGTGTTAAGGACATAAAGAGGTAGCGATATATGTCAATGGAGGGGCTATCCACTCCTTATCAATTAAGAAATGACTTGTTAAGGAATTAGGGCATAAAAACTCTGATTTCATGTTTGAGGAGTAGGGGGAAGGAGAAAGAGAGAATATGAATGAATTACAAAGATATTTATCAGAGAAATGTGATGTAAATGTTTTTTCCCCAGTGAATGGTTTCTTTTTTTTTAGTTTACCTGCATTGGTTTCCATTAATGTGAAAGATTTTTAATAGGATCAAAGATTTACTGTTGAAAGGGACCTTATTGATTGTCAAGTTAAACTGCCTCATTTTATAGATAAGAAACTAAACCCTTGAGGCGTTTAGGGACTTGTCTAAGATCACACTGTTGGGAACCAACAGGGACAAATTTACATGGAATATCCATTTTTGTATTTTTTGATCGCCTCGAATTCTTCTTGTGGTCAACAATTCTCCTTGAACTATAGATCTGAACTGAACAGATTCTTCCATATAGAGCCTCAGTGGCAGAGAACATAGTGAAACTTGAGCTTCCCTTAAAGTGTATATTGTATTTACACTATTACAACCCACAGTAATAACCAAGCTTTTTGTTGACTGCATTGCACAGTTAACTCATATTAAGGTTTTAGTCAACCTTGAAGTACTTTTAAAATGTTTCTTATTTTAGGATCCTGATATTTTACTCAGAATGATTAAAGGTAAAACTTTGACTCAGTCTAAATTTTAGTGAGGGTTTACTCATCTCAAATAGATTGAGGCAGGGGAAGTTGCAGTTAGTTGAGTGGTAAAGGGTCAGGAATACCCAGGTTAAATCTCCTAACACAAAATGGCATTGTGACCTTGGGCAAGTTCCTTGACCTGTCAGTCCTAAAGAGGACAAATTGTTAAACATGTGTGATGAAGTAGTTTTCTCCCTCCGTTTTCTCTACACTGATGAATTGACAGACCTGGACAAAAAAGATTTCATTGGTGCTAGTACATGACTGGTCCTTTTCCTTACATTTGAGAGTACCAAATCAGCAGTGTGGTTCAGTAGAAGTGGTGCTTTTGGATTCGTGAAAACTTGAGTTCGAATCTCACTTGGCTCTCTGTTGCTAGGTACGCTGTATTTCTGAGCTTGAGTTTCCTCATCTACAAAAATGAACTCATGATAGTTGTAATGTATCCTCCATTGAGTTGTCATTAAAAGCAAATGAAGTGATGTCTAGCAGGTGCTTTGCAAATTTTAAAGCACTATAAAAATTTCAGCTATTACTATTGTGATTGTATTTGTATCATCTTACTAATAGTTAATATGAAGGGATAGTTTTTCAAACTATAAAGCACTGTAGAAATATCAGCTGCTATTATTCTTGTTATATTCTTCCAAATAAAAACTTTGAGACATTCAGCACTTAATGGCCAATGCCTTTGATGCCAAGGAAATATCCCATATCAGTATATAGAAAATGGTATCTGTACTTTCAATTTAAGACTTTTAAATTTTAATTTCTTTTAAGTATTTTAATTTAATTAAGGAATTGCACACATGATTTAGATTTCAGTTTGGGGGACTAAGTTCCTTGCCATCTTGTTCCCCCTTAATTGTGCTTGGCAGTATAATCTGGTATGCTTTAAAAACTTTTAGCAGTTTAAGAGTAGAATAATTTAAGTAAAGGACCTGCCTTGATGTTTGTGTTTTTTTTTTAACTTAAAATTGAAAATGATTTATATGTTCCTGATGAAAACACCTAGAAATTCAACAAAAGCATTTAAGGGCCTTACGTTTCATAGCAAAAAAAAAGAGAGAGAATGTTTTTTAATAGGTTTTAAGTGTTATAACTCTTACAGAAAAAGGAAGACTACTTGCAGTTAATTTCCAGAGTGCCAAAAAGAAACTGAATAAAATTTAATTTTTCTGTCTGTGAGAGGTATGACCAACTTACAGATATTTAAGGCCTAAAGACAATGAAATTTAGTCCAGTTAGGTAACTTAAATGAATGCTGCTTTTCTTTTCTCCCCATTTTGCCATAGTGAAAGATAAGGAGTTTATAATTGGCAGCAGTGAGGACACAACTAAGATTGTGTTTCCTGTCTTTTTCTAGTGATACTTAGCATTCTGGAATAGGAATTTGAAAGAAATCAAATGTGAGGTTTACCTAGCAATATCCAGAACACAGAAATTGTTACAGTTTCTTCATAAAATGGAAATTTCTACAGCTCATATTTTAGAATCTGATCTTTTGGGGGTTCTATCCAAAATCAAACAAAAGGTTATGTTACAGTTCCTTACTATTTTAGGAAAGAGGGAAATAAAACAATCTATACCTCACCAAGTTCTTATAGAAAATTGTGATTTACTTTCACATGAGAGTCTTAAGAAAATCCTGGGAAATGCTAAGACTAAGAGCACCTGGTCTAATCTGAATTAACCCTTAGTTAACTGCCCTTTTTCTGCTCTTATTTATATTCTTTTCTCCCCCTCCCCATTTTGACCTTTTCTCTCATCACATACTTGATAATGACTTTAGTGTACTACATGTAACAGGTTATATGATGACTGATTTGACTCATTGGCACTTAAACTACAGGAGAAATATATTTATCTTCTAGATGTTGCTTTTTTTAAAGAATGACTTATTACCATGGGAATACCATATATATTTTCGAAAAATTGTAGCTCAGTATTTTGTCTTTAAGTATCACTTCCTTGATTTCTAATCAGTTAGGTATTATTTTAGATATGGCAGTGTGGTATACTGTAAAGATTAGTGGATCTGAAAGTTGCAAATACTGCACTCTGCCTTTAAAAAGATAAAAGACGCTGACTTTTATGGCAGTCATACAAGTTAACGAATCATATCATAAAGTATATTTTCTAGCCAGTTATCCTGTTATGGTTTTAAAGTAGGATGGATTTTGCCTGGGGAGAACCCAAAGATGGAACAACAAAAACAGCTAGAATGTAAGCAACTTTAGAATCTGTACCATGATTTTGGAATAAAAATAAGATGAATATATCCTGAATGTTTAAATATAAAAGAAAAATCCTAGTGACAATTCACATTGAATATCTAGTAACGCTGCTTACCTTGTGCTAGTTTTTAATTCCACCTACTTTGTAATTTAAAAAAATTTTAATGATGCATTTTGTTTTTTTTATAAAAAATAGCACCTTCCAATACTTTTTCTCAACAATCTATTAAGTAAAACAATCTAACATGATGACTTGAATTGACAGAGTATGTAACTTTATGAATTGCAGACATGAAAGAGAATAGTATATGAAGCTATGGACTTCTGTTACATACAGTTTGATTTTTTTTAATGTGTACTAAACTTAGTAGTAGTAATAAAATTGCCCTGATTTGTCTGCCTTGGAATATTGTGGTGCTCTGTGTTTTTTAAGCTTTATTACTGTTCTCTTACGCATCTTCCACTAGCTGCTAATTACTTCCTTTACACATCCCTATTCCTCTCAAAACATAGAAGCTCCAAATTAAGATTAATCAACTCCTTGACAATGTCAGAAAACATATATTTCATATAATATTTCATATTTTACTTTTGGTCTTCAAAGAGGTAGGTGGAATGATTCATTATAACTCTTTGGAAGTCATGATTAGGTATTGTATCAGAGTTATAAACTTTTTTTGGTGGGTTTTTTTGTTTGTTATTTTTTTGGTCCTAATTTTATTTTGTTTTTGCTTTCTTCCCTCTGTCAGTTAATACAACAAGTCTTTCCAGGTTTCTCTGTCTAAAATTGACTCTAAAGACAGTTCTCATTTTTTCATCCTCAGTCTCTTCATAATTTCATTGGGGGTTTCATATCCCTTCCAGATTGAATTTCCCTCTAGAATTTTAGTCTTTCCTCCAAATCGCTTGAAATTTGCTCTCCCCAAATTTTGGGTTTAGAGCCTATTTACTTTTCTTCTCTTGTGTCACAAACCCTAGGAAGTGATCACTTCTCCCAAAGCTTCTATAATTTCTACCCACCAGCCTGTTCACATGCATCAAGTATATAATTTCCCTTTCTTGTTCTTCCAACTTTTGAAGAATGAAATTTTCATTAAGACAAGTCAAGATATTTTTGAGCATTTTGAAAGAGACTAAGTTCCTTCAGCCGTCTGTATAATTGAAATCTGTTATCAAATATTTCTTGCCTGTGTCAAATTTGTGGCCTGTTTTCCCAAATCCTCTTTCATTTTCTTATTTTGTTTGTCTATAATATATACTGATGACAAAATCATGTCTCTTTGTCCCTCCACAGGACATTTTTGCCTTTACTCTTTTTGCATTTTGCTTTTTTTCTATTTCCTGTATTTCCTCACATAAGTGCTGCTCTTTAATGTACATTGTTATTCCACCACACTTCCTTATTCCTTTTCTTTTGAATAAAGTTTCCATAACTTGGGAATTCATGGTACCAAGTTTCATTGATACCTGTTAGGTAAAATTTGCCTGCTTGTGGCCTCTAGTTCTTTTTGCATGTGGCTTTTACTCTGGCCGTTTGTCTATAGACATCCGAGGCTATGAGTTTTATTTCTGGTTTCTTTTTTGGATTTTATCTCTTGTGAATTTCTGGCTTCTCAACTGCTGTTCCTTTTTTTTAATTATAATTTATTTTTAACATTCATTTAAAAATTTTTTTTTTTACTTTCGTGGCCTTGCTTTTACCAGATCTAAAACTGTTTTATAAAACAACAGTCATCAAAACCATTTGATACTGGCTAATAAATAGAGGTGTTTCAGTAGAGTAGGTTAGGTTTGAAGATACAGTAGTCTATGATGATAGTAATCTGCTACTTGATAAACCCAAGACTCCAACTTCTGGGATAATAACTTAATATTTGACAAAAACTGCTGGGAACACTGGAAAATAGCACAGTAGGAACGAGGCATTGACCAACATCTTACACTGTGTAACAAGATAAGGTCAAAATGGGTACATGATTTAGACATCAAGGGTGATACTATAAGCAAATTAAGAGAGCAAGGAGTAGTTTACCTGTTAGATTGATGAGGAAGGGAGGAATTTACTACCAAACAAGAGATAGAGAACATTATGAAATGCAAAGTGAATAATTTTGATTACGTTAAAAATGCTTTTGCACAAACAAAGCCATTGCAGCCAAGATTAAAAGGAGAGCAGAAAGCTGGGGAACAATTTGTACAGCCAGCGTCTCTGATTAAAGGCCTCATTTCTAAAATATATAGAGAACTGGGTCAAATTTATAGGAATACAAGGATATGAACAGACAGTTTTCTGGTGAAGAGATTAAAGCTACCTATAGTCATATAAAAAATTTTCTAAATCACTATGGAATAGAAAAAATGCAAATTAAAGCAACTCTGAAGTACCACCTCATACCTTTTGGATTGGGTGATATGACAAAAAAAAACAGAAAATGATAAATGTTGGAAAAGATATGGGAAAATTGGAACACTTATGCATTGTTGGTGCAGTTATGAACTGATCCAACCATTCTGGAAAGCAATTTGGATGTATTCCTAAAGGGCTATAAAACTGATCATACCCTTTGATCCAGCAATATCACTACTAGGTCTGTATCCCAAAGAGATCATAAAAAAGGGAAAAGGACCCACATGTGCAAAAATATTTTAGCAGCTTTTTTTGTGGTGGCAAAGAATTGGAAACTTGTGGGATGCCTATCAATTTGGGAATGGCTGAACAAGTTGTGTTACGTGAATATAACGGAATACTATTGTGCTATAAGAAATGATGAGCAGGCAGATTTCAGAAAAACCTGGGAAGACTTATATGAACTAAGGCTGAGTGAAGTGAGCAGAACCAAGAGAACTTTGTACACAGTAACAGCAACATTGTGCAACAGTGAGCTTTGATAGATATAGCTCTTCTCAGCAATGCAATGATCTAAGACAATTCCAAAAGACTCATAATGGAAAATGAGAGAAAGAATTATGGAGTCTGAATGCAGATAGAAGCATACTATTTTCTCTCTTTTTTCCTCACTTTTTGTGAAGGCAAGAAATGTTCTATCATTTATACATGTGAAATCATGCAAAACATTTCCATATTAGCCATATTGGCCAAAAAAAAGACAAGAAAAAAGTGAAAAGATTATGCTTCAAGCTGCATGCAGACTCCTTCAGGTTTTTTTTTTTACCCCTGGACATGGATGGCATTATTTATAAGTCCTTCGAAATTGTCTTGGATCATTGTGTTGATCAGAATAGCTAAGTCATTTACAGTTGACCAACATGTAATATTGCCGTTACCGTGTACAGTGTTCATTTTCTTAGACAATAGTTCACTTCTGAAATCAGTTTTTCTCTTCTGTCTCCCTTGCCATCAGTGAGTAGCTGTGAGGAAAAACACAACATGTTGACATTAGGATCTTGGTTTTTTGTCAAAGATTCTATGAAATAATGGATGAATGAATGAATGTACATTTACTAAGCATGTGCTAGTCTCTGGAGATGCAAACACAAAACTAAGGCCATAGGAATTTCTGTTCTGCTAGGTGTGATATGACAACTATTGGAGAGTAGAGACCACGGAAAGGAGTTTCATTCTAGGGAGTCACAGGGTTTGTGAGTAGAAAACTAAGACAATCTGTATTATCTCATCTTTTCTACTAGATCTCTTAGGTAGTATTGATTTGACTACTGTTCGCATAACAAGTTGGTAGTGGTTGAAGACAATTGGCAATCATGTTTATATAAGTGTGTGTTAGGCTAATGGGAAGATTTCTTTGCTGGGTGGACCCCTGGTTTCTGGTGATTAGATGTATGGGATAGAAGGTATGTTTTGGGGTCAGACAGATAGAGTGGGTTTGATTTTTCCCACTCGCTCCCTAGAGGGGTGTGTAAGATGAATGAAACTGTTCCAGAGTAGCAAAATGATCTTTATGGACATAATTGCTATTCTGCTGAGCTTTGCAATAGTTCAGGTTGCTGCTGGGACTGTTGGACAAGAATTGCTCCAAAAATGTAAACCAGTGTGATAGAAAGCAGGTTTTGATGAGCCCCTTACACCATGTACCACAACAAACTCTAAAGTAATCATAGATTCTTAGCTGGAAGGGACCTCATTGATTATCTCTTTCAACCTCCTCATTTTAAAGATGAGAAAACTGAGTCACAAAATAACTACTGATATTTATATAACATTTTGAGAGATTCATAGTGGTTCATATACATTACTCCATTCCAACCTCATAAAAATTCTGTGAGGTTAATACTAAGGAAATTTTCATACCTGTTTTAAAAAATCAAGAGCCTGAGCTTCTGCAGTTTAAGTGTCTAGATCATGGATACATACTCAGTAAGTTTGAGTCAGCATTTTAACCCAGTGCCCTCATGAGTTACAAGCTTATACTTCTAGCGCCTTTGCTACATTGAAGGTTATGAGTTAAATGTGAGTTGTTGTAATTTGCATTCTTTTTTTAAATTTTTTTTAATTTAATATATTTAGTTTTCAGCATTGATTTTCACAAGAGTTTGAATTACAAATTTTCTCTCCATTTCTGCCCTCCCCCACACTCCAAGATGGCATATATTCTGGTTGCCCTGTTCCCCAATCAGCCCTCCCTTCTGTCACCCCACTGCCCTCCCATCTCCTTTTCCCTTTCTTTCTTGTAGGGCAAGATAAATTTCTATGACCCATTGCCTGTGTATCTTATTTTCTAGTTGCATGCAAAAACTTTTTTTTTTGTTTTTGAACATCTGTTTTTAAAACTTTAAGTTCCAAATTCTCTTCTCTCTTCCTTTCCCACCCACCCTCCCTAAGAAGTCAAGCAATTCAACATAGGCTACATGCATATCATTGTGTATAACCCTTCTACAATACTCATGTTGTGAAAGACTTAACTATATTTTGCTCATTCCTATCCTATCCCCCTTTATTGAATTTTCTCCCTTGACCCTGTCCCTTTTCAAAAGTGTTTGTTTTTGATTACCTCCACCCCCATCTGCCCTCACTTCTATCATCCCCCCCCCCTTTTTTTAATCTTCTTCCTCCTTTTTTTCCTGTGGCATAAGATACCCAATTCAGTATGTATGGTATTCCCTCCTCAGGTCAAATCTGATGAGAGCAAAATTCACTCATTCTCCCTCACCTGCCTTTTCTTCTCTTCCTACAGAACTGCTTTTTCTTGCCACTTATATGCAGAATAATTTACCCCATTCTATCTCTCCCTATCTCCCTCTCAATATATTCTTCTCTCATCCCTTAATTTGATTTTATTTCTTTTAGATATCTTCCCTTCATCTTCAACTTACCCTGTGCCCGCGTGCGCTCGCTCTCTCTCTCTCGCTCTCTCTCTCTCTCTCTATATATATATACACACACACACACACATATGTATACATACACACTCACATATACATATATATATATACACACATATACACATATATATATATATGCATATTCCCTTCAGCTACCCTAATACTAAGGTCTCATGAATCATACACATCATCTTTCCATGTAGGAATGTAAACAAAACAGTTCAACTTTAGTAAGTCCATTATGATTTCTCTTTCATCTTACCTTTTCATGCTTCTCTTGATTCTTGTGTTTGAAAGTCAGATTTTCTATTCAGCTCTGGTCTTTTCACTGAGAAAGCTCGAAAGTCCTCTGTTTTATTGAAAATCCATATTTTGCCTTGGAGCATGATACTCAGTTTTGCTGGGTAGGTGATTCTTGGTTTTAATCCTAGCTCCATTGACCTCCAGAATATCATATTCCAAGCCCTTGATCTCTTAATGTAGAAGCTGCTAGATCTTGGGTTATTCTGATTGTGTTTCCACAATATTCGAATTGTTTCTTTCTGGCTGCT
>CM053623.1:66351238-66393097 GCA_028646595.1 Phalanger gymnotis | reverse complement strand
CAGTAATTTTTAAATTATCTCTCCTGGATCTATTTTTCAGGTCAGTGGTTTTTCCAATGAGATATTTCACATTGTCTTCCATTTTTTCATTCCTTTGGTTCTGTTTTATAATGTCTTGATTTCTCATCAAGTCACTAGCTTCCAAAAATGCAAACAATAACTACATGTAGAAGTGTCTCAAACCCTTAATTATAAGAGAAGTACACATTAAACCAATTCTGATGTATCACTTCACACCCAGTTTGGCAAAGAAGGTAAAAAAAAGGTGGAAATAGCTGTTTGGATTGGTTGTGAGTACATTTTTATATCAATGTTTTTTTAGTAGAGCTATGATTTAGTCCAGCTGTATTGAAAAATTTATAATTTTTATAAATGTTTTATTTCTACTTGTAAATATTTAAATATTTATACATATTTGCAATTAATAATTTTTTTTAAAATATTTGCATTGAAAATTTTTCCTACAGTGTTTCAGAATGCTTTTTTTATTGAGTAAAAGAAATTATATAAACAACTCTGCCTCTTGTCATTACCTTCTCTTTTGCTAGGGTCTTTTTGTTCTGTCCCTATCTGATTCAGTCTTATTGTTCATTCAAAAATGCTGTTTTTTCCCCCCTTTTTTTTTAACATTTGTGATGGATGGTTATACTGTTTTGCTGTTCTAAACTGGGAAAATTGTTTTCTTTGTATTAACATGCTGTTTGGGTTCATCGTAATTTTATGGTTTTTCTTTTGCATAAACTGTCCTGATGCATGAATCTGTTGGGATTATTTTCATTTGTCTTTTCCTTCACCTGTTTTTTTTTTGTTGTTGTTGTTGTTTTTCTTTTAGAGCCTGATTTGAAAAAGCGGATTCGTGTGCACTTACTTAATGCACACGGCCTAGATGAAGCTGGCATTGATGGTGGTGGCATATTTAGAGAGTTCCTGAATGAACTACTGAAATCAGGGTTTAACCCCAACCAAGGATTTTTTAAGACCACTAATGAAGGGCTTCTGTATCCTAACCCTGCTGCACAGATGCTTGTTGGAGATTCTTTTGCCAGACATTACTACTTTCTTGGCAGAATGCTGGGAAAGGTAAAGAATTTATTTTATATTGGAATAAATATGAAAACCTGTGTTTGGGAAATATTTTCTTGGAAAATATTGTATTTCTTTGTTATTGACCCAACCTATAGATTTCTGCTTAAAACCAAGCATTTTCATCATTAACCTTGATTTATATGAAATACTAAAATGATTGTTATTCAAAAATATTTAACTTCTTTAGAAAGACTACAGTCCATGAAAGCTAGAGCAGAAATAGCCAATGTGGCTATCAGATATGTTCAGTTTATATGCTAGTGTGATAGAAATAATGTTCTCCTTCACCTCCAAAATACAAATTTAAAATTTCAAAGAATGATCTGGTGCATCCATATATAATAATTAACAGACTCAAAAAGTGTTCATTTGCCGTTACATAAGGGTACTTCTCCAGAGAGTCAGCTCAGCTTTGCATAAATGTATAGAGGAATCAGTTAATAATAATTTGTTTCTTAAGACTATTAATTGCAGAAGAGTTGCAGTCTGCATTGATCTTGGGTCTTTACTCCCTGGGATATTCTTACTACAATGATGCCAAAAGTCTGTGCTTTCTTCCCTCTCCACTCCCAAGCACTCCTCCCTACCCCAACTTCATCACCAAACAGCAAAGAAAAGAAGAAAAAATTAACTGTTGTCTTTAGCTGTTTTACAGTAAAGATATATAGGTCACTGGGATGCAGAATTTTGTCACAGTTTTGGCAGAATAGGTTGGGGGGGGGTGTTATTCTTGTGGTTGTTTTGTTTTTGGTCATTGGGGGTTATCGGGTAAGATATAGGCAGTGTTTTAGAGTAGAAGTATAACTTGGAAGACAAAGGACCTGGCCTCAAATCCTGCTTCTGTCACCTGTGTGACCTTGGGCAAGTCATTTCATTTCTCTGAGTCTCACTTTCTTTACCTGCAACATGATGTGGTTCAACTAGTGATTGAACTTGGCCTTTAAGGTACTTTTTGGTTCTAAATCTGTGACTCAAAAGGAACTGGATTAAAGATAAAGATGAGGCCATGTTGTATGCTGGGTTTCTAACACTATCTGTGTTGTTAGTAATAAGTCACTTAAGCTCACTGATTGAGCAGGGCGGTGCTGGTTATTTTTCTTTTCCATTTTAAAATGGAGATAGTCGTGCTGCATTTTTCCCTGTGAGGAAAATGCTTTAAAATATAATTACCCTTATGTTCTTTAGAATCTTGAAGTACTTTTGAGATTATTAAAGAAAAATTCAGTTATTTAGTGTAGTTTTTGTTATATTAAAATAAATTTTTTTTCTGATTGTTTGTAAAATAGTTTTACGTGGATGATTTATATGGTAGCTGATATAGATGTTTATTTTCGAGAATGAAGGACTTAGAGGCTTCTCTACCTCCCCCTCTCTTGCAACATTAAACTTTTTTTTTTATAGATACGATTTGTGTCTCTTTGTGTAAATACATGGTAAAAAAAAAAATACATTGTTAATTCATTAACACAATTTGTATTTTATAAGTCACAGCCATAGCCACATGTATGATCTAGACACATGGAGTCTATCAAAGTTTTTTACTGAGATGGTTGTGCCTCTGTTTTGAAACTTTCTGAGATTGAAAGCCTGATGTATATATGGATTCTTGGACCCCTTGTTGTGACTCTTAAGGCCCACAATCCCACAGTTTTGGCAATCAACTGATTTAAAATTTTTCATTTCTTCACAATTTTGGATAAACTAGAGTTTACTGTATCTTTTTAGTCAGTGTCATCAATTGGAGATTAGACTACATTCTTTAAGTTTATTTCTTCATACAACTTATTCTTAAGCTTTAATTTCAGGTGTTTGTTTTACTCTGTAGAATCATTTATAATAGACTTGCCAGTGTAGTTATATAGTACTTTATAAAATTTGTTATAAAAGTGAGTTTATAACGCTTGATATATGAGGATCATTTGATCCTCACAAAAACTCCATTGTGTAAGTATTATAATTCTCATTTTACATCTGATGAACCTGCAAATCCAAGAGGATGTGTCTGTTTCTCACTTCTTTTTCTTCTCTCTCCTGGATTGGTAATATAACACCGTCTATTTTCCTTGTCAAGTTTGAATTGTTACTGCATAACTGCTTCTTCTGCAACATACTTATTAGTAAGTGCTCATCCAACTTCGCTTGAAAAATTCTAGTGATAAAGAGCCACTATCTCCGGGGTAGTCTATTCCAGAACTCCCTAAACTTTTTTCATTCACCACCCTTTCGGCTCTTCTTAAACTGTGGTTGTGACCCACAGGTTAAGATCTTGCTGGTCTATTCTACTTTTGTATAGCTCCATTTGTTAGGAAGTATTTCCTTACACACAACTTCGTTTTGTTTCTTTGCAACTTCTATACACTTTATTCTTCCTTTTGGGTCCAACTGTACAAAGTCTATCATAATAACTGTTATATTTCCCTTATATCTTCTCTCTCCATACTAAACATAGTTGTTTCTTTCAGCTGATCCTTATGTGAAATGAATATGAAACTGTCATCATTTCTCCCTCCTCTGATCCTTCCTCAGTTTATCAATGTCCTTCCTAAAATGTGGCATCCATAACAGAATACAATAGTACAGGTTGCTCTGTACAGACCACAATTGAACCATGTTTCTCTTTAATTGTCTCATTTACAGATGTGGCTGGCAATAGAGAGTGACCTGACCCTTTTTCCCATTGACTGCATTTTAAAAAAATTTTAAACCTGACCGAAAATTGGCTCTTCAGTTGTTTATGCCCCTATCTCTTCCCTTGATTTCACAGGCCTCATAAACACACTTTTAGCCTTTATTAAAGTAGTCTTTCACTCTAGGAACCCACAAATTAGAGAATTGAGATGCTTAGAGGAAACCTGGTTGTGGAGAAAAGAGAATATAATTTGTAGATCACCAGGGGAAGTTATTAAAATTAATATGTTAGTAGAATCATAGAGTTAGAGTTGAATGGGAATTTAGAAGTCATATTTCATTTTACGGAAGAAGAAATTGAGCTCCAAAATTTTGATATGAGTTGTTGAGGGTTACTTGGGTCATAAATTCCTTCCAGGTCCTTTGATTATTAATAGATTACTCTGCTACATAATGCTGCCATATATTTAAATACAGAATAACAAAAACAAATGTATTTGGGGAGAGGATGATTTCTATTACAAACAGGTATTTTCTTTACAGAAGGGAGTCATTGTAATGGGACCCTTGAAATTTCAAATTTCCTTAGTGCTGCATTCATTACTTATTTATCTTTCATTCATTACTGCAACTTATTTGGTGGTTATTTGGGGAAAGGAGAAATCTCCTGTAAAGATCTACAAGTAATTGAAAGTTATATTTGAAGACAAATATAACTTTGAAAGCGTAGTTTAGCCATCCTCTTAATATACCTGATTTACAAAAATTAAAAAAATTCTGCATATACTCTTCAGGAGTAATGTGTTTTGTATAATACCTCTATATTGAGCTAATATTTTTTCTTCCCAGTTTAAAATTGCTCATTACAGAAGAAGCAGTGTCCATTCTGTTAGGGAATTTGTGCTAAGGACTATAACCAAAAAGACTATTGTAATCATAAATTTTTTTTGGTCATATGATTACATTTTACCTATGATGTAAACACTAATGCTTACCCCACGATTGATTTCCAAAGGTGAGCTCTTTTTGACTGATTACTACCCATTAGGTTGTGAGCCGTTTGAGGACTTCTTAGCCTATTTTTGTATCCTCAGAGCTTAGTAGTGTCTGATACTTAAGTTTTTGTTGTGATACTTGACAAAAGTCAATAATGTGGCTTAGAATCTGGGAGATGAAGAAAAGCCATAACCAGATGCAACAGATCATAAATTTGATGGAATGAAAGATACTCAGGCCTTAAACTACCTATGTGAAAGCGGACTAGCTCAGTTGAAAAAATAGAAGATGATAATAACAGGATACGTTTTTTTTTTTTTTTTGAGGTGGCATCGCTAAAATAATAAAATCCCTAGGATGACTTGCCAATTTGAAATTTATGTATTCTCTGCACATCAACATAAAGCACTACTGGAACTCCCATTACTGACAAGGTGGCTTTTCAGAAACAAAAAAGGTGATAATCTTGAATAAATTAAAGAGACCTAGGAAATTAACTTTTTAGATTGCAGCAAAAGAAAACCCTTGGTTATTGCTTTATTGAATATTATACATATTCTCCAAAGGATAAAGTTGACAGTGCTATTAAATAACTTTCTCTCCCCTTCCTCCCTCAGGTGTGTAGGCACCTCTTTTGTGGCATGTTTGCCAAACTGACGAATTAAACAGAAAGATAAGGCACGTCCTTGCTGTTCAATAACTGCCAGCTTTATGGTCTAAGTTAAAGACCTTATTGAATACTCATTCATCCATTTCCAAAGAATGCTTCCATTTATCCATTTGCAGAATATTATTCAAAACCTGCAGTACATTATTAAAAGGTTCTTTGTAAATAAATTGAACCTGCTACAAAGGAAGCAATTTAGCATCCACAGCAATTTAATATTTGTGTGAAAGTAAAAAGTAAACACTGTAACCCTGGTGAGTTATCTTAAATCTCACACTATCAAAAAATAAATAACATTAAAATTTTCATAATTTGTTTAAAATCATAGGTATATAGGTAGTCATTGCCAATCCAAATTAATATAATTTCAGAGCTATGCAGGTTTATATGCTGTAGTATATTAGTTAGCCTATTTTATCATCTTGTTCTTTATTTTGAATTTAATTATCTTTAATAATAGTAAATGAAAAGTAAATGATTTATTGTTAATATTTAAGCAGTTTCTCTAGGAATTATAATTATTATTCCTTTTGATTCAAATTTTGTCACTTCTTTTTTTGGCTTTATGCTTAGAGACTTGATTGAACATTACTTTAAAAATTACTGCATTATGAAATTTTAGAGGTCTTTTATTTCAGTAGAATGTTGAGAGTCATAGTTTCATTGTGGTCTCAGACGTTCTATCTTAAAGAGAATGTTATTCTGATACTGGTAGAATTAAAACCTTTTCCACATATTTTAGAAATATTCTAAAATAGAAATACAGTATTTAAACTCTTTAAAACTAAAGATTTTTTGATAGTTTTGTTGTAAGCCTGTGATTTTCTCTTTAATATTTCCCATAGGCCTAACTAGGAATTAAAGTTATTTGAACTACTAAAGAGAAGTATAGCCCCTCCTTTTGTTGGCATAACCTCTCCATCAACTCCCTGTAATCCTCCCACAGAGGTGTGGGTCAAAAGTTCCTTGTTGTATAAAGGTCGATGATCTCTAACTTACTGTAATAATAGATCGTATTTAAATAGTGCTCTTAAGTTTTACAAAGCAGAATTACATTGGTTTATTTCTATTCTTTGAAGAATAATTGTAATATATTCATAAACATTAGATATAAATTTTTTTTTTTTTAGTATTTGCTACCCATATCAAATCAGAGGTGAATTATTATTTAATTGGGCATAATCTATAGAGTAGTGCTGGATCTACCAAGTTCTAGCTTTTCATCTTTCTCCTAGTTAGCCAGATTTTATAAGGATACTTAGTACACGACTACTTCATTTGTTAATCCTGAATGCCCTTGAAGACTTTCAGGACTGGAAACAATCAGATATTATCAACATCTTTTTATGTTTTTGAGAAGTTGAAGTTCATACACATTTATTCCTTACATGTTTTTATTCCTTGCACTTAAAATAACAGATAGGAGGAGGTAATATCCATAATTTGATAAAGGATCATAAGCTAAAGATAAATACCTGGCTGAAGTTAAGTCTTTTGTCTTGAGCTCATCTATTTTACTCACAACCATGTTGCCAAATTAATTTTTTAATATGATAGTTTGATTACACTCACCTTCTGAAAGCTTACGTTTTGACTAATTGTTAAAAAATTTTGACATTTACTGTGTGGTCCTGTTCTAGCTATTATCTAGTAGACTCAGATACTGTTGATTAAAACAATTCACATTTTTCTAAATATTCTAAGAATTTATAGTCAGATTCCTGTAGAATGTTCACCAAGTAAATAGCGTACCTGAAGAATTTTTTGAGAATAGTATCCTATTATTATGTATTTAATGTACTTAGTACATTTTGACTATGATAATATCAGTTTAATAGAAGTAGGCAAGAATGCTGGCTGTTGTATAAATGCTAGTGCTTTTATTTCAGTAGTTTTCATAGGAGCCTGATGAATTATGGCCTTAATGATTTTACTTGGATATTTATGTCATTTTGGTAAATAGGTCCTAATATTTTTTTAGATAGGGTCTAAAAAGGAAAGTTTCTGGTTCACGCAGGGGTGAATCCAAGAAGATTCATTTGTGAAGAAAAAAGGAATGCAGTTTGTGCTAGAGAAAAGGTTAGCAGTAACAGCTGAATTAGCCATTTTTTAAAAATTCTATAATCTTAAGATTGAATGAATATTTAAAATGGCATTCATTTGATTATAGAAGTAGATTTATACTTTGGTTTTCAAACTTAAATCAATGTCACTAGGTATTTTTAATATTAGATACACATGGTAGCTTGCCTCACTGTGTAACTAGCACCCCTTTAACTATGGCCAGTACGATTTCTATCCTGAATGGTCTGATTTGGGAGTCATGTAAAACTCCCACCTTTCCAAGAATATAGCTGTTTTCTACAGTTCTCTTCTATTTGGTCTAAATACTTAATTTTACATTCTAGCTGCCAAGTCCAGACCGTGTTAGCAGGATTACTTACTTCCAACTTGCCTTTTGTTGGGCCTCGAAAAAAGCACATAAACCTTGGGAGCTAGCTTAATATAAAATGGTATCGTTAGTATTTAAAACCGTTCACAACCTAGCCCCTCTTTGCTTTCTAGTCTTTTTATAATTTATTCTTCTTCATGGTACCCTATGATTTAGCTACACTGGAATTCTTGCTGGGTTCTCCCAGACAACACTTTGTCTTCCGATTCATTACTTTGTTAATGCCTGTCTCCTAAGCCTGGAATGATCTACCACCTTGTTATCACCTCCTGACTTCCTTCATGATGTAGTTCACATCTGACTTTCAAAAGGACTCCTTTCTCTATACCTCCTACCCCTCAGTGGGAGCCTTTCCTCTAAGATTACTTTCCATCTAACTCTTCATATATATTCGCACTAAATAGTTACTTGTGTATTATTTCCCTCACTTGAATGTGAACTACGCTCATCCTAGAGGGATCTTTTAAAAAATATATAATGAAAACATTTGTTTAAAACCAAAAGTAGGCATCATATGCACTGAGGATTCACCCAACTCTTTCCCATTAAATATCAATAATGCAAGCATTCTTTTGATATAGTTAGGTAAATTATAGCAATAATAATAAGATAAAGAAATTATAGATGCCAAGATAGGCAAAGCAGAGATACACATGGCTTTCAGGTAGTCCAATAATTGTTAAGTTTTCTCTTCTCAATGTATTTTCTATGTCAGTTTTTCTAGTGAGCTATTTCACATTTTCTTCTACTTCATTCTTTTGATTTTGTTTTATCATTTATGTTTCATGGTGTCATTTATTTCCATTTGCCCAATTCTGCTTTTTAAAGAATTAATTTCTTCAGTGAAATTTATATGTCCTTTTCAATTCTCTGCAGTGGATTTTTGTGCCTCTTTTACAATTTGGCCTATTATGTATTTTAAGATGTTATTTTCTTCAGTTTTTTGTGCCTCCTTTACCAAGCTGTTAACTTTTTTTCATGATTTTCTTGCATCACTCTCATTTCTATTCCCGATTTCTTCTCTGTCTCTCTTGTTTGATTTTTAAAATCCTTGTTGAACTCTTCCAGGAATTCTTTTTTGTTCCTGAGGCTAATTCATATTTTTCTTTTAGACTTGGGGTATAGCTGTTTTGACTTTGATGTCTTCTTCTGAGTTTGTGTTTTGATCTTCCCTGTCACCACAGTAATTTTCTGTGGTCAGTTTCTTTTTGTTGTTATTTGTTTACTCATTTTTCTGACCTGTTTCTTGACTTTTAACTTGATGTTAAAGTTGGGATCTGCTCCCCAGGGTGGAAGTGCCACTATTCCAAGCTTCACATTTTTTTTTAATGCAGCTGTTTTCAGAGCAAGTGCTAGAGGTTTCTAAGTTTTCAGTTCTTCTAAGGTGGTATGATCTAAGGAGAGATGTGGTCACTATTCTCCTGGCCTGTGCTCTGATCTGTGAGCAACCACAAGCACTCTTTTCTACCCTGAACTGTGACCAGGGTCACACTTCCCTGTGGCCACAAGCTCTAGTGTGGTGATGCTCCTCCTTGCCCTGGGACTTCAATCCAGAGCTGAGTATGGATAATACCACAGAGACTGGCACCCAGTGCTAGCACAGGGTCTTCTGTAATCTCCTTCTGATTTATTGACTGACCCCCTTCCTGTCTGGAGGCCAAGAGGTCCACAAACTGCCTCTGTTGATTCAGTTACCCCTAAGGCCTGCTGCTAGCTTGAAGGTCCACAGCCTTTGCTGGACTGCACTCCACTATCACACCAGTGAGATAGACCATTTCTGCTAACCACCTAGTTTCTCTTGGGTTCTTCCTCTCCAAAATTTGTTTTGAGGCATTATTTTAAAGTTTTTTTAGAGAGGAATTTGTGAGAGCTCATGTGAGTCCCAGACTTTACTCCTCCACCATGGCTCCCCGCCATGATTAAGTTTCTTATCTCCTCTAAGCTTGTAACTTCTGCTATCTTTTAGGAAGGCTACAAAATATTTTGAAATATACTCAGAGAGATTAGTTGAAAGAAGGTTACTGAAGCTGGTGTGGCTAGGTCATGTAACAGGAAACCATTTTGTACTTATCTAGGAATATAATTATTTGTTAGGACAATTCGACCTGAGGACTTAACTGAGTCAGTACTTTTGAAAACTACCTATTTTTAAGAGAAAATTAACTGAAAAATGCATATTTTTTTTAGGATGACTTCTGTTTCTCCCCCAAATTGATACATAATGCCAGTGGCAGAATTTGTTTGTTGATCCACTCAAACATCAATAATAATTGCTTTTTGTAGCTTATTTCTTAAGTCTTCCTACAAAATACTAGAGAAGAATTCATGTATTTTTAGATTTGTTTAACTCATCTCTTAGGTAAATATAGTTTCAGCTTTTAAATTTCAGTAGTTGCTCAAATGATGAAGTGGTTAGTAAACAATTCCCTACCGCCATCATTTATTAGCTTGAAACATAACTAGAGGCTTGGTTTTTTTTTTTTAAGTGAAAATGGGTTATATGGGGAAAGCTCAACTGAGATGTTGGATGTTCTTGCTGTTTTTTCCTTTGATCTTTCTTTTTGTTGCATATAACTTTGTGTATTCCAAGTCCAATGGAGTATAATTTTCTTATAGAATTAATGGCATGGAGGTAATGTGACTGACTAAGAGCATACTACTTGAGTTTTTTATAGAGATCATTAGATATAACACATTTGATTCACTGTAAATAATCTTTTTTTACCCTTAACACCATTAAACTTTTCAGATATTATTAAAATTAAACATAACAAATTAGCCAATTACAAGTTTTAATTTAATTTAGTTAACTGGACCTTAGGAGTTGGGCTTTGGAAATGGAGAATGGTCTATCAGCTCTCTTAGATTGAGCCACACAACAAGAGAGAGAGAGAGAGAGAGAGAGAGAGAGAGAGAGAGAGAGATTTTGCAACCTCATGTCCAGAGAGAGAGAGAGAGATTTTGCAACCTCATGTCCAGAGCGAGAGATCTAATGGATCTGTGAACTGTGCCTGCTTGAAGCACTAATATGGATAAAATTACAGAATACCATAAAGATAAAAATTGAAACATAAATGAAGAAATAACCGTATATGTGATTCTCAACAGTAACATGGCAAAATGGATATAGTGCTGGATTTGACTCACTTTTTAAAAGTTTTGTCATCTGTAAAATGATTATGATGATATACGTAGTACCTACTTCACATAGTTGGCTCAGAAAATCTTAAAGCACCATATCTATATTATTGTTATGACTTATTCATTTAATATTCTGTATTAGTGCCTTTGTATATTATGCAGTGGAACCTTGTTTTACTATAGTCTGTAATTAAACTCTCTGATTCTGGTTTTTATCAATCAAGAACTAAGTCCCTAGCATTTAAGATATTTATATGCTGTCCGATACTAAAGTAATTAAAAAAGTATTCAAGACATCCTTACCCTTGGGAGAAATATAAATTTTAGTTGGGAGTAAATGATATAAACTTGTGTGATCATTGCCCCTGACAGTAATTATAAATGATCATTGCCACCTGAAGACTTCTCTTCTTAAGCCTCCTACGCTTTCCCCTGTCCCTACCGATTCAGCTAATGACCTTTTTACTTTACTGAGAAAATTGAAGACATTTGCCATGAAGTCCCTTTTCTTCCCGTCTCATCATCTTAAAACCATTTGTCATCCCCAACGTCCTCCTCCTTTCCTCCAGTCTCTTAAAATGAGATGGCACTTATCTTTATCAAGGCCACCCACCTCCATGTGCCATTCATTTTATCCCCTCCCATCTTATCCTGAAGATTGCCTCTCAGTCACCCATTTCTTCTCGAATCTGAAATCTGTCTTAAATCCTTCCCTACAGCCTTCAAACGTGCCTAGATCTATGCTATTCCTAAAAAGTCTTTATTACCTCTACTAACCCTTCAAGCTATTATTCTATGCATTTCCTTCTTTCCTAAGCCAAATTCTTGAAAGAAGCTATTATCATTGCTTCTCTACTTAAGTTCTCTACTTGTCAGTCAAGAAGCATTTTTATATGCTTACTATGTTCTAGGCATTATGCTAAGTGCTGGAATACAAGTAGAGGAAAGAAAAGCAGTCCCTGCCCTCGAGCTGCTTACTGGCTAGTGGGGGAAGACATCAGGTAAAAGGAAAAGGGGGATGAAAGAGAAAGAAGAAAAGATGAAAGCAGGATACATCCTCATGTCTTAACTCATTTCTCACTTCCTTCTGGATTCTGAACTGAAATTGCACACTCACTTTTCTAGCCAGAAACAACATCTCTTCTACATAGCGTTTTGTACTTCTGAACACATTTTCATGTTTTATCTTCCATTATACCCAGGTATGTACATGTCCTCTTACTCTAATTGAACTATAATTTCTATAATGGCAGCAACATACTATAGCTTCTTTTATATCCCCCCACAGCAGCCTACACAGACTTTTGCAGTTCATTGAATGAATGGATGACAATTACTATACTGTGCTGTGATACATGACAACTTTGAAGGTTTATTAAGCACATAGAGTTATTTGAACCTATATTCAGTGGCCCTAGATCAGTATATTCTTATTTCTTCTGTTCATTTTAAGTAGTTTTTATGCTTCCTCACTTTTATAAGGTAGAGTATAGCACAAAAGTATGTGTGATAAGTGCTTTAAAAGAGATTAAAAGTGTTGTGAGAATTACAGGAGGGAGAGGAGAGTTCCAATATGAAGGTCAGGAAAGGCTTAATATAGACCGCGGTATTTAAACTGAACCGTAAATGATTAGTAAAATCTTCAATGCGCTCTTCCCCCCTTTTGCTTTACTTGATAATAGTAGTATAGAAAATGTTTTTATCTTAACTTGTGAATGTTTACTCTATACCCAGTAAAACTTCAGTTTATCAAGATATGACAAAAATTAAAATATTGATGTTAATGAAAAGCTCACATTCCTTTGTGTGATACTCAAGGCCCTCTATAATCTGTTTTCAGTAGCCTTCATTTACTTTGTTTCAAACAAACTGGACAACTATATGCCCTGTATTTTTCCTGTGATTATAATGTCCAGCTCTACCTATTTAAGTCTTACTTATCTTTTCAAACCCAACTTAAACGCCACTTCCTTGAAGCCCTCCTTTTCCAATACCTTCAGCTGATAAATAGCCATTTTTTCCTTGATCTTACAACTTAATTTGTGTTTCTCTAGTGGTACTTTTGCTATATTATTTTGCATTATAATTTTGTACATCTGATTTCCTCTACTAGCCTATAAGCTCCATGAGGTCTTTATTATCTAAACTCCTCATCTCTGCCAGCACTCTGCACACAACACACACAGAATACATACATTTATTGAACCAAAATGAATCAGATTTTTTTGGTTCAAGATGATGGGGTCAGCTTATCTATCAATCCAGTTCTAGATCTGGATCTTCCATAAAGAAGTCTATCCTTCTACGCTTTTTTTTCTTTAATTATTTTGTATTTGACACGCATCAACAGTACACTTTAAAAATTCCCCCCTCCCCCACCAAAAGAAAACCCAAACAAACCCCAAAACACACACACACACACACACACACACAGGGGAAAAAGGATTGTTTAAGAAACCATGCATCTCCACTATAGATTTTTTTTTGTTTTTAAAGTTTGCAACAGGGGCAGCTAGGTGGTACAGTGAATAGAGCACTGGCCCTGGAGTCAGGAAGACCTGAGTTCAAATCCAGCCTCAGACAATTGACACTTACTAGCTGTGTGACCTTGGGCAAGTCACTTAAACCCAATTGCCTTCCCCCCTCCAAAAGAAAAAATTAGAGCCATAAAGTTTGCAACAAACTTATCATGGTAGTTCCAGAGCTGCCCTAATTAATTGTCTATCTCCCACTGAATTTTCTGCTTTCTTCTATATGTTTAAAAATGTTTCACTGATGCTTTTTTCTTTCTTTCCTTCTTTGACATGCCCTCTTGAAAAATAAAGATAAAAGTCCTCCTCCATAACATATAGGCCTGGTCAAAACAAATCGCCACATTGTCATGTTTGAAAATTTTGTCAGCACCACTAGTTTATCACCTCGGTCAGAATATGAGAAGCATGATTTATAATTGGTCCTCTGAAGTCATGGTTAATCATTGCATTGATGAGAGTTCTTAGGGCTTTCAAAGTTGTTTTCCTTTACATTATTATAGTCATTGTACAAACAGTTCTGCGTCTTTTCACTTTGCCATTAGTCTTCTTACCTCTTTTTTCAGTTAGTTATTTTTAACATTCATTTTTAAAAATTTCTGAGTTCCATATCTCTCTCACCTTTCTCCTACCCATTGAGAAGGCTAACAGTATATCACTTATACGTGTGAAGTCATGTAAAACATTTCCATATTAGCCATTTTGCAAATTTCCCCTTTTGTCATTTCTTACAGCATGATGATATTCATTACATTATCATTTTATAATTTGTTCAGCCTTTCCTCATTTGGTAGGCAGCCCCTTAGTTTTCCTCTTTTCACTACAACAAGCTTCTGTAAATATTTTTATACACTTTTTTTCTTCCTCCTTGATTTCTTTGGGGCATACACCTATTATAGTTATGTCTGGGTTAAACAGTCTGGACACTTTAGTGAATTTTGGAATATAATTTCAAATTGCTTGCCAGAATAGCTTAACTTACAGTTCCACCAACAGTGTATGAGTGTGCCTGTTGTTTCACAACACCCCTCTATCCCAATGTTATTTTCTTTTGTTGTCATCTTTACCAATGTGAGTTGCATTTCTATAGTAATTATTTATGTTAAAATTCATAACAAATAGACTTTTTCTTAATATGGTAAATATCACTTTAAAACAGAGCTAGCATTGTCTATAAAAGGGCACCTTGAGACCTTTCAGTGAATAAACATTAATTGCCTACTAAAGGCCTCAAGGTGGCACAGTGAATGAAGCCCTGGTCCTGAACAACAGTTTTCATTAAATAGTGAGGCAGTGCAGTTGATAGAGCACTGCACACAGGATCAGGAAGACCTGAGTTCACATTTGGCCTCCGTCACTTAAGAGCTGGGAGGCCCCAGGCAAATTACTTAATTTCTGTTTGCCTCAGTTTCCTCAACTGTAAAAATAGGGGTAAAAATAGCACTTACTTCAGGGTATTTTAAGGATCAAATGAAATAGTATTGAGAAAGCACTAAGCATAGTGAAGTGGTAGCTGCCACTGTTGTCGTTACTGCAGTAGTTGAGTCTGAGTTTATCAAGCACTATGATTGTATATGTTCTTTCGTTTACTGGACTAGGATCCCAAATCTGTTCTGTTGATCAGCTTTTCCATTTTTTAGCCAGTACTAATTTGTTTTGATAATGACAGCTTCTCCATCTTGTGAAAGAGCTTGTACCGCTTGTTTGTTTCTTAGTATTGTTTGAAAGACACTAAGAGTGATACTGTTTTGTTTTCCATGATCTTTCAAATATCACTGACAGTGGCTCAGCAGCTACACCTGCCAGTTTTTAATTTAAGACCTGAGGATATAGTTCACCTTTACCAGTTGACTAAGTCGTCAAGGACAGCTAGTTAGTTGTTCTTCGTTAACTCTTGAGTAGAATACTGAAATAGTGAAGCCTTTTCTGAAGAACAGTCTCTGAATATTTGTAATGTTAGTAGTGGTCTTTGACCCACACACTCTTTTCTTAGTTTGGCTATCAACTTCTGTCAATCAATTTTGTTCTGTCACTTTGACCATAAGGTTATTCTTTCCAGAAAATAGAAACAAAATAATAATTGAACAATTTTACCTTCTCTCTGTTGTAAACTAGCCCTGTCCCATCAAGCCCTAGGAAATGTGATAATGCTACCTCGGTCTGTTGCCTAGTGTAGTGCTGGACTTTAAGGTCCCTGGGGCCTGGCTTCAAATCTTGCTCCTAGTAGTCAGCTTTGTGACTGTGTACAACTCACTTCGATTCTCTTAACTTTAGTGTACTTTATGAAAAACTGAGATAACACTAGCTGTAGTAGCTTTTTCTGAGGGTTTTTGTTTGGCTCATGTTCGTAGAGACCTTTGCAAACTTTAAATCCCCCTATAAATGTTTATGTATAGTATGAGGAATAGTAAAATTGACATTTTTTTATGGTGGCAGTATTTTAACTGAAAAACCTTTTTCTTTCAGACTTTTAAATATTTAAAAAAATAAAATAGCTTTGTCTTAATGAGTGTAGTCCAAACATAAATTGAATCTTTTCCCATTTATAACAGATTTTGCTACCCCTTCAGGTTACTTATCATCCTGATGACAAATTTCCACTATGAATTTCTAAAACTTGAACATATTTTGAAGGGGTGTTGTCCTTATTGTGAGGTTTTAAGAAATTGTCATGAATGCTGTACTTCAGGCGGTACAGAGCGTATGTATTTGTGTACACATAGACATAGAAGCGAGTTGGAGAAACTCTTTAACATCAGACTTTCTTTTGGCTTACTCCTTAATATGAATGAAAGAGTAGAGTTCTGCAATAAATAAATAAACAAATAAAATCTCATGTGCATAATAGTTTTGGATGATTTGAATCAATTCAATTGGTTTTACTATATATGAATTATTAGTTACACAGATAATGGTTTCCATGATCTTTTGCTTAACATTCAATTATTGTTTGATTACAAATGGTTAAATTTTATATTGACATTGTAAGTATAGTCTTGATCTTAAAAGAGTGTGTTATAATATTAATAGTGTGGTATTTAAACATTAAATCTTTAAGGAGAGAAAAGAGTATATTGATTGATTGTGATATTTATTGGGTCATAATGTATTTAAATTTTCTTTAATGCATATGTTAGTGATTGTTTACCGTGATAAAGTGCAAAGAGGTCTTCACAAGCAATCCTATATGGGAAGAATTACCTCATGTCACTGGTCACTTCTCAATTAAAAGTTCCATTAGCAGATGATTCCTGCTTCTGGTTTGTGTAGTGATTGCATTTTATTGCCTGTAAATCAGACTTCTGGACAGGGAATAAATAAACAGTTAAAGTATGTGGTAATGGCATCTTGATCTTTTTTCACAGTTAGAAGCACCTAGGTCCATTTAAGTCAATTAAGTTTGGAATATTTATTGAAGTAAATCCTTTATCATATTTGAATTCTATTTGAAAATGGCTCCTTTCTGACTATAGAATATTGATTTAATTTCAATGGAATGCTTATAAATCAAATTATTTCATGGTATCTGGGTAGTAGTTTTCTAAAGTTTAATTGACAGATATGAAATGTCATGAGTTCTGATTTTGTATTTTCATAGAATCTACTATTTAAAGTTGTCAAAGATTGGGGATCTATATATTTAATAGTGTTAAATACTGTAGGTATTTTCTGCTATATTATAAGTTAGACCCTTCTTTTAAAAGTACTTGTTAATTTGTTGAGGGTATTATGTTCTATTGTAGAGAATGCTGATAATTTAAAGTCAGAGAAAAAAATGCTTTCATTTTGAAAATTACTCACCTTCTCACTGAACACTTCCTTTAGGACATGGCCTTTTTAATCCAAAAACTCAAGGTCTGTTGTTCAAAGTCTTGTCTTGATCTGGCTGTAGTTTTCAGCCAAATTGAGTGGTGTTATGCAAACTCAGATTTTTTAAGGTAATGTTCAACTTTAAGTCTCTACTCCAGGCTCCATTTATCACAAAGTTCCAATCAATTGTAGATTTTTTTTCTTTGAGTTCAGCAAATTTTCACAAGCAAGCTTTCTTTTGAAACATTCATTTATCCAAAATGGCTGTAGTTTTTATGGTTTTGCTTTTATGTTGACCTTCAACTTTTCCAGGAGTCAGAAAATTAAGGATAGTGTCCATTTACAAATGACTTTGCCTTATCGGAGAATTTTGCCCCTTCTGAGATTTGTCTTTTTCTGTGCATGTGTTTTTGATGTTAAGAAAAAGCCACTAAGAATTAGGCCATTATTCTCTCACTCCTGTGAAGCTGCTTATTTAAATATTGTCCAGAAATGAGTGCACTATTATTCGAGCCATCTTTATCAAAAAGTTTTTTATGCTCAAATTTGACTGTTATCTGCATATATTGTTTCAGCAAAGTTTTTGTCATTTTTTTCATAATGCACAGTAAGCTGTTTTATTCCAAATGTTAATTCTACCACCTAAATATTATCATCATCATAGTCTGTGGGAATCCTTGTAAGTGCCATTTACAGTAGGATCTCATCTGGATCCGGGAGTTGGCTTCATACCCTATCTCCCCTCTGCAGCAGTGTGCCAATGCCTTAATCTCTTTGGACTTCTCAATTCCTCATTCGTAAAATGAGAAAATTGAACCACATGGCTTCTGAGGTCTCTTCCAATTCTCAATCTGTGATTTTATGAGCCTAGATATAGGGAGATTTAAATGAGATTCCCCTTTCCTTGAATTTAAAATTTTGCTTATGTTTGGTGCCATTTGGAATTCTGTTTTACACATAACTTTCTAGGGTCACGTCAACTGTATAAAGGAACTTCGTATGTTAGGCTTCACATGACCTCGGTTTCTTGTAGAATAAAGACGGCGGGGTTCTGTTATTGGTAGAAGTAGCCATTTGGATAATTGAGCAGCTTATCAGAATTGATTTAAAATATTTTAGTATCCTAATTTGTCACTCTTTTTAATGAAGCCTGATCAGTGAAGGTTTTGCTTCATGTTACTGTGTTTTGTTTTCCTCAATGATAAAAAAGGAAACAGGACTAATTGATACTTTAGTTTCTTTCCATCTACAAAATTGTATTATTCTAAAACATGGTTTAATTCAACAAGTTATTTAATGTGTATATCTACAGAGTCTAAGCACTATCTTAGCAGCAGATTACACATAAAAAATTAAGAAAATAGATCCTGACTTCCAGGGAGTCTAGGGTTTCCTACTGATTATTGTACTTTAATGCTAGAAGGCAGGCACCTTAGAAATCATGTTGTCCAATCTCCTTATTTTGTAAATGAAGAAACTGAGGTCCAGAGAGTGTCAGGGACACACTCAGCTTTATACTCCTACAGTCTGGAAACAGAGCAATAAAAGGTTTTGATTAAGTATCCAGATAACTGTTAGACATAAAACTGCCCTATAGGAGTTCAGGGAAAAGAGGAAGTTCTTTGTAAATTGTCTGGGGAAGAATTCAGTGAGGAACCTGCACTTTTTGCAAGATATGAATAAAATCAGAAATACAGAAATATAAAAAGACCAAATATCTATTTAGGACCAACAAATGTAATGTATTATGCTATATAATTAGGGGCACACAATAAAGATTAGACATTAGGAATTTAGAATTTACAAATTATTGCAAATAAACAAAGCTAGGCTGGGGAATGTAGTTTTCAAGTTTTAATTTATTAACAGAACTTGACCTTAAAATATTTAGAATGTCGACTGGTTATCCTCTTTATTTTCCCTTATGTTTTTGTTTTTGAAGATACTTGACTAGTATAACCTGAAATAATTAAAATTATTATCTTTATGCCCAATTAATATGCCTTTAAAATAGGGCATCATTTCTTATATAGTTTTTAGATTAAGTTATAAATGTTCACTTTAGAAGTACCTGAAGATTGATAGTGATGCATTTGAAAAGCATTATTTTTTTATTGATTCTTAATGTAGTAAATTACTAAAGTTATTTGGCAGCAAACAGAAATGGCCTGTGATGTTGTTCACATTTATTCTCTTGATAGCGCCACAATTTGCATTAATTGCATTGCTACTGCACTTACTTATATTAAAAGGCTTCTTCTATAATTAATCCTTTTTATTTCAAATCATCTTGGCACAATTTCTAGCAATAAACACTCATAAAAGACAGACACTTGAAAAATAACTTACAAGTTTCTTCAATATACCTATTGCTATTTTTTCGTGACATGAAGTTATTGATAGGCTTCTAGGAGCAAATGTTGCAAGTGGCTAAGAATTAAGACCAATATGAAAAATGCTAAGTGGATTATTTTGCATAAAAATAGACACTTTTTGAAGTTGTGTAGTTAACCTGTGTTTAGAAAATACCTTGATTTATGTTTGCATTTGTATCTAACTTGCATACATTATGGAAATTTAATTTATAATCCATTTAGCTGATGCAATCATAGTTTTTAGTGCTATCATTTATTAGTGCTTGTATATTAAATGCTTTAAAGGTTTAAACCTGCCTTATGTAAAAAATTATACCTCTACATTTACATTTTATGACTCACAGATGGGATTTCCATTTAAAATTCAGGTAGCTCTGATATATTTAAAGAATTACAATGGTTTATTGTTACTAATGCAGGAATGGCAAACATTGACCTTATACATTGAACATCAATGATTTATACTTCCAGTTTACTTTTAAAGTCAGCTGCACAAGTGAAGGGTTTGCCTTCAACACCTTGAATAAATCATGCAATTTTCTGTAGACTGCTCACTTTGGCTTTGGACTCATTATTCATATAGCATTAGTGGTGGATCCAAATGATCTACATGGATGTGTGATGAGGTTAAACATTTCAAAGTTTAAGCAACCCTAGGGACACTTGAATCCCTTCTGTCTTAGAATAAAAGAAAACAGTTAAGAGCTTTTAAGCTTTTTAAAAATGTTTCCTGCCAGAAAGTTTTGTTTTATCGAAGAGAAATCAGGTAACACATATAGAATTATCTCATAGCAAAAGGGGAAATAACATAACTTCAACCATTAGTGCCTTTTTTAAAAAAAATTATACATTCCTGTTTGTGGCTAATAGAAGCAGGATTGGTAGCTTTGGTAATGGATGATGAGCTTAGGTTTGGGGATGGTTGTGGTGATAATAGCTTACATTTAGATAGTAGCTAACACTAAGATAATACTTTATGGATACAAAGAACTTTATATACATTGGTTATTTTTATCCTTACAACACTGAAGAAGCTAGTGCTATATATTTTATAGATGAAGAAACTGAGATTCAAATGTTAATTTCCCTACTTAGTGGTAGAGACAGGACTTGAACATAAATGTTATTGCAACTTCATTGCTCTTTCATTCAATCATTAGACCTTTATTAAGCACCTGCTATGTGCCAGGCACTGTGACAAGCTTTAGAGATTTTTTTTTTTAAAAAAAAGTAAAAGATAGTCCCTTCCCTCAAGGAGCGTACAGTCCAGTAGGGGAGACAATAAACAGAAATGTACAAACAAGCTATAAACAAGATAGAGGAAATAAATGAGGGAAAGGCACTAGAAGTAAGAGGGGTTGGGACATCCCCTTCCTGTAGAAGAGGGGGTTTTAGTTTGGACTTGGGAAGCCAGTAGGCAAAATTGAGGAGAAAAAGAATTTCAGGGATAGGGGACAGCCAGAGAAAATGCCCAGAGCCAAGAGATTGAGTGTCTTGTTCTTAGAACAGCCAGTGTCACTGGATCAGGTATACCCGGCAGCATTGAGTAAGATATAAGAAGGCTAGAAAGGTAGATGGAGCTAGGTTATGAAGGGCTTTGAATGCCAAACAAAGGATTTTGTATTTGATCCTGGAGGTGATAGTGAGCCACTTGGATTTATTGAATAGTAGGAGTGACATGGTCAGACCTATGTTTTAGGATTAGAATATGCTCTCAATATGACCATGTAAGAGGAAAGATAAATGAGAAGGAACAGACAAAGAATGTTGATGGAGATTTGAAGTGACTAAAAACCTCTTTTTTAATGTATTAAAAGTAATTTAATGGAAATATTTACTAAGCAAGCTTAATTAGGTATGTTCTTTTTCAGTCTTAAGTTTATAAATAATATATAATGAGAAATTTTTAAAAGTTCTTTATGGGCTAGAAGATTGGGCCAAATCTAGTAAGGTGAAATTATTTCATCGTAACAAAATCTTTCATCCAGGTCTAGAAGTCAGTCTCACAAATTAGGTATTGTGAGTGAAATTACTAACTAGCATTTTGAGAAATATTCAGGAGCATGATTCCTAAAGACCTGTGATGAAGCGTACTACCCACCAGCTGACAGAGAGAAAATGGACTCTAGCTTGTAGAGTGAGACATCATTATTTTTTTTAATATTGCTGATGCAAGAATTGGCTGTGCTTGACTGTGTGTGTGTCTGTCTCTCTGCCTTACAAGGGTTTTGTTTCTGTTTTCTTTTTGAATGGATTTGGGTAAGAGAGAGAAATTTGGTTTTTGTTAATAGAAAAAAAAAGTTTCAATTTTTTCTTTTAGAAAGAGAATTAGCTGAGACTTTTAGTGGAGTAGAAGAATCAACAGTGTGACATGGCAACCAAAATTTAGTCCACTGACACTGAGAATCATAGTGTCTATGGCCAGGAAGCTAGTTGTTTCACCAATCCGGCTAGCAGCTGCTGTGGGGGGTGTAAAACCAACAACAACCCACTCACAGAACGCTGCAAGCCCACGTTCTTTTGATCTGCTTTACTAAGGAAAGCAACGTTAAGGGGTTAACAATCTCAATTGAATGCAGCATACAAATATCATTCACTTAGTTCAGGGGGAAAAGCCGGCACCCTGAATTTCAGAGCAAATACAAACAAATTACAAACATCAACAGACCAAATACAATTCATAGTTAACAAGAAAACCATCAACATCTGAGTTCAGCTGGAAGGCCCTTACAACAGCTGCCCAGAGTCCTGTGCCTCTAGGAGTGAGAGCCTTAGGCAAATATCCCTGTTCTCCCTTTTTATACTTAGGCTCCTATGATTGGCTCTAGTGTTAGCACCTCCCTTCATTGGCCCCACAGGAACCCCACCTTAGTTACCAATTCACACCCACATAGGCTTAGCACCTAATAGATAGGGGTTTGGGCCTGGGGCTTAGCACCTAGTAAGATTCAATCAAAGACACCGAATTAATCAAAGGAATCAAAGGCCAAACTCTTCAGAGATCCCCAATACAGTTGTCCTACTGTAATCTTCTCTGGTCAGGCAATATCTGGTATGTTTATATGTCAGTGTATTTGTATCATTAAAATAACAAACATTTATTGTGTCCGTCATATGTACAGGGCATCATACAACTACAAAGAGTGAAACAATCCGTATTCTCAAGGAGCTTACCTTCTAATTCAGCAACGTATGTCCTTATGTATAGAATAAATATAAAAAAAGATACTTTGGGAGGGATGGCACTAGGAGCTAGAGGGATCAGGAAAAGGCTTCATGTAGAACAAGGGACCTTCACCCAAGAGCCATGAATTTGTGTGCGATTTTTAAAAACATTTTGATAACTTTTGATATAATTGATTTCCTTTCAGTTCTAGGTATCTTATTTTATATACCTAGAAACATTTTTTGAGAAGGAATCTATTGGCTTTCCCAGACTGCCAAAGACGGCTAAGACACAAAATATGCTAAGAACTTCTGTAAAAGATGGTACTTAACAGAGCCATAAGGGTGAAGGGGTATTCTGAAAGGTGGAAATAAGAAGAGGAGTACATTCTGAAGAAGTTTACATCTTTTTCCTAAAGGCACCAGGAGGCTGCTAGAATTTTTTAGTAGATCAGTTCTGCACTTAATGAAATTCACCTTAGCAGCTGTCTGAAGAATGTGTTAGAGTGGAGAGAGACTTCAAGGTATGGAGACCAATTAGGAAACTGAATAGGGGGCCGTTGTAATAATCTGGGTAAGAGGTAAAGAAAACTTGAACTAAAGTGTTTGCTGTATGAATAGAGAGTAGAAAAAAGGAGTCAAATGTGAGAGATATTATATAGGTGGAAACAGCAAGGTTTGGCAACAAATTGGATATTTAGAGTGAGGAGGAGTGAGGCCTACGTGACTTCTCGCCTAGATTATTGCAACAATCTACTTCCAATTGGTCTCTCCCTCTTCAGTCCATCTTTGAAAGTGCTTTTCTTTAACCACAGATGCCCCTTTCCTCTCAGTAAACTCCAGTGATTTAATGTTGCTTCTAGAATCATAGTTAAAGTTCTCTGTTTGGCTTTCTGTGTCCTATATAACCTTATCTTAACCTTTTTAAACTCATTGTATATTACTCCGCTTCCTGAATTCTGAGATCCAACCAAATGAGCCCTGTCTCTGTCCTGACATTTCTCAGTATGTGCCCCATCCCTATGGCTTTTTACTGGACATCCCCATTCCTGGATTTCACTTCCTCCAATATTACCCTATAAATGAAGCTTGTTGTGATCGTCTTAACTTTTCATCTCTTCTTTACCATTCTTCTTTGTATTTAATGACAATATTTAACTTAGTACTTAGAACTTACTCTCCTTATATTCCATGTGTACCAAGGTATGTAATTGTTGTCTGCCTGTTAACATAGTAAACTTTTTGTGGGTAGAGACTGATTTCTCTTCTTTGCATTTCCAGAACCTAGCACACAGTCAGTGTTTAATCAGTGTTCATGGTTAGGTGATGGATGAATGATGATGAGGTTATGATGCTAAGACTCTTGATGAATATTTGGTGCCTTCAACAGAAATAAGGGAGTTTAGAAGAAGAACATAGATTTTGTTTAGACATGTTGCACTTTAGACGTCTCTGTGATACCCAGTTTGAAGTCTCCAAGAGGCGATTAGTATTGGGAGTCTAAATGAAGCTTTAAAGAAAGAGTAGAGCTGGAGATGCAGATCTGTGAGTCATCTGTATAGAAATGATGAGACCTTGAAGCTAATGAGGTCAAGAGAAGAGCATTAGGATAGAACCTTGGGAAACATGCACCTTTAAGGACCTGATCGATAAGGAGGCTGAGAAAAGAGGACTTAGGTAAGATGAGAACCAGAGAAAGTGTTGTAATGAGAACCAAGAGAGGAGAAGAGTATCCATGAAGAGACAGTGATCAGCAGTATCAGATGCAGAAGAAAGGTTTAGGATGATGAGGGGGGAGGGGAGAAAAATCCTATCATTTGTAATCAGATAATAGGGAGCCAATCCATAATGAAGAGATCTGAAAGCATAATTAGTGAAGCAAGGATCTAGAGGAGGAAGTAGAAGGGCATTGGATCAGAGCATAACAGAATTAGCCTTTGAGAGAAAGTGGAGACATTAGGTGATAATTTAAGGACCATCTTAGGGAGAAAACAGACTTAGGAACTCCACTCTCTAGTTAGAGGGGAGAGGAGGCTGAGTGAGTTAAGAAGGTGTAGACTTAAAAACCTCAGACATCCTTCATGGTGATGAGATTTCAAGTGATATACTTTGAGGGGATGGGCCCTTGTTATTCAGTGAAGTGGAAACCAAGCAGAGCTACTAATGGAGAATGGAGTAATATAATGGGTCTAGGGACCCATCTGATTCTAAAATTCTGTGGTAACTCAGGAAATGAGATAAATAAGCTTTCTACATTTGAAGTCTATTGACTTGAAAATCAAATAAGTAGTTTAAGATTCATCCTTGTAAAAATATTTTGTGTAATGAGGTAGATGGTCTGAAATGGAAATTAATTAGGAATTGTGTTTTATTACTTTATCCAAAATTCACTTAGCTTTTAAAATTTGTGTATTTGAATTTTAAGTTTGAGGGATGGAGTGCTCTATTTTGAAATCTGAACTTGCATTATACAGATGAATAAACTGAGGCCCTTAAGGGAAGTGAATTGCCCATGGTCAATCAGTCATAAATGGATAGCGCCTTTCAACCCTGCAATAAACTAGTGGTATGACTTTGATCAGTTTACTCAGTCACTTGGACCTTAGTTTCTTCGTCTGTAAAATGGTGAATTAGATGATCACCTAGTCCCCTTCTACTTCAAAAATTCTTTAATATGATAATGTCATTGTGGTGTGTCTTCTAAGAAAATGTTATAGTTTTCATGTGAAGATATCCACATTAAAATAAGGAAAAATCCTGTTTCAGAAACAAACAGAAATGGAGCTTTTAAAGACTATTAATACAATTTTTTATTTTCATTGATGCTTTTTGTTTCTACATCACATTCATTCCAAGTATATCCTTTCCCTATCCAGTGAACCATTCCTTATAATAGATATTTTAAAAGACAGTTGAAAAAAAGCCATTCAAAACCAGACTGTACATTGATTGTGTCTGACAGTATTACAGTATTCTATATGTTCCTCATGTTAGCAATGAAAACATGGGTGAGAGGTTGGGAAGGGATTTCTTTGTTCTTTTTTTGTTTTGTTTTGTTTTGTTTTTTGGCAGGGCAGTTGGGGTTAAGTGACTTGCCCAAGGTCACACAGCTAGTACATGTGTCAAGTGTCTGAGGCTGGATTTGAACTCAGGTCCTCCTGACTGTGACACATTACTGTTTTATTACATCCATGTACCACTATTTGTTTAGTGATTCTCCATTCAGTGGGCATGTAATCTCTTTTCTATTCTTTGGTACTATTGTGAATATTTTGGTACATGTAGGACATTTCAGGGTATATGTTTAGTAGTGGGATGTTGGGGAAAAGGGTATGGACTTTTTTGTAACTGTAGATTTTCAATAAACTGCATTGTCCATTATTCTTATTTATAGGCTCTCTATGAAAATATGTTAGTGGAGCTGCCCTTTGCTGGTTTTTTCCTTTCCAAGTTGCTTGGGACAAGTGCTGATGTGGATATTCATCACCTGGCATCGTTAGATCCTGAAATGTACAAAAATTTGCTTTTCCTCAAGAGCTATGAAGGTGATGTGGAGGAACTTGGACTAAACTTTACTGTGGTGAATAATGATCTTGGAGAAGCACAGGTAAGACTGGGACATTTGAGGTGTCTCCTTTTTTCTTAGCACAGCAAGTTAATGATTGCTTCCCAACCCCTGTTGCCCTTAGACAATAGAGGAGATAAGGCACATATTTGAACACTCACACTTGTGTCATTGTCAATAAAGGTGTGGCCTCTTATTTCAGAGTTTGTGAATATAATAATCATTAATGGCTACTATAAATTAAGAAATAAAGAAAAAGATGTCTGTTTCGTGATTACAGATTGCTCTGGCTTCTTAAATCAGTTTCTGGAAGCCCTTGTTGAAGCACATGATAATAAAGATCCATTGAAGAAACTTCAAATTTTACCTTGAGAAAAGAGGACTGGCAGAGAAAAGGATATGATAAGTGTTTTCCAGTATTTGAAGGGCTGTCATATTGAAGAGTTACTAACAGTGTTTTACTTGGTCTGAGAAGGTAGAACTGGATAGTAAGGTGCAGAAAGGTAGATTTTCAACAAAGACTATAGCTGCTTTTTCAAATAAGGGAAAAGAGTGGACTCTGTAAACTAAAGACAAGCTTAACTTCTATTCTTGGTAAAATTCTGGAACACAAGAAGAGGACTGTTTGTGACTACTTCACAAAGAAAACAATGATAAAAAAGATTAAGCATGGCTTCATTATAAACAAGTCATGACAAACTTCATTTCCCTTTATTTTTAACCACATAACATGATTAAATAGTATACTTAGATTTCAGGGTAGCATTTAACAAAATCACTCATTCTGTGGTTGTCGATAAGATAGACAAAAATATTAATTACATGCTAGAGTTATGTGGATCTGTAACTAGACACAGTTATCATTAATGGCTCCATGTCAGTTTGGTAGGTGTGTAGTGGTTCACTCCTATTGATGTAGGAGTAATGTCTACCCCGACCCAGACCAGACAGATTTTTTTTCCTTAAAAGATATTAAAAACTGTCTTTGAGACCAAAATTGGCTTATGCTGTTGATGCAGCTTCCTGGCAGCCTGGGTACAAAAACAGCCCACGAGGAGGCAGCAGTTGTTGGCACCAACACGAACAGGAAAGCTGTTTTCAATTTTATCAGTGCTGTATCTTTGCTAAGTCTCTTTTCCATGCTCTGGGTAAAACTCCTAACTCTTAAGTGATCAGTGAATATTTCATTTTGTTCAAATTGCCAATACCAGTTTACCTGCATGAATCAGACCTGCCCTCTGATATCCAAAGACATATTCTTGGTCCTGTGCTGGTCAACATTTTTGTCACTGGCTTAGATGAAGGTATAGATTGGTATGCATGTGAGATTAACAGACAGTATGAATCTAGGCGGGATTGCCAATGCTTTGGATGATAGGATGTGAAAAGTTCTAAATCATCTAGAAATAGTAATATGTTCAGATTTGGGCACCATATTTTAGGAAAGACATAGATAAACTATAGATAAGTAGTAGAGATTCTTCTCAAGAAGAGAGTAACCAAAATTAATTATTGAAAGACTAGAGAATATTTAACCTGAAAGTCGAGAAGACTTAAAAGGGGACATGAAAGAGAGGAGAGGCGGGATGGTACAGTTGTTAGAGAGCTGGTGTTGGTGTCAGGGAGACTTGGGTTCAAGACCTACCTCTGACAACCAATGAATATCTTACCCCGAACTACTTAGCACTTAACCTCTCAGTGCCCCAGGAAACTCTCAAAAACTTGAGTTGAAGAGCACGTGCCAATCTATATTAGTAGAGGGAGTTACCTCATTGGGAGTTTCCTAAACTTATGACATCACAGGTCTGGTCTCTCCCTCTCCCCCCAAATAAGCCAGCTTTGGAGGTGAGGATAGAACACAATAGTTGTGTTCTAGTATTTAAGGTGCTGTAATATGGAAAAGATAGAAACCTAATCTTCTTGATCTTGGAGAGCAGAATTAAGAATAATGGATATAAATCATAAAAGAAGATTTAGGTTTGATGTAAAGAAAAGTTTTCCTGACACTAAGAAATATTAAGAATTGAAATAGGTTGTTTCAGATGATGAGTTTCCCTTCATTGGAAGCTTTGAAGTCAGAAACTTTGATGACCTAGTTGGAGACTGTTTCGCCAATGAGATACCCACGGTAGCTGCTATGAATATGCAGGTGTGTTTCCAGGTTTGAATTGCAACATATAACAGACTCTCTTCCTCAAAGACAAAACTAAGATATTTATTCATGTACCAGATAGCCAGATTTCACTATAGTAACAAAGAAGTTTGTACGCATCACCTGTGCAGGGAGTACCACCATTCCCAAGACTTTCCTCTGTCAGGCCTCCCCACAAACAAGTTCGTGTAGGCAAAATGCCTCCCTCTTTCACTCACACTAACTGTTTTGCCTCACTCTGTCTTCCTGCTCCACTCTTTTGTCATGCTTTTCCCACCACAGGCTCCATGTGACTCAGGCTTCCATGTGACCCAGGCTCAAAGCAGGTCACATAGGCCTGTTAATGGATGGGAAAGATCTTCCTATTCCATTAACATTACAGAGACATTAGGGATTTTGGGGCTCATTGGCCTCTGAACAAAGTAAAAATAGAGAACACATCTGTTCAGTCTCCTTGAAGATAATAATTATCATCTCTTAGTCTTTTCATAGTCTTGCTAGTAAACTTCAACTTGTTTAACAATTTCCCTGTAGGATATGTTTTCTCTACATATAATCAGTCTTGTGGTTCTTTTAGATCTTCTTCCGTTTTTCCATCTTTTTTTTAAATGCAAACTCACATTTTATGAAATTCTTGGATGTAAAGTAGAAAGATCACTTCCTGTCATCAGAAATAACTTTAATATTTCTAGTATGGTGTTTCTTTTTTTTAATGACAGCACCGTAATTCTCACTCACTTGTCACTGGATATGTGTCTTTTTATGCCATGCTTCGCCCTAGCTTAGATGTCAGAAGACATGGGTTCTAATTAGGGTCCTACTACTAGCTAACTGAATGACACTGGGCAAATCTAAGCTCTTGGGTTTAACAGTTGAGGAAATTGCCCTTAGTAGGTAGTCAATAATGTTTATTGACCAACATTTCTGTTGAGGGCCATTTCATGCTAGGGCTTGGAGTCAAGAAGACCTGAGGTCAAATCCAGCATCAAACACTAGCTTTGCAATTCTGGGCAAATCATTTAACCTTTATTTGCTTGTTTCTTCAACTGTAAAATGGGTATAACACCTACCTCCCAGGGTTGTTGTCAGGATAAAATGAGATGATAATTTGTAAAAGCACAGGGCCTGGCACATAGTAGGTCTTATTTGAATGCTAGATATTATTACATGCATCTGTGCATTTGTAATATACGTATATCAATTAAATCTTTATCTTCAGAATCTATTATTTTTAATAAACATTGAAGAGAAAATCATCAAATAGACCACAAAAGGTGGTACATATAAAGTTGCTACTAGTCACACAAATTGAGAGAACTATGGGTATAACATAAAGAGGATATTGCACTGATAAATAAGTTAGGTAGAAACAGATAACCTTTAAACAGTCCTAATAGAAAACTATACTTGAGAATTTTGGAGCTGAATTTTAGTCAAAGAATATAATACTGGGTTTGAATCACTGTAGTTCCCAGCTTCAATTTCAGAAATTTTATGAAAGAAAATGTGTGTTCTGAGAGTTGGTAAACCTAAATATTGCCTAGCGTTTGTCTGCGTAGCCTGAAATTTCGATCATTTTAAGGTCCGCTTGATCTTTTGATTGATGCATCCCAGCCAAGTATCCAATAAATCAAACATATTTGGAAATTTTAAATTGTATATTGGATAGACCATAAAATCATCTCTAATGTTTCTACTAGTTGCAAAGTTTTGGATTTTTTCCTAATTGCTCTTTCTTGTTATTTCAACTATATCTAGTTAGATTTGATTACAAGACTTTTTTGTATGGGGAATTGATTCTGGTTTTCACATTCCATTCCTCTTGTTTTCAAGATTGCTTTGATTTCTTTCCTTAGTTTTCCAGGTGTTAGAAAATCCAACTTGATTATCAAGAAGGCTCATTTCTTTCATTCGTATCACTAGTGAAGATACAGTGGTCCCATGTAGACCCTTATGGAATGTTAGTCATTAATACATAATTTTGTTTTAGTAAGTACATTTTGAGAACGTTTGAATTAGTGCAGATTTCATGATTATTGTCTAATCACCTACATCGCATTGTTTTCTTTTTCTTTGCTAACACATTTAATGTTACACATAATGTTTCATGTTAACCAAAATAGAGTGCATCTGAATTATATTAATAAGAGAACTTCTGTAATAGGTCAGATCTGTGGTTAATGTAGCCAAAGATTTTCTCTGACAGTGTACACAAAGAACATTATGAAAAATATGGGAGGACTTGGTTATTCTCTTTTAATTAGCTTCAAATATTAGAGATACATTCCCAGTCAATTGTTTTTGTTTTGTTTAAACTGTTATATATTGGTCTTCAAATTATTTAATCTAAACAGCCTTTTCACACTATCAAGGGTTCTCCCTAATCATCAGTCAACAATCATTTATTAATTGCTTACTGTTTTACTATTCTGAGTGCTGGGGATACAAAGAAAGACCAAAAAATATTTCCTGCTCTCTAGGACCTCACATTTCTAATGAGAGAGATAACATGCAAATAACTGTGTACATATAAGATATGTATAAAGAGCTGATATAAGATAATCTCAGAGAAAAAGCATCAGAAGTACTGGGGACCAGAAAAGCCCTCTTGCAGAAGGTAGGATTTGAGCCAAGGTCAATATATTGTTGACTAACCCCATTCTCATCCATTCCTTTCATAATGAGAACTATACAAGGTGTAGTAAAAAGGGTTTTTTTAAGTCATTAGACTGAGTCAGAAGATGATCTTGATTTGAGTTCCAGTTCTATCACTTATTGCAGAGTTACCTTGGAAAACTAATGTCTTCTCTCTCAATCTCAATTTCATCACCTGTAAAATGAGGATAATAATATTTATATTGCCCATCAAATAATACTGTTGTGAGAAGCAAGAGAAAGCGTATTATAAAGTACTTTGTTTTCCAAAAATAAGAAATAGTGTAGTTGTTATAGATTTTTGTCATATCACATAATCCCACTCATCATTCTAGTCTAGAGAGTTCTAAAGAGATTATTCTTTGTCTTTCTGGTAATGCCTTAGGTTTGTTGTTTTCGTCAGTAAATATGTAAGCTAGTAACTGCAACTTAAGTTCCAAAAGGAAAAGTCTCATTTATTTAGTAAGGGCACACATAATGGCTACTGTTGGGAAAGTGATGGCTTGGCGGTGGGAAGGCATGCTTCATTTAAGGGGTGGAGGGAAGGAGAACTTCTGAAAACAAGGGGTAATAAAAAAATAAAAGACTCATTTATCCCAAATTTGTTCTTTATTTGGCCTTGACCATCAACATCTTTCTTTTTTGGCTTTGCTGCTCCATCATTTGAAGGAGAGACAAAAACATCAGATCTGAACATGTTTCTTGGAAGGGAATCATGTGCTTTCTCTTCCAGAGCTATATTATATAATTTCTACCTGTTCAGCTGTGCTGTCAGTATAGTCCCAGTAGAAAAAGTTTGAGAAATTCTATTCTGTATTATCTGAGAATCTTCTTATGCAGAATAACTTGCCTCTTTCTGAAGAAAAGCGTATTTCAACATCAAAGGACCAGCCATATCTTCAACTCATGATAAAAATTATGCCTGCATTTTCGAGTATTTTTACACAAAACTCATCATCTCATCCCCTTATCTTTTTACAAAATGGATAGAAAGGCAAATCTTATGTCTTAATTTCTTTAAATTAATGTGCCAAACTATGCCAACTTAACTTAGAATAAGGTTGCACTTAATTTCTTGCTCTTACCACATTATCAAACTTCAGTTACAACACTATCTTTGAGTTCAAAACCAACATATTTTCCTCACTCACCAAATCCTTTAAAATTTGCTAGAATAGGAGTTATCTTATTTTTAGGACTAGTCAGTATATATCACCAAGTGTCAGCCCTCAGTGAGGCTTTATCAGTTACCTTGAAGATAGAGAATTCTACTATTCATGAAAGTCGTGAAGTTCCAAAGTACAACTAATAACTGACACCTGTTGTAAGCTATCTTTGTTATCATAATATTCATATTAATGGCATATGCATCTTGGTATTCTGGCTCGATGGTGGTAACACTCAGAATATGTAGCTGCTGTCTCTGAAAATGATACCAAAGGGTAAAGGATATAATCCAAATATCCCTACCTTCCTTTAATAATCTTAGATACTCTAAGTGGTTCACATTAAATACAGAAAATTCAATAGTGTCTGAGGCTGACATATTTTAATCAAGTCAGATTTTATGTCACTACAATGATAAAACATGATTTTTAAAGGGATTTAATGAAAAGTAAAAGTAGTTTTAACAGTGATTTAGTTATTTAAATAATTAAATTGTGACCTCAGCACTTAATTTGAGTAACCAATTTTATCTTGATGCATAACTCAGGAGTGGTTATGGCTACAGAGCCATGGAAACAGACTGCATTTTTAAAACCTTGAAAGTTTTCCAGCTGCTCTGTTAAATTACTTTTGCCACTGCAATGACTTGCTAATAGCATTTTCCCCATTAATATAGATTGGTTACACTAAAAGAAAATACCAAAGACACTTCTCTCATGCTACATGATCATCTTTGCCTTTCATCTGTATTCATTATAGTTGAATAATTATTGCATTATGAATATAGTGATTGAAGATATGAATATTGGAGCTTGCAGTAACCTATAATCCAGTAACATTTTCTGCAATATTTATCCAATGTCTATTTTCTCCTACAACTATTAAAAGTATTACCGAGTACTGAGTGGAATGAGTCAACATTAAATTGTACCAGCACAATCTAATGCATGGGTCTTGAGATTCTTCCCAACAGTTTTTATTTTATTTTTGTTTTATTGTGCAATGTGCTTTCCAAGACTATAGTACCAATAGTAGATAACTGAATTACCAAGAAAACCTGAAAAGTATAGTTTTTAAAATCACATAGCCAGTTTTTCATTTATTATTGCTAATAATAATAATAATAATCACCCTAAAGAAAAATCGGTGTACAATCATCTGTTATTCAACTGAGCTGCATTTTTCTTATAGGAGGTTAAATTTAGTCCTACAGAACTTAATATTTAAGAAGATTGTTGCTGGTCCTTTCTGTTGTTGGAGAATAAGTTATTTTAGTACAATTGAATTTCTATACAACTAAAGCTTAATCAGGGAAATAATTTTACTGGAAACATTTTATTAGTCATTTGTTTTTATATTACCTATATTGCCCCCTATATCTGTCTCCTATAACAAGGAAATTTTTAAAAAGAGGAACAAGAAAAAAAAATGAACAAAACCAAACAGTATATAAAAAAAATCTGGTATTATATTCAGTGTTCCACACCCATGGACCTTCATCTCTGCAAAGAAGCAGGAGGGAGAGTGTCTTCTCATATCTCTTCTTTGGAGCCAAGCTTGGTCATTATAATTTCACAACAGGTGTGATTGTTTTGTGATGTTCTTAGCATTTAACATTGTTGTGTAATTATGCTTGTTGTTTTCTTGACCCTGAGTACTTCATTTTGCATCAGTTCTTCTGTCTTAACATGCTTTTATATATTTAATATGTTTATTGTTTCTCATACTGATGTTCTACTGCATTTATGTACCACAGTTTCTTTAAATGGTTAAACTTTAACTATTCTCTTAAAGTGCTACTACAGATAATTTGGTGTTTAGAGAGTCTTTTTGTTAATGACCTTCCTTGGGGCATATACTTAGTGGTGGAATTGCTAGGTCAAAGGATATGGACATTATGACACTTTATTTGCATAATTCCAAAAATGCTTTCCACAATAGTTGTATCAATTCATAGTTCTACTAAAAATTCATTAGTTTGCTTAGGTTTTCATAACTCCTCTAACTCTTCCGAGCCTACTCTATGCCATGTCATCCCTTTTTAGAACAGTACCTCTTCTTCCCAGTAACTAAGACTCCCCTCCTGCATTTTTCAGCTCTTATAGGTGACTTGTTGCCTTAACTTGCCAGGCTCAAGTCTCCACACCATAACCCCAGCCCTCCCTGCTCTCTTTTATTGTCTTCCTCCATTCAAATTTAAACTCTTTGAAGGGAGGGGTTGTCTTCCTTTTCAGGGCTACTCATCCACCTTGAATGTCCACCTGTCACCCAACTCTCACCTGTGGCTCCAAGAAACTGTAGCATGCGCAGCAGCTACACCCTGGTAAACCATCTTGATAGATGGGCTAAATCAGGTTGAACGTAGCCTGTGGGCTTTAAAACTGTTTTGAATTAGAGGGATGCCTACACCAAGCATACGAAGACTTCTCCCAGCAGAATGAGCAGATGAGAACAGTGTGTTGCCACGAAGGCAGCTGAAGCAGGCACTATGGAGCACTTAGAGCTTGGTAAGACATCAAAGGTGCCGAGGTCACCCGCTGCATTCCAGGCTGTTGCCAGTCGTCCTGACTTTTGCCTTGCCACTGGACATCAGTGACTCCGGAAGAGAGAGTGAGGCTGATGGTTTGTGCAATTCTTCCTCACTTAAATCTGATTCCAACACAAGTCAAGACATTAGTCATTCGTGATGTCGTTCTTCATAAACAAAGGATGAACAACATGTCTTTCTTCCTTATAGTTACTGTATTTTAAGTTCTTAGAACAGTACCTAGAATATAGTGCTTGATAAATGCCTGTCTACTTACCTATCAAAATTGTTTGTTGTTCAGTGTCCAACTCTTTGTGACCATGTATACTGTAGCATGCCAGTATTGTACATGGAGTTTTCTTGGCCAAGATCCTGGAGTGGTTTGCCATTTCTTTCTCCAGTAGATTAAGGCAAAAAGGTTAAGTGACTTCCCCTCTGTTACATTGCTAGTGGGTGCCTGAAACCAGAATTGAAGTCAGGCCTTCCTGAATCCAGGTGCAGCACTCTATCCATTCATTGGTTGCTCGCATGTGTGAAGTCCTGCCTATGCTATGGAAGATGGATTGGGATGAGATATTGTGACATTTCAGTGTCTGCCCCTTTTGATTCCTTTCTTTCTCTTCCAATTTTTGTTAAACTAATAAATTTTTTATTGTACTGCATTTTTTTATTGTACTGTAAACTTATTCTCTTAGGAAGATTAACTCAGTTTTTTTCTGTATTTTTCTTTCAGAAGGGAACGCTACTAACGTGAGGCAGCTAGGAACAAGATGGGTTCTGGAGGAGGAAGAGCTATTCAGGCTATAAGATACAGCTGTTGGGGAAAAACACAAATGAATCTTGGTCACTGGAGAATTCAATTGCTAAATCTCTGAATGTAATGGTATTTAGGCCATAATAGGAAAAAGGCTTGTATTAGTGTTAGTCTAGAGAGGCTGCCCCTAAACTGGGCACATCTTAGTCTTACTAAGCTCCACATCTTTCTTCTTGAACAATGTGTAGGATTTTTGTATCTTCCATATGACAATTCAATCCCACACCAAGGTCTTGGCTTTTTGTAGAAGTAGTTACAGAATCTTTATTATTTCCTTCACTTCCCCCTTTCTTCAGAAGTTAGAAATGAGGAGACATAACAAGGGCCAATAAGTGTCTGATGTACATCTCTGCAATAAAGGGAGGAATCATTTCCAATAGGTTATCACAAATAGCTAATAGGGTTGATTATTTAAGAGTTACAGCTTTTTAAGGTCTTTTCACAGGGGGCACAGAGGTCAAAAGAGTAGGGAAAAATGGATTACTATATAAGGAGACCTCACTATTGTACATCATCCATTATTAAGAGAGTTCATGCTATAAAATTATGTACACTATTGCCTTGCACCATCTAGTGGTATTAGTTAAATACAGAATAAAATCTTCACATCAACCAGTGTTATAATGAATTCTCCAAAGCTGTTGCTAATGGGAATATTTCATACTCTTCATCTGAAATAGATTACAATAACTTAGCTGTTAGATAAGCAGTAGTTTCATTAAATCTCTGTTCAAATATTGGAATCCGTTAAAAAAGTATGGATGATAATACAATATGGTAATTAAGAAAAATACCAACCTTTTCAGGTTAGATAACATTCTAGTTAGAACTTTTATTTTTTTGGTAATTATAAAACTTACACTAAAAATCACTTTCAATTGTACTATTTAATATTGCAAAAAAAAGTTTAAAACTTCAGTTTTATACTTTTTAATATGGTAGCATAAGTGTAATTAATTATGATTTATTGCATTTCAGCCAATTTAAAGAATTTATAAATTATTAACATTTTTAAAATTTCTTAAATATGTATATTGTTTAAAATAAATATCGAAAGGCTTTTTAAGAGTTCTTTCATATTATATCTATCAGTCTACTAGTCTTAACACCTTCTAAATCACTAAAGTACATCTTATTACCTGTCTTCCATCCATAAAAGAGGAAGAGAGGAGCTAGATCACTCTAAAGGAATTTATTAAGGTTGTTTCAGGCACTGTGCTAAGTATTGGGAATACAGAGACAAAATCTGTAGGGAGTGCTGTGATGAGGAAGCTCCCTTTCTCTACTGGTAGAAGTTAGCATCTTCTCTACAATATCCAGCCTTAGAGAATTGCCTTGGGCACTGAGAGGTTAAATAACTTGCCAAGGGTCATATAGGGGAACCTAGGTATTCTTGGCCCCAAGGCTATCTCTTCACTATGACATACTTATATATAAGTATATGCAAAATGGTTGAGAGATCTTACTTTGTTGCGAGAAACTCAAAAGGCTTTTTTAGTGATAAGTCTTGTGGTGAAGAATTTGATGAAATGGAGGTGGAGGAGTGCATTTATTAGTTCATGAGTGGCAAGATGGGAGATGGAGAATTTTGTGTAAGAAACAGCAAGGTCATTGCCGGAAGAGTACAGGAAGGAAATAGTGTGTATAAATTACCACATTTTGCTTGGGTATTATAGGATATACTATTTGATGCATTGTAAGTAACATAACTAATCTCAGGAGAGTTAGTGAACAGATGGAATGTCAGCTGAGAAGGCAAGAAATGAAGATAATGAGCACAATTTTAAAAGTTGAAACAATTAAGAACATGGATTCAATGCATCTAAGATCTGATGGTCCAAATTGAATGCATTGTATTTTTGTCATTGAAAAGACAAGAACTGGCCCTATGTCTTTAAAAAATTTCCGTACCAAAATGTGAAAGAAGCAGTTAGAAGAAACAAAAGAAGAAATAGATTTTTGAAGTATACATTCCAGAGACTTCCCTTTGAAATACTGGATAGTTATCTAAAGGGGCCACATAATTCAGCTGTTATGGGTAACTGGTAATTAAATTATCGTCTTTGTAAGCTATATTCAAATAACTAGGGAATAAGTTCCCTGTAAAGACTTCCAAATGCAGCCAATATATTGAATGTTCTTGTCTAATTAACATTCTGTCACAAATGAAAGTTCATTTTGGGTGAAAGAGGATTTCCCCAGAAGTTAGTTACTTTATAGTGACCTTCATTAGCTATTGTGTAAGTGCAAATGTGTATAAAATAAGCCAACCTGCTCTTCTTTCCCTTAGAGGAGAAAATGAACAAAAGTCATATATGAGTAGGCCTAGATAAAATGGGATCTAAACTCATGGAGAAAATCCTCTTATCATTAAGATCACAATCCATTGAAATTATTTTTCACTTCACCAAGTACATTTTCATTTTTTTCCCAAGTTGAATTTCTAGATTGATTTCTGTCGTAATTTCTGACTTATTTCAGACTTTTTGATTTATTCTTTTCATTTTATGAAATAGGCATCTTTTCATTAGTGAATCATTAACAGGGTGTAAATCTAAAAAAAAAAGCATTTCTTTTTCAAAGATAGAACACAATGCTAACTCCCATAAAATCCCAATAAATGTGTTGCTTAAATATATACATGCCTGTTTAACATTTTTTTTTACAAGTTTGAACATTTATGAATTTTAGGGTGTCATCTCATACGGTGCATTTCCTCTGAAGTATTTCCATCTCAATTTCATTCCAAACATACTTTGAGTGTTGTTAATATTTGTATGTTTCCTTTTTTTTTTTTTTATGTTTATAGGTAGTTGAACTGAAGCCAGGTGGAAAGGATATTCCTGTCACCAGTGCTAACCGAATTGCATATATACACCTGGTAGCAGACTATAGACTAAACAAGCAGATCCGACAGCACTGTCTAGCCTTCAGACAAGGTCTGGCCAATGTTGTGAATCTTGAATGGCTCAGAATGTTTGACCAGCAAGAAATCCAGGTATTATACTTGTTTGACTCTAAGAACAGAGATTGCCTCACTGTGATAGAAGAAGTTTCTCATTTCTACCCTAAACTTAAATTTTTAAACTTGGCATTTCAGGTGTTAATTTCTGGTGCCCAAGTGCCCATCAGTTTAGAGGACCTCAAATCCTTCACAAACTATTCAGGTATGTTATTACTACTCTGTTGTAAACAGCCTTTATTTATAGTTTAGTTGTTCCAGAAGAACACCCAAGTGTTCCATAAGTCGTTTCAGGTCCGATATAACTTTTCTGTGAAACGTGAACATCTTTGTGTTGAAAATGATCAGTATTATGTTTAGTAAAGGAAGAAAATTCTAGTCAATAAATAAGCAAGTTCAGAGAACAATTATTATGCATAATTAGAAAATAGACTTCTAATTGGTCAAGACATCCCAGCTAATTATAAATTACCATCTAGTATAATAACATCCATGAATTACCAATTTTCAGGTCATCAGAATAGAGCGAAATATAAAATATTAGAGATTATATTGAAATAATTTAATTTTTCCTTTTTGAATTAGAAGGTACTTTGGGATGTTTTAATTCCCTTGGTGGTGATGATCATTATGAACCATCCATTATCATTGTACCATATGTTTACATAAATGAGTTCATAGAGCATTCTTGTACATGTATCTTTTCTCCCCAGCTAGATTTTAAATTTCATGACAGTAAGACCTATGTCCTTCTTAAAGTTTAATTTGTTTCTTTCAGCTAACAAACACTTATTTTCTGTCACTCACCCATCCCCAAATGAACAAAAAAATCAAAGAAAAAGAAAATCCTCATAACAAATGGGGTTAGTCAAAGTAGATAGCTGCATTGGGCATTTCCCAAAATGTGTGTAATATACGTCCTACTCAGCATTTTGAGTGTATCACCACCATGATCTGGATACCATGTTTCACATTTCATCCCTTGTATAAGAACTGTATCATATACTTTATCTTTCCCCAGCATACCTTCCACAGTCTTCCCAACAAAATGATTTGTGCATAGTTAGAGGCTTACTAAGTATTTTTTAACTGATAGAATGCCAAGCAGTAGTTATTGTGGTATTTGAGATTCTGTTTTATACTCTTCCAGGTAGTAAATGGAATGAATAATGTGGAACAGCGTTAAGTATCAGAAAGAAAATTGAATTTGGGAATTAGGAGACCTAGATTTTAGTCCTGATCCTTGACACTAAATAGCTGTGTAATCTTAAACAAAAACAGCAAATTTTTCTTTAGTTCTCCCCCCCCCACCCAAAAAAGAATTAAATTGGATTATTACTCTATCATTATTTCCAGTTCTAAAATTCTTTGATCCTCTGGAAGTGTTTCTGTGCCATATAATTAATTGAGTTTTCATTTTACCCCTGAAAGTTTTCTCTTTTTCTTTTGAATTTAAAAAAATATATATATGTTTTTGTTAGCCCTAGGGCCCACCACAGCATCTAGCACATAATACGCACCTACTAAATGTGTGCTGCTGGATTGTCAACAAACATTTAGCAGATGCCTACTGTGTGCCAGGGACTCTACTTAGTGGTTGCCTCAATTCTTTTTTTTTTTAATAAGTTAATTTATTTATTTTTAGTTTTCTACATTCACTTCCATAAGTTTTCAGTTTTCTCCCCTTAAACGGTGTGCAACCCAATGTAAGCTCTACATAAGAAAATTCTCTTTTTAAAGTTCTTTACAACAGTGACATTTTCTTACGCTGTGTGAGACCTCAGTGCCTTCTGTAAAGGCAAACAGTGTCAGCAGTCTACACTATCAAGTCATAATTTTAAAAAATGCAATCAGTCTTACTTTTCTTTTTTTTTAAATTTTTTTTATTATTTAATGTATTTAGTTTTCAGCGTTGATTTTCACAGGAGTTTGAATTACAAATTTCTCCCCATTTCTACCCTCCCCCCCACTCTAAGATGGCATATATTCTGGTTGTCCTGTTCCCCAGTCAGCCTTCCCTTCTCTCACCCCACTCCCATCCCCTTTTCCCTTTCTTTTTGTAGGGCAAGATAAATTTCTATGCCCCATTGCCTGTATATCTTATTTTCGAGTTGCATGCAAAAACTTTTTTGTTTTTGTTTTTGAACATCTATTTTTTAAAACTTTGAGTTCCAAATTCTCTCCCCTCTTACCTTCCCACCCACCCTCCCTAAGAAGTCCAGCAATTCAACATGGGCCACATGCATATCATTATGTATAACCCTTCCACAACTCTCATGTTGTGAAAGACTATGTTTTGCTTCTTCCTAACCTATCCCCCTTTATTGAATTTTCTCTTCTTCCTCCTCCTTTCCTGTGGGGTAAGATACCCACTTGAGTATCTTTGCTATTCCCTCTTCAGGTCAAATCTGATGAGGGCAAGATACAGTCATTCCCCCTCACCTGCCTTCTCTTCTCTTCCTACAGAACTGCTTTTTCTTGCCACTTTTATGCGAGATAATGTACCCCATTCTATCTCTCCCTGTCTCCCTCTCTCAATATATTCCTCTCTCATCCCTTATTCATCTTCAACTCACCCTGTGCCCACGCTCTCTCTCTCTCTCTCTCTTTCTCTCTCTCTCTCCATATATGTATATATATGTGTATATATATATATATATATATATACACACACATACATACATACACACTCACATATACATATACATATATACATACATGTGTGTATATATATGTATACGTGTGTGTGTGTGTGTGTGTACACACACACATGCATATTCCCTTCAGCTACCCTAATACTGAGGTCTCATGAATCATACACATCATCTTTCCATGTAGGAATGTAAACACAACAGTTCAACTTTAGTAAGTCCCATGCAATTTCTTTTTCTTGTTCTTTTTCTTGATTACCTTTTCATGCTTCTCTTCATTCTTGTGTTTGAAAGTCAAATTTTCTACTCAGCTCTGGTCTTCTCACTGAGAAAGCTTGAAAGTCCTCTATTTTATTGAAAATCCATATTTTGCCTTGGAGCATGATACTCAGTTTTGCTGGGTAGGTGATTCTTGGTTTTAATCCTAGCTCCATTGACCTCCAGAATAGAGTATTCCAAGCCCTTCCATCTCTTAGTGTAGAAGCTGCTAGATCTTGGGTTATTCTGATTGTGTT
>CM053623.1:66333225-66350738 GCA_028646595.1 Phalanger gymnotis | reverse complement strand
CTATAGGAATGATTGTCCTTACTATGTTCTTATATACAGGGCCAAGTACATGATGTTCCTTATAAATAATGTAATAAAGGTGCCAAGAGATAGATGCTGAGATTGACATCTCATGTTTTTCTAGCATTTGAAGGTTTATAAATCACTTTGCTCCCAATAACCCCATGAGATGAGTAGCCATTTTATAGTTGAGGAGACATGCTGTTTAACAATTTTCATTCATTGTACCCTTTTCACAGATGAGGAAACTGAGGCTCGCAGATGTTAAGTGACTTGCCCATAGTTACATAGCTTGTTGCTCAGTCATTTTTTCAGTTATCTCCATCTCTTCATGACCCAATTTGAGGTTTTCTTGGCAAAGATATTAGAGTGGCTTGCTATTTGCTTCTCCAGCTTATTACAGAAGAGCAAACAGAGGCCAACAGGATTAAGTGACTTGCCCAGGGTCACATGTCTGAGGTCAGATTTGAACTCAGAGCTTTCTGACTCCAGGCTCTACACACTATCTATTGTGCCACCTAGCTAGTAAGGCAGAATTTGAACTTGGTCTTCCTTACTCTGAGTCTAGTACTCCTGTACCACCAGGCAGTTAGATGGTATGATGAATAGAGTGGTAGGCCTGAAGTCAGGAAGACCAGACTTCAAATCTGACCTTAGACACTCACTAGCTGTGTGATCCTGGGTAAGTCACTAACCTCTGTTTGGCTCAGTTTTCCCAAACTATAAAATGTGGATAATAATAGCACCTTAAAGAGTTGGTCTGAAGCTTTAAGGAGATGATATTTGTAAAAAGCACTAAGCATCGTGCTTGGCACGTATTAGGTGCTTGATAAATGCTTATTCCCTTCCCTTCTCCCCCACCTACCTGATTAGGACCCACCATACCCTGATTTCTATTGCTTTGATTGGTCAGGGAGCTGGTCATAAAACACCAAGAATTTGGGGATGTTGTCTAAAGATTTGTGGCTCTCTATATCTTGTCTCCTGCACAGAAGAATTGTTCCATTCATTCCTAAGCTGCTACCAATCCAAGAGTCATTGCCTGTAGTTACTACAGTGATTGCTGGCTTTGGGGCTTTTGAGCCCTGTTATGGTATCCCTTTTTGGAAAAGAGAGTAAGGAACAGCTAATAAAGCATACCAATAATAGGTGCCCACCTTCCACTGCTCCGTGGCACGTCATGCAATCTGAAATACTGAGGGAATGTGGAATTCTGGTTAACCGAATCTGCTGTTTGAGGGCTCATCTAACAAGGAATGATTACAAATTGTGCAGTGTTTGTGCACCATAGGAAATATGAAATCTGGTTTCAGAGAAACCTGGGAAGACCGGTATGAACTAATGCAGAGTAAATTTAGCAGAACCACAATAATTTACACAAAACAACGTTATAAAGAAAAACTACTTTGAAAGCCTGGAGAACTCTAACCAAAGACAAACCTCATTTTCAAAGGACTGAAGATGAAGCATGCTGCCTACTTCCTGACACACAGAGGTAATGGACTCAAGATGTCGAATGACACACTTTTTTGGACATGGCCAATGAGAGAATTTGCTTTGCTTAACTATGTATATTTGTTATAAGGATTTTCTTTTTTTTTTTTTAATTGATGGAGGAGGAGAAAGAAGGGGAGGGGAAAGGAAGAGAAATAAATGCTTTTTAATTGAAAGAAATGAAATTTAGTTTTAAAAATAATCCCCTGGTGGTGAAAAGTCAAAATCTTTTTTTGTTTCTCTTCCCATTGTTATTTTTTTAATCCATTTCCCTACCTTTAATAGACCCTAGTAAATAGAATTGATGTTCTGTTTGATTACCAAAGAAATCCTTTCATTAAGGGGATTTGTTCTGTGAAATTTGGATTCAGTTAAAGGGCCACACTTGAGGACCTAGAGAGCCACAAGTGGCTTCGAGGCCACAAGTCATCGTAATGAATATGGATTCATATTTTCCAAGGTTGGTAGGAGTAAACTAAATGTTCAATAACACCCCTGATACCACCCCTGATACACCTGATAGGCAGAGGATTCATTGTCTGATTAACTGAAACCTGACAACTTTTTTTTAAATTGTCTTATCAAAATTAAGTACAGAGAAAAAAAAATCCAGTTAATTCTGACTTTTGTTTAATTGTAGCTAAAACCTGGCAAGTACCATTTGTCTCCTATACCTCACTATGCCTTCCTAATGCCCATCCTCTGACTATGCAAAGTCCCTCATCCAGACCTGTTCACACTCTTCAGTAACTTATGTTTAGAAATTACTTCTCTTGGAGCAGCTAGGTGATGCAGTGAGTAGAGTACTGACCCTGGAGTCAAGAGGACCTGAGTTCAAATCTGGCCTCAGACACTTGACACGTTTACTAGTTGTGTGACCTCGGGCAAGTCACTTAACCCCCATTGCCTTGACTTCCCCCCTCCAAAAAAAAAAATTACTTTTCTTGCATGCCTACTCCTGTGTGATGCGGTGGAATAGTGCTGGCTACCTACCTGATCATGGCCGAGTCATTTAACAGCTATAAAACTGGAAAAAAAACAACTCTTGCACTACCCTACTCACTCAACAGTTAAGGAAAAGACTTTGCAAACTTTTTTAAAACACTATCTAAATTGAGTTATTATCAATCCCTCCTTAATTCCTACTTGATAGGGCTAATTCTGGATTCTCAAAGGTTATAACAGTTGACCATTAAAAAGTTTTTAAACTCCTAACCAGCCGGGCACATGCATCATGACCTCCAGAGCTGCTAGCAAGACTAAAATCTGAGGAGCTGATTTCTATTAAATATGGAAGGCAGAGACTGAATGAATGACTTGGATAGAGTGAGCTAGACACTTTTGCCACAGCTAAAACACTAAGGTGCTCAAAGTGCAAGTTGGTTTTACTCCTAGACAAGTTCAAAAGGCTCATCGTCCTGGTTATCCACCAGTGTTCCTTTAGAAAAAAAAAATAAATGGAAGGTGGGCTTCTGGGTAAAAACCAAGGACCTGAAGAGGCAAAGAGAAATCCTGACCTCTATCAGAAGGTGGAAGAATAGCTAAAGGAAGGGAACACTGGACTTCATTTCATTGTTTCATTGGGGTGGATACTCCAAATAACTAGATTTCATCCTCCTTACACTTTTTAGTAAGCAGTCTTTAAGAGCTGCTGTGGCCAACCTGGGAACAAGGCTCTCCAAATTTGTCTAGGCTATCCCCCAACTGACAGATGGATGGGACCCACATTCAAAACCTTTCCATCTTGAATATAATTTGTTATAGTGATTGTCTTGCTGACATAGCCTTGGAGAATCCTAGGTTTCTTCTGTGTCACAAAACATTGAGATATCCGTTAGATATTACTAGTTCATCAAATTAACTGGAAGCTGGAGCTCTGAAGGCCTGAGGGGATAAGTACAATTTTAATTGAGGGTGAGGGGAGAGAAGAGAAGCAAAGAAAGAGGATCTAGAGCTTGTCTAGGAAGGTCAAAACTCAAGCAGGTTTGAAAGGTGGTAGTATTGAGGGTACTAAGAAACCAGCAGAGTTCCCTACCCTGAAAATTGCAAAGAGAAGGGAAAGAAGACAAATTGCATCCATTTCTTAATTTTGTAGCAAACTATCCTGAGAACTAAAATTCATCTTAAGAAGTTTCCTAGCAATTAGATCTATGGCATCCTATCAAGCAACACTAGTGTTGATGGAAGTATTTGAAAATTGAATCTACCCTCTCTCACAAACTAACAATCTCCTCTGCCCCAAGCATAGGTTTTGAGTCCTGGGCAGCATTGGGGAAACGAGAGAAACAAAAGAAAAAGCTTAAAGAGAAACCAGAAAAGACCTGAAGGTTGGGGGTCTGGGTCATCTGTAAACTTGTTGGCTCCATTATAAAAATACCTATTTATGTGGTGCTCCTACCAAGTGATGCTTTATCAAAGCAAAGCTGTTTTCTCAGACTCTACCCAGAAACTGTGTACATATGCATGTGAATATGTGTTTGTGTATTGTAGTGGGGGAGAGGAGTTATCTGGCTTTGCACCAGATGCCCTGCTTTGCACTCACCACCCCTGCCAGCTCAATCTCTTGCTCTTGCCACCTCCTGCCCCAACCCCAACTTCCCAAAGTCAACTTTGTTTCTCATCATTCTGTTTGCCTTTCACTCTAAACAGAGCTGCCCTCCCTGCTCTCTGGTAATAGCTCTGAGTTCACCTGTCATATTTCATAGAAACAGAAGCTAAGAGCTGCAAAGTAATAATTAGCTCATCGCATGCCAGGGCTGAATTATACTCTCTCATATATTTTCGGTGCCTTGTTTTCTTTTCCATCTGGTTAGACTGTGTCAAGAAGGAGTGATTCAGAAAGATTTGGGTCCGGTGGCTAAAATGATGGCAGAGAGAGGGGGGCAACAATGCTTTTTTAGAAGAGTATGCCGACTTACCAGAAACTTAATTGAGCACCATTTGATTCTACTAAGTAAAACTGAAGAAGAGGACTGGAAGCATATGTTAGTCAATTCCTAGCATTCAAGCTCTCTTATAATATGTATGAGAGGCACTACAGCGCCAAAGGACCTTAGAAATCAACCATGTAGTACAAGCCACTCACTTTAAAGGAGGGGAAACTGATGATCAGGGAAGGGAAATTATTTACCCAACATCATACAAATAGTGATAGAGTCAAGATTCAAACCCAGACCTTCTGGTACCAAATTGTTGAAACCATCTACAGTAAAGAGGTACCACTTTGAATTGATGGTATTAATTTGAATTTGTAGGATTTTTCCTTAAAATGAAAGCACTGCTGAAATCTTCCCACTCATTTTAATCCCTGCATTTGTCAGAAATGCATAATATTTACAGGACGAAAAAAAAGGGGAGAAAAAAAACCCATACACTATATATATATATTCCAATAGGATATATTCAAGTATAACCAATGACTGAGGAGGGCTAGAGATAGAGATTCTACAAATCTCCAAATATATATCTGTAATAATAATCAAGGTGTGAATTTTTGCTGTTGACCTTTAATGATTCTGGCCTTTGTTTGAATGGGACAGATAAAGTGGGATGTTTTTGTATTTCTCAGCACTGAGACAATTGGGAGCCATTGATTTGTATCTGATGTGATATTGGGGGTGGGGGACTTCTCCATGCCCAGGCTGGGTAAGGTCGAGTCCCTGAACAGGATATATAAGTGCAGAAGTTACCTTCTCTCTGGAAGCTCTGAACCACAGCAGGAGTGGTGAGTGACTCTGGGTCAGCTGTTCTAATGAGCTCCCCGGATGTACACCCAGATGTTGATAACTATGAATTGTATTTGGTCTGTAATTCAGGGTGCTGGCTTTTTCCCTTGAACTAGGTGGATGTTATTTGTATGCTGGATTAAAGTAAGATTGTTAACCCCTTAACGTTGCTTTCCTTAAGTAAAGCAGATCAAAAGGACCTGCGTTGGCAGCTTTCTGGGTGCTGGTTGTTGGTGGATCTTACACCCCCACAGAAGCTACTAGCTGAATTGTTGATACAATATCCAACACAGTTTTGGAGTGGAGTAGGAGGGAAAGGGTGTGATGGTTTGCCAAAGATGATTTCCCCAAATTTCTCCTTTTAAACTGGAAAAGCCTCATCTCCGATGTGTGTAAAAGATACACCCTTGCTTCCTAAGGGGCACTGGGGTAGTCACCAGTGAGGAAGCAAGATGCTAGCTGTTACCCTCCTCTCCCAAGTCTAGGCTATTTATCTTTGAGCATTATAATTGTTGGAGAGAGAAAGGAAAGTGGAAAAATAATCTGACTCATCCTATGGCTGACTATAGGGCCATTCTCATAAAGAAGCCCTGTTTTTAAACCCTTTTTTGCGTTGAGAAATTCCTCAACCTAGGTCCTAAGATCCTCCCAGAGAGTTTAATCCTTCCACCTTGATTCATTTGACTAGAAGTCAATAAAGAGGCTAGACTAGAGGATAAAAAAAAAATAATAATTAGCATCAGCTGATGGGTATTTGCCAAGCGGATAGCAAAATGAGATACACACATAATTTTGCACAACTTTATCAGGCAATTTGAGGGAGAATGGTCCAAGGGGTCTCAGGGAGTTGCCGAAGATTAGGTTCATTCCAGTGGGATAATGAAGTTCTCTGAGATTAGTTTTATCAGAATATTCTGGTGGGGCAAGGAATCTCTAAGACTGTGGAGGCTCCCTTCCAGAAGAAATCAGTAAGACTCATCCCTTCCTTGCCACCCTCAGAGTATCCATTTACATAACTTTGTAGCTCTGTTTCTTTGACCGCTAAGATTATATTTTTCTGGTAAGAAGGATCTCCCAAACCCAAAGTTCACAGGTTTTATCCATTTCCTCTGCAGATGGACACCTAAGAAACTCTCTCCTGGACAGGTGATCATAATCTCATATTGTGTGGGGTGAGACCACCTACCAGGTATTAATTAAAAAAATCAGAGGTCTCCCAAATTTAGGAACAGAAAAACTTCTTTATTAGGATCCTGAGGGAAAGGGCCATCTCTAAACCCATAGACAAGTGGTAGAGAGAGATGGGGCCCAGAGGGCAGAGCCCAGCCTTATACCTCTAATGTAAACAACGCCCCCCCCCCCCCCGGGCCCCACCACCATTGCCCTTTTACTCTCATTGGTGGAGAAATCTACTACCCCAGGTACAATTTAGCCAATGCCAAACTCTTAAAGACACTCTTTTCCTTATTTGGCGAGGACACGGTTCCGCTGATTTTTTTGTCCTAGCTGTCAATCAGAAGCCCTGAGCCATGCAGAAAGATCCCCACCCCCTCAACTCACAGAAAGGCTGAGATCCAGATTCCATAAGAGGGCTTCACCATCCCACTCAATACGAAGACCAAAGTCTTGTTCTTGGTCTGAATTTCTGATTTCACTCAACTCTCCTGTTCCAGTCTCCAAACTGTAAGGACATTATGGGTGCAGTGAGCAGGTTAACACTCATCGAGAGCCTTTTGTTCAGCACTTCATACAACGTATCAGCTCACTGACCACTGCACAACACTACTTCACTAACAATGTCTTGTCACAACAGTTGGCTATTAAAAGGAATAATAGATCACATATAATGCTTTAAGGTTGAAAAGTGATATATGTATATATATCTATGTATGTATAATATATTTAATTTCATTTTAGCCTCAAAATAATCCTGTTAAAGTAAGAGTTATTATCTCATTTTATAGATAAGTAAACTGAATCTCAGAGAGATTCATCATGGTATTGAGAATAGCATTATGATACAGTGGAGTCGAGGTTCTGGGTCTGTTTTGTCACAATCGATCAACAAGCATTCATTAAGTGCTGACTCTCCCAGCCACAGTTCTAAGTGCTAAAAAACAAAGACTAAAGTGAAAGCAATCGCCGCCCTCAAAGAAGTTGCTTTGTACATCATGTCTATAAATAGGCAGAGACAAGATACATAGAAAGTAGATACGTGTAGATGCCTGCCTGCTCTCGGGCCATTATCACCGGCTTTCTCTCCGCTGGAATGGACTCTGCCTCAGGAGCATCCTGGGCTCTGATGGATGACCCTTACCTTACCTTGCCTAGATCCAATCCTCCACTCATTTCCTGGTTATCTACAAACCAAGCAGCTGGATGGACTCCCCACCCACCTCTGGCTCCTCCCTAAGTGTTATCTTCCTCAATTAGAATGTAATTTCCTTGGGAAAAGAGACTTGTCCAGCTTCTAGTGAGATCTTGTGCTTTGCACGGTGCTTAGCATTTTGCAAGTGTCCAGTCAACTTTTTTTTGGATATAGCGGATAGAGCGCCGGACCTGGAGTCAGGAAGACCTGCCGCCAGCAGCCGTGGGGCCAGGCCACCAGAGAGAAAAAGGATGCTTCGGAGAGTGAAAAGAAGATACGGGCCAGGCGGAAGAGTATAGCACAGCTCCGTTTATTAAGCTGAGGGAAAGGACTTACATACTTTTTAGGCAAGCAGACCAACAAGTTCTCCTGCGAAACATTTGTTACATTGCATGTTTTCCTCGTGCTTTGTTCCCTTTTTGCTGAAACAATATTGTGTTAACAGCCCACAGGTGGTATTTAGCATGTGTGTCCAGGGGGTTTGGAGAGCCCACATCCTGAGTTATCAGCCCAAGGGCAAGAACAGGCTTCAGGGAAAACCTGGCCTGTACCTTAACCCAGAATGGACTTTCTCAGAGCTGGCCCTCTACAAAGACCTGAGTTCAGATTTGACCTCAGAGTAGCTGTGTGACGGGGCAAGTCACTTAACCCTTTTTGCCTCACTTTCCTCATCTGTAAAATGAGTTGGAGAAGGATAATGGCAAGCCATTCCCATATCTTTGCCAAGAGAACCCCAAATGGTGTCACAAAGAGTCAGACACGACTGAAAAATGGCTGAACAACAGTACTAGGTAACTTTAGAGAGGACAGCCTTTTATATACAGAAGGTGGTAACAAGAAGAGGAGGTGAAGAGCAGAGGCATTCCAGGTATTGGGGGAAGCCAGTACAAAGATACATGGATGGGAAAGAAGTTATGCACGTGAAGAACAGCAAGAAGTCTAGTTCAATCAACGCAAGCATCTGCTTATTGGGAGACCATAGATCAATAGGATTTCAATAGGCATGTAAGGAAGGGCAAACTGTATAGGCAAAGTGGTGGAGTCAGAAATGTTGAAAGCCTCTGTGGGGAGTAGTCAGTAGTCCGCTTTGGCTGGAATATAGAGTGGATGTAGGGGAACGTGGGAATAAAGTTGGAAAGATTACTTCAGACTAGATAGTGGAGGGCCTTGAATGTTAGGTTAAATAGTTTGGACTATAGTCCTCAGGCAATAAGGGGCTATCCAAGATTCTGAATTGATAAGTAACATCATCAGAAAGGTGCAAGGAGAATTAATCTGCGATTGGTGTGAAAGAGGTGTTAGGAGAAGGGGGAGCCAGAGTGAGTGAATGAATGAATAATAATTAAGTGCTTATTATGTCAGTCATTGTGCTAAATGCTAGAGATAGAAATACAAGCCAAGCAAGATGTCCCTACCCTTCAGGGCAGTGGTGCGCTATTAGATATTTAACAACCAGCTCTCAAAAAAAAAAATGCACAGACAACACACTTTTAAGTTTGATATGGGGAGCCAAGATGGTAGATGAGGGGCAGCCACCCAGCAGAACTCTCCCAACATTCCCCTTGAAACAACTTTAAAATAACACCTCAGACCAAATTTTGGAGTGGTAAAGCCAACAAAAGGTCAGGGTGAGATATTTTTCCAGCCTTAAAAACCTTAAGAGGTTGGCAGATGTCTACGACTGTGGGGTAGAAGCCTGTCCAGACCCCTCCCCCACCACCACATGCACAGTGGGAGCAACAGCAGCAACAGCTTTAGGAGCCCTCAGCCCATAGACAGTAAGAGGATTGGACAACTGGTCAGAAAGAGATTACAGGGGACCTATTGCAAGCACTGGGCACAACAGGTGCTGCTTGGCAGCTCTATTGCCCATGTCAGTTCTGGGTCACAGTTTCAGGGCAGAGAGACGCATTTGTGGTCTGTCACAAAAGAGCAGGTCCTGGTCACAGTTCCAAAGCAAAGAGCAGCACTTACACTTGAGGGGCCCTTCCTGAGTAAAGGCCAGAGTGCAGACCAGAAGAGCAGTGATCATAATGCTCTCCAAATCACACCACCTTGGAAACACCAAAAACTTGCTGACCCCTAGAACTAATCTGAAAATAGCAACACAAAGATAGCCTGAAGTTTGGGATAGTGTCTCCTCACCCCCACAGGAGCAGAGCCTAACTTTAACACAAAATTCAAAGTCAAGAAATATTCAGGAAAAATGAGCAAAAACAACAACAAATTTGACCATAAAAAAGCTACTATGGTGGCAGGGAAGATCAAGACGAACTCAGAAGAAGACAACAATGTGAAAACAGCTACCCAATAAAGTCTCAAAGAAAAATGCTAATTGGACCCAACCCCAACAAGAATTCCTAGAACAGTTAAAGAAAGACAAGAGTGGTAGAGGAAAAATTGGAAAAAGAAAAGAGAGTGATGCAAGAAAATTATGAAAGGAGAATTAATAGCTTGGTAAAAGAGACACTAAAAATACTGAAGAAAATAATACCTTAAAAAACAAAATTGGCCAAACAGGAAAAGAGGTAAAAAAAAAAAATTCACTGAAGAAAAGAATTATTTGAAAAGAAGAATTGGCCAAATGGAAAAAGAGTTACAAAAGCTCATGGAAGAAAATGATTCCTTAAAAATTAGAATGGGGCAAATGGAAGCTAATGACTCCATGAGATATCAAGAAACAATAAAACAAAGTCAAAAGGAAGAAAAATAGGGGAAAAATGTGAAATATCTCATTGGAAAAAAACAACTGATCTGAAACATAGATTGAAGAGAGATCATTTAAGAATTATTGGATTCCCTGGGAGCCGTGATCAAAGAACGGGCCTAGACATCATATTTCAAGAAATTATCACAGAAAACTGTCCTGATATTTTAGACACAGAGAGTAAAAGGACCTATTTGTACAAAAATATTTATAGCAGCCCTTTTTGTGACAACAAAGAATTGAAAATTGAGGGGATGCTCATCAATTGGGGAATGGCTAAACAAGTTGTGGCATATGATTGTTATGGAGCACTATTGTGCTACAAGAAATGATGAGGGGAGTGGTTTCAGAAAAATATGGCAAGAGCTATATGAACTGATGCAAAGTGAAGTAAGAAGAACCAGAAGATCATTATGCACAATAACAGCAATGTTGTAATAATGGTCAACTTTGAAAGACTTAGCTACTCTGATCAATACAATGATCCGAGACAATTCTAGAGGATTCATAATGAAAATATGCTATCTACCTCCAGAGAAAGAACTGACAAATTCTGTACAAATTGAAGTATAATTTTCTTTTTCTTTTTCTTGATTTTATTGGTGGGTTTTTTTTTGAGTGGGGGAGGCAAGGCAATTGGGGTTAAGTGACTTGCCCAAGGTCACACAGCTAGTAAGTGTTAAGTATCTGAGGCTGGATCTCAGGTCCTCCTGACTCTAGGGTCACTGTGCCACCTAGCTGCCCCTATTTTTCTTGATTTAAAAAAATATGGCTAATATAGAAATATATGTTGCATGATTTCACATATATAATTAATCTATCGCTTGCCCTCTCAGGAGGTGTGGGAGGACGTGGGATGGATGGGGAGAATTTAGAATTCAAAATTTAAAAGAAAAGAATGCTAAAACTAAATAATGGATATAGATGTTAAAAAATTTCAATAAATAAAAATAAATATTTGTTGACTGAAAAAAAAAGTCCATTAGTAACATTTTCTTCATCACTTTCTTAGGTGTAGACAATGAACCAAACAGTAAATCAAGCCCTGATTTATAGCTTGCTGATTTCTAAGGTGCAAATGCTCCAGCTGAAAATGTAACCATCCACTCTCACGACCTTGAGTGGCCTGCAGCACAGCCCTGAATAGGCTTACATTCTAATGGTAGAGAGCAGATGGGGTAGGAGAGGAGGGTGAGGAGAATGGGGATGTGATCTGGAAATGGCTGGGAAGTGATAGTGCTGGCAGTCCTGGGCCACGTAAGACAAAAGTTCACCCATCAACAAGAAAGAGTTACCCCCTCTGCCGTCCTCTTTTAGTGAATCGAGTTGGGAAGTTTGGGGATGCGGCAGCGTGGCAGATGAAGTATTAAAGGTGATAGTAAGAAGGTAGATATGAACGTTTGGTGGCTTTGTAGATCAGTATTATTTGGTGGAGAGAAAGAGCATTGGGTTAATCAGTAGACTGCTTGCTAGGGAGACACCAGTAAGGGCTAGAAGACACAGGATGGCAGTATTTGTCTCGGGCTTTTCTCGCTTCTTTTGACATGATGATAGAGACAGGGGAAAGGACTGTTCATGGGTGTCTGTCAGTCCAGATTTGTGACTTTTGTTACTTTAATATCCCCACATAGGGAGGTAGGATCTGAATTGTACAAGCCAAGTTGTCTCCCAATTCCTATTCTTAAAAAATTCAGCACAAAGTTTGTGCAAGAATTATACCAGGACAACTATGGAGACATGTACCACTTCTTTTTTATTGAATTGCTTGGAAGTGGTGCAGAATTTAAAGGAGCATTGCTACAAAGGTTGTGTGGACATGGCCTGGTGAGGAGCACTTCTATGGTCTCTGGATCAGTGCTTGCTTCTTGCTGAGGTACTGTGACATGTGCATGAAATAGGTGGCTGGCCAATGACCCCAGCCCTTATGAGCATACACAGAATGTTCAGGTGATAGAATCCCCACCTGGATTTTGAAGCATGTGTAGACATTCTAAAACCAGTTCTAGTCTATTAATCTCTTTGATTGGGATCATGGTTAGAACTGAGAGACCTCTCAAAAGCAATAGTTGCCTAAAACCTGTATCTTCTCTTGGTTTGACTTCCCACTGCCTGTCAGCACTCGAGTGAGAGAAGAGAGACAATAAAGTGTCCTCTCCATCCAAGAATCACATGTGGCCTGTGAACATGAGCCTTGGTTCTTTGCCTGGGCATTTCTTCTTCCATTTTAGGTAAAGAATATTGGATGTGTACATCCAGAAGTTAGAACACAGGCTAGCTTTTGCAGTCAGTCCAGACATCAATGCCTTGAGGACCAAGAGCCAAACTTTGGGAACCAGCCCAATGATAAGATGAAGACTCTTCTGATGGCCATACCGTATTTGTACATGAACTTGGTGAGACCAATACTATGTAAAGCATATGTAAAGTATGCTCAAGACCCCAAAATACCACATGCTGAGTCCTGCTTGAATGAATTTGACTCAAGCCTTCTCACAGCCAAAGAAAAACAAAGTTTATTAAAGATTCACCATATTGGGTAGACTTTTAAAAAATCTCACCATTTGTAACGCTTTTCACAAGCAGGCCAGATTCATCTGAGCACCTTCATGGAGGCAAGATGAGACTTATATACAAAAAGATTGTGGGAGGGATCTAGGGTGGTCCTGGGGTGACAGGAGGAGGGGTTTAGGGAGGGTCTTGAGGAGAAGCCTAAGGATGGGACTGGGGTGACTGGGGTAAAGTCCAACTCCAGGAACCAAGAGAATGGGAAGTAGCTGAAGGCTACCTGGAGATAACAGACAGTGTAGGGCTAGGCTAGTTTAAGGGTAACAGATTGGGCACAGGCACTTTGATAGGATCAAGGGTGGGGAGTAGCTGGACAATGGAGGGCTAGGCTAGGTTAAGAGTAACCTAGAGATTTGGGCCTAGTGATAACGAAAGTCTTATGGCCTCATCTAGTGGGAAGACTCAAGGAGAGTTCAAGGGGGTTCCTGGAGTCTGTACCCCATCACTGCTATATCTCTGAAATAAATATCCCATTGTAAAAGCAAATTTATGTTAATTGACGAAGGGAGACTGATACACTAATTACTGGAGGATATACACACAAGATATACAAGTAGAGAGATGTGTGTGTAAGGAACATATACGACTGAGGCAGCTCTGATGTGTTTTCTTTTCTTTTGACGTCTGTCCACTGCTCCCTTAGAGAGGTATTGGGGAGAGGGGGTATCACGTGGTGGACCCCCTGACTCGCTCCTCCCTGAAGGTGGCCTCTCTGCTGCTTAGCTCTCTTTGGGTTCAGCTGAAATCCTAGCCTCTAGCACAGCTATGCTTTTTCAGAGGTACCCATACCCTAGGAACATCCCAAGTGTTGGGATGCCAGCCCTAGAGGCTGGCAGTCTGCAAGACAGATCCCAGCTCCATGTGCCAAGATCTGTTCTCTTCTGATGGAAAGACTAAGCCTTGTTAGCTCCTCCAGTTTTTCACTCCTTGTCTCCCAGAGGCCAAAGCAAGGCAAATTCTGAGTCCTCAGTAGCTTCCTTACCTTTTCATGTGCAATCAGGCCAAAATCTGACAGTCTTTAGAAGCTTCAAAGTCTAAAAGGGAGGAAACCTCCCTCCAGAGACCATTCAAAAGGGACGTAGTCCTACACTTATACATTCATCAACCAACACGTCTAATAGCCAATATAATGGTTGGTTATTCACGAAGACCAACATTTACGTAGCCTAGCCAAGTCTCCGGAGCACTTCACATGAATGATTTCACTTGAGTCTTACAACAAATCTGTGTAGTGGCCGTGTCATCACCCCCATCTTATCGATGAAGAGAATGAGGTTCAGGGAAGTTAAGGATTAGCCCAAGTTCATTCATACCCTTATAAGTATCAAAGGTAGGATTCAGGCTGGGTCTTGCTGACCCAAACTGCAGCATTTTAAATCATTGTATCACAGCATCTCTACTTAGGTTTTGTATCCTAAGGACAGCTAAGGATCTCCATCACTATTCTCAATGGACAGAAAATGTGGGACCTGGAGTCAGGAAGAAGTTCAAATCTACTCTCAGACACTTACTGGTTGTGACCCTACACAAGTCACTTCACCTGTCAGCTTTAGTTTCCTCATCTCCAAAATGGGAATGATTTCAGCATTCACCTCGCAAGGTCATTGTGAGGATCACTTTGTAAAGTATTTTACGAACCTTGATACACTGTATAAATTCTAGCCGTTGCTATTGCTTTTATTACATTGTAGCTATTCTCTGTGGGTATCCATTTTGCTTTTGGACAATTCCTTTCTCCTTTGACTCTGAAACAGCCAAGCAGTGCCATAACTAGAATGGAGTCAGTAGGGCTTTTCCCCAGGATGCTAAAATGCAGGGGCGGGGCGTGCTTTTCGCCCTTATACTCCTTCAGCAGCAAACACCTGAATTTAGTGCTAAATTTTCAAGAACAATTAGTTAAAATAGAAAGCTACCAGATTGCCAAGCTTTTCCCTCTCTTGGCTGCTCTAAACCAGGTGGAACCTCCCTGGTGGCACAGGAGGCTGGCTGGGTCCCTGAATCTCTGTTACCACCACCCTTGTAACTGAATGCATCCTTTAAGGTGATTTGGGGGCATTTTATGTTGCTTCTTGTCTTTTGTAAAGCCTTGTCTAAAGGCACAAAAAGTGCCAACATTCCCAAACTAGTTCACCTTCATAAATCTGTTCTTTGGTCAATCAACAATCATCCGGACCATCTAATGTATCCCTTATCATTGTTGTATAACCATGTCTTATAGTTCTTTGTATCCACCCAGCCCAGGCCCCTGTACTTAATGGGTGCCCAGTAATTCCTTGTGGATTAATTTCAGGGAAGGGATGGGAAGATCCCTCAGGGGTGTGTTATCTGTTTTGTGTCATGGATCCCTTTGGCAATTTGGTCAAGTCTATGGAACCTTTCTCAGAATAATATTTTTAAATGCATAAGATAAAATACATAGGATTACAGAGGAAACCATGTATATATAACATACATATACACACACACAAATATGTATACATGTATATGTGTGTGTGTGTGTGTGTGTGTGTGTATTTATCCAAGTTCATTAGCCCCAGGTTAAGAGTCCTAGCTCTCTACAGTTTTTTGAGGACCCAGAATTTGAATTTAGCCATTGACGGGTATCTTTGGGTTTTCTCTCTGCCATTCCCACAGTGACAACCAAAGTAGGAAAGCAATGGCATGGTAGACCTTTCAGGTGAAGCAGCTTTTAGAAATGGACATGCTTGAGGCCTTGCAGGACTGGGCTATGACTGATGCTAAGACAGCTCATCTGTAAATAAAGGCCTTAGGGGAATTCACTGTTTCACTGATCTCAACTCTATCTCTAGCACTGGGTGTCAGAGATTGGCTATAAATCAGCAGGACTGGTAATCTGGAAGCACTTCAACTAAATGCGTGGGGCTGCTGAATCACATAATCATTGTAAGTGATACATTTAAAATGAGTTGACAGCCGAGATGATCATTGATTAGCCACAGAGACCGAAGAGGAGATTTATAGAGGCCCGCTTGTCCCCTTTGGGACACTTGGCTAGCCCAGGGTAAAAGAAAAAGGGAATGAGCATAATTCAGGCTTCTAAGTGATATCATTTAAAAATGATGATTAATATGGCGAAGCTTAGTGTTTATGTGGGTCCTTTCTTCCAAAGCACTTCTCTACTATCATCTCATCTATCTTTGTGTTTTGCCTCTATTCCTAGAATCATAGGATCAGAAATTTAGAGCTGGATGGGACCTCAGAGACTATTAAGTCCAAACACCCCCATTTAGCTTCAGACAAGGAAACTGAGGCTGAGAGATTAAGTACTTTTTCCAAGGTCACCCAGCTTAATAATTGCAGGAGGAAGGATTTGAACTCAAGTCTTCCTGACTACAGGCTCAGCAATTTATCCACTGTATCATGTGTTATTGTTTGTCGTTGGTATTTGAAGAGGATCATGACATCTGGGAGGTGATGCCATGATATGCAAGTGAATTGGATTTAAGTGAGAGAGGTCTGTGTCAATTCACCACCTGGGTCCAGTGGCCAGATATCTATCATGACAACTGGAGATGGCCCGGGATGTAGTGGGAGACCTAGGGTTTTTTTTTAAGATAAAAGTCTTTTACAGGTCTTAGCTTGACTGAGGCAACCTCATTCAGTGATTAAGGCTAGGTAAGAAATGAGGCAAAGAATGGCCTGTTTTACTTAGTAAAAAAAAAAAAGAAAGAAGGAAAGAAAGAAAGAAAGAAAGAAAGAAAGAAAGAAAGAAAGAAAGAAAGAAAGAAAGAAAGAAAGAAAGGAAGAAAGAAAGAAAGGAAGGAAGGAAGAAAGATATCTGTCTGGGAGTGGAAGACCCTCAGAGTTTCTGGCCAAAACAGAAACAATTGCTATTTATATTTACTCTGAGCTAATCAGGGACCAGACAATGACCAAGTGGGGCTTAGCCTTGGACCTATAATTGGCCATTCGGTGAGACTGAATCCCCTAGATGCCTCTAGAGCGACTATGAACTCCTCAGATTGGAATTCCAAGGGTACTTCCATGTTCACCTTATCCACTGCCTAGTCAGAAAGGAAGTGTGTGGGTCAAAAGACCACTGACTCAAGTTAAAAAAAAAAAAACAATGCAGAGGTGTCTCGGTTTCTCGAGGCAAGAAAATAAAAAACCAGAAGTTTTATTTGGTCAAGTCTCCCCAGAATTGGGCATTTCTCACCACTAGGGCAGAGACAGCAGTGAAGAGAGGTGAGGGGGGCGGAAGGCAAGCAGGGAGATATATACCCTTGTACAAACAATTTTAAGAAATCCTACCCCAGAAGTTGGACCCCCGTTCCCATTTGAAGAGACGAGTGGCCTCACAATCTAACCAGGAATAAAGAAATAAGTTTTTACCCAATACAAGCACAGAAACTACAGAATTACCTTATAGGGAAACTTTAGTGCTAAGATGGCAATTTGTAAGTAGGCTAGGGGAGGGAGAGAGGGGAATATCATTTGGTTTCCCCAAAATCATATGATTTAGGAGAAAACGAAACTTAGGCCTGGTGAGGTTCACATCTTAACTAAATTTGTACTATCTCTATTTTGAATATTGCCTTGCCTGAGTTATTCATAAGGAAGGTTTCACAATCTTGTATTCCACTCGGAAGGAAGGAAGGAAGGAAGGAAGGAAGGAAGGAAGGAAGGAAGGAAG
>CM053623.1:66294338-66333125 GCA_028646595.1 Phalanger gymnotis | reverse complement strand
GAAGGAAGGAAGGAAGAAGGGGAGGAGGGAGGGAGAAAGGGAAGGAAGTGAAGATTTTATTTCCCCTTCTGAAAAATATTCTAGCATTTAACCACCTTGATGGTCAGGTCTACTTGATATGATTTAAAGAATTTCAGGAAGCTAATCTGCTTCAAAATATCTCCCCACTAGCCTGTCACTTAATAAACATTTTCTAAACACCTGCTGTGTGCTGGTAAATGTTTAACAAATAGTTCTCCAAAGAAAAAAAATGTGGCCGTGACATACTTTTAAATTTAATCCGCATTTAATTTGCATCGCTAACATTTTCTTCATCACTTTAAGTCTGGACAACCCCAAACCTGATTTGTAGCATTTGATGATTTCTGAGGTGCAAAGCCTCATCCTGAAAATTTAACAATTGGTTCCTTCAAGCAAGTTCACACTGGTTCCACCAGACCCCTGCCTGTTATAGAACCTAAAATTCTGCCATTAGAGCTTTACATTTACAGGGCTTGGTGCTTCTTTGGGAATATCCCTGGGAGGAGCCAGAACCCTGCTTTTTGTGCCGTCTGATATTATTCTTGAAATGCTGTTTCATATCTTTTAGTCCTGTGTGCCCAATTAGACTGTAAGCTTCTTGAAGACAAGGACTTACATATCCCCAGAATGACTGGCATGGGGATGGGAGGAGCTCAGTTAAGGATTAGTCCATCAAAGTCCTTTTCCTTTCTCTGGGTTTCTGAGTAGGTACAGAGACTAGTTGGCTTTCATCCCCCACATGCTGTCACCTTGTGCGGATTGATGGATGTTATCTTGCACCTCTGCCCAGGATTTGTGATGTTACCAAAGTTGTTAGGATCATAGCTTTCAAGCTAGAAGAGACGTTTGTGTTGATCTAATCCAACCTTCTCGTTTTGTGATCAGATTTACTGAGATCCAATGAGGCTAAGGCAACATATAGCTAGTGAGTAGAAGAACTAGATTTCGAATGCAGTTCCTGATTCCAAATCTACTGCTGTTTCCAATGAACCATCCAGACAATGACTTTCTTTCCCTTCCCTTCACTCTTTTGCACTCTCCTTTGAAACTGTGAGACCAAATACACGAATATTTAGAGTAGAAACATCTTCTATTCTCTTCATAACAACTACACTCTAGTCCTCTTTTATGTCCTGGGTCTTGTTCTGTCTTCTTGGTGAGTTGAGTACTTATTAGTACCTATTATGTGCCGGGAATGGTGCTAAGTACTAGAGATGCAAACAAAGGTAAAAGACAATCCCTTTTCTCAAGGAACTCATAGTCTATTAGGTGAGACAACATAGATAGAACTATTTACAAACAAGAAATATACAAAATTAATTGGAGATAATCACAGAGGAAAGGCCCTAGTAAGAGGGAAGATTTTAAGAAAGGCTTCCTTGATTTGGAGAGAGTGGTGTCTGAGTCTTCATGGCCCAGTGAACTGAACTGTCCATGGGGATTTCTTGGCAAAGATATTGGAGTGGTCTGCCATTTTTTTTCCAGTTAGAGGATTTAGGTCTAAATGTTAGCTCTGTTATTCATTACTATCTCTGTAAGCTCAGGCAAAACTTTTCACTGCTCTAGGCCTGAGTTTCCTTCTCTGCAAAAGGAAGTGGTTAAACTAGATGAACACAAAGGTCTTCTCCAGCTCTTAACTGATGATTCTATAAATTTCTGCCAGATGGAGATATTCATTAGAGGCCCCCAGTTACTGTAAATGAGCTCAGATCCACTAACCCATATAAATTATGTCCCAAAGGGTAGAGGCAACTGTTTCTTTTCCTGAATGTTTTCCCCTTTTTGCCTGTTGACTTCTTATTTGGATTTCAAAGGCCAACTCAAACCTAATCCCCACTCTATTGGTAATGACTTTCCCCAATAGACCTCATACAACACTGTGCCTCTCTAACAAACTTAACATGTTTGTACATTACACTAATCTGTATTTGTGTCTCCTTTCCCCCCTAGACTATAAGCTTCATGAAGGCAAGGATTCTGTTTTTATTAAAAATCTGTATCTCTATCTTTAACCCTATGCCACACATCTCTGCACACAAAAGGTGCTTAATAAATGGTTGCTTAATACATGATGCTTAATAAATGGTTGTTGATGGAAAGTAGAGGGAGTCAATGAGAATAAAGGAGCCCTGGAATGGGAGTAAAAAAATGCTGGATTCTCAGATTCATTCTGGCCCACTTGTCAATACAAGCTTCACAAATGCTCAGATTGCTCAAGAGTCTAGCCAGTGCTGAGATTTCTTAACAGTCTGGCCAATAAGGCAGACTTTTTAAAAAAAACTTTGTTTTTCTTTTACTAGAAAAAAAAAATACTGGGTTCAAGTCCCATTTTTGCTACTAATTACTCATGTAACCTTGGAACAGAGTTTTCTCCATTGTAACACGAGGAAGTAGACCCAACTTTGAGAGTCTAGGAGGCCAGCATAGGCTGGCTATTTGTAAACCTTTTGTCACCACATCAGAGGCAGATTTTATAACAAGAAGGACACAAGAACCCTCATGCCTGGAAGAGATTCCCCGCATCTCCACTGATTCCCTTATCTCTAGCCTACTCTTCCTTTAGAATTCATTTCAAGTGTCACTTCTTCCCTGAAGCCTTCCTATAGTCTCCCATCTAGAAATGATTTCCTCCTTTCTGTTTCTAATACTTCTCTGTGGGGTTTCTTCAAATTGATTCCAATTTGCAGTTTTCTGTGTATATGTTACTCTGCTTCACATGTTTCCCATCTCTCTTCTCCCAGCTAAATTATAAGCCTCTCATATAAGGGACTATGACATTTTAAATCTTTTTCTCTCCATGACTAGTGCTTACATTATACATGGTAGTAACTTTTTTAAAAAATTAATTTATTTTCTTTTTTCTCTAATTACATGTAAAAAACAACTTTCAACATTCGTTTTAAAATTTTTTTTTTAGTTCCAAACTGTTCCCTCTCTCCCTTCCCTCCCCTTTCATTCAGAAAGCAAGTAATTTGAGTTAGGTTATACATGTGCGGTCATACAAAACATATTTCCATGTAGTCATATTGTGATACATGGCAGTAGCAATAAACTTTTGTTGAATTGAATTCTGGATATGTAGCTTTGTATGTGTCTTATAAAAAGTTTCTATATTCCCTAGGAGCCTGTATAGTCATCTGCTCAAAGAACATTCTTAATGAACATTTGTTGAAATAGGTGCTGAATAAAGGCTGATTGATTGACATCAGGATTCTGGGAAAGGTGCAGTTCCTAGGCATGACCACGAGGTGGCTCAATTACTGCACACTAATATTCTACAATCTTTCAGCATCAGGATAACTCTACCTTAGAGCCAGGAGATTCACGGAGAATTGACAGGCCTAGTGCTGGCTTGTTATAAAATGAGAACCATATATGGCGGAGAAAGGAAGAAGTAAATCAGATATAGTTCCCTACACTCCCACACTAAGAAATGGTCTTACCATCGCAAGGCAAAATTTTTACTCTGAAGGTTGGATGCCCAAGGTGGAAATACTGAGTTAGAAGCTTCTCCAGGCAGAGCCATGTTAACAGGCCAAAACCCACTGAAATTTCTCTTCCAGAGAATCATACCAACATATCTCTCTGTCCCACCCATACACATTCCCCTATTCCCAGTGCCACCAGCCTGGTTCAGACACGTACCTCGATTCTGCCCTTGTCTTCCTAAAGGATCTTCTTGCCTGTAAACTCTGGCTGCTTCAATCTATTTTTTCACCATGGCCAGACTCATCTTCATTTCACTCTGTCACTCCAAAACTATCAATAGTTCCCTACAGCCTACCAGCTAAGGTCCCAACTCCTTAATCTGGCATTCATAACTCTCTAGGATGCCTCCAGCCTCTTTTCCCAAACTTATCCCATATGATCCTCCCTCAAATACTTTATGTTTCAGACAAAGTAGACTGTAGCTAGATGGCACAGTGTATAGAGAATTTAGTCTGCAGTGTAGAAGACTTAAGTTCAAATCCAGCTTCAGATATTTCCAGGCTATGTGACCCTGGGCAAGTCATTTAACCTATGTCTGACTCAGTTTACTCAGCTGTAAAGTAAGGATAATAATAGTACTCATCCATCAGGGTTTTTGTAAGGATCACAGGAGATATTTATAGAGTGTTTAGCACAGTACCTGGCACATAGTAGGCATTTAATAAATGCTTATTCCTTCTTCCATTTTCTTCTTCCTTCTTCCTCCTCCTCACTCTTCTGAACTCTACATCCTTCGTGATTGTCTCTATTCCTGGAATATCCTCTTTCTCTTTTCTACCTATTGAAATCCTTCCCATTTTAAAACTGCATAAATTATGCCTTTACTTAGTCCACCCAGCAGAAATTATCTTATCTTTCTACAGATTTATCCATGTACTTTGTTCTTGGCTCTTCTAGCACATAAAGGCTGTTATACCATGTTCTATAGTTTATTGTAAGTATTTCTGTATTATCTTCTCTCTCTTACTAGATTATAAATTTCTTCCAGACAGAGACTGGGGTCCTATTGATCACTGAACCTCCAACTAGGTGTAACATAGTGCTTTGCAAGAGCTTAATAAATAACGTCATCTCCACATTCATATTGTGCTTTAAGGTTTGCAGAGTTGTTTCCCCACAACAACCTTTTGAAATGGATAGTGCAAGAATGGTTATCTCCGTTTTATAGCTAGCGAAAATGATAATGATCAGAGAGGTTAAAGTCTGTAGTAGAAAGAAAAATGGATTTAGATTTAAGAAACAGGGGACATAAAATCTGTCTTGGAGATTTGGGGGGAAATAGGAACCACAACTATTTTGCAATATCTTTATGGATTAACAACGTAGAAATCTCCCCACCACCTGCCGGCCCTATGCAAGGACATGGTAAAGGGGATGTTTTCATCCACTGTTGTGATAACTGCTTGCTTGCTGTCCTTGGATAAGAAACCTTGTAGCTTTGTCCAAAAAGATAGCTCTCACAATTGTAAAAGTCTCTGTTCTCTTCTCCTTGTCTCTGTCCTTGAATAAGAATGCTTTCTTATTCTGATGATGAATCCTGCCACTCTAAATTCAAATACTCTCCTTTTCTCCCATGGCTAATCATCTCTCTCTTTTTCCTGTGAAATGCTTTTCCTTTTCAATCCTCAATTGCCTCAGAATACTACTGATTGACTCCATATCCCAAGCAGGCCTTAAAGGTCATAAAAATCAAACCTGTGCCCCAGATAGTTGGATTTGCTATCAATAAGGGTAGATTCTGTAGCATGCCAATGAATCTCTTTACTGTCAATCTAACCTAGCTTTTACCCACAGTCCTCGGAAGCCTGCTGATGGGTATGGCCCTTTCATAAGATGGAATGAATTCCCCTCAATGGATAGGGACAAAAAGTTTTAAAAAGAATATAGAGTACTTACTAAATCTTTCCATGCCAGATATTGAGCTAAGTCGTAGAGAGGCATATAAAATCAAAGAGGACAGTGAGTCACCTTTGACCCAGAAATCCCATACAAGGCACATGTCACAAAGATAAAGTTTTTGAGCCTCAGATTCATCCACTATGAAATAGAGATAATAACACACATAGGGTTACTGTGGGGTTGAGTTAATGTATATGGAGTACTTTATAAGTCATAAAGGACTAAGCTGATGTTAGCCGGTGTTATCAGGTGATACGTACGTACAAAGTAATATAGAAGCAGAATCAAAATTCATACTCAGATTCTGTATCTTTCATTTCAGGGTTCTTTCCATTATACAAAGCTGCCTTTTGTTAATAAACATTTGCTGAGTATTTACTGAATGCCTTCTTGGAAAAGGCTGAGCGAGCCCAAAACTCCTACAGACCCATTGAGTTTAAAAGAGATGCTTCCCATCCTGATTATAAATTGGGTTTGAGGTGGAGAAAAAGAAAGAAAGCAGAATGGTTCTTACTCTTCCTTCAGTCCCTTCCTCTTGGCCTGTTCCCACCCTGGAATATTGATAATAAAACCTTATACTTGTATAATACTTTAAAATTTTTTTTTAAAGTGCACTCCCACCTGCAATCTCATGTTATCTCCTCAATCTTATCAGGAAGCTAAGACCTCTATTATTGTCCCTATTTCACGAGAGTGCTGACAGGCTTTAGAAAGTGAAGTTGATTTTTTAAGATCACACAACGCTAGAGTCATGATAGTCAAGCCTTCTGTCTTCCAGTCTGCGATACCCAGCACTCAATATTCTTCTTTCACTCGCTTTCCTTTGGGGTGGCTGAGAGCCCCGTAATGAGAGAGAAGACAGATAGAGTAAAATGGAAAAGAACAGCTGTCACACAGCAGATACAAAACGAAATTAAGACTCCCCCAAAAGGAGCTGGCATCACCATATCACAATATTTGGGATGGGGAGGGACCTCTACTTTTGAGTCCCCTGCATTTTGCTGATGAGGAAAATGGATCCCGTTGCCCCTTCCCACCATCCAACCTTTCTGCCCCATCTGTATCCACTTAAGCCTTGGTTTGGGGCTGCTGAATATTAAGACAAAGGGTTTTAACCCATCCTCTCTACAATCCACAAAGCTGGCTGGGGCAGTGTCAAGGCCAGAGTGATTCCCAGAGTCTTGGGTGGTCTGAAAATTCCTATGACTTCCGTAGCTGATTCTGCGCATCTAAAGAAGAAAACTAAGTCCATGTGTTGACCAGTCTGCTGCTGACCTATGAGGGCTGCTTTGGGAAATGGCATGAATGTATCCATGCACAAGTATATGGCACAATGTGTATAGATATATGAGGGTGACTTCTTATTATGTGTCCTGTGTATACATGTGTGTATACATGGATTGTGAGTACACAATATTACTATGGTGTGTGTATATATATGTATGTATGTATGTATGTATATATACATATATACACACATACATATTATTACTCTATGTTCACATTTGTTAACCATTGGTTTAGATTTTGGTGTTAGATTTGGAATCAGTGCAAGAGCACTAGACTGGGAGGGGGATTGAAGTGCTTAACCTGGGATCATTGGGTGGTCTGCGGATGGGGGTGGAAATAACTCTTTATTTCAATGAGTGGTTTCCTTTGTAATCCCATGTATTTTATTTTATGAGTTTAAAACCATCATTCTGAGAAGGGGTCCATAGGCTTTCCCAGACTGCCAAAGGTGTGCGCACACACACACACACACACACGCACGCCCCTTCTTGTTCCGAAATCCTATAATCCTAGGACAGCTGGAAACTAATAGTCCTGAGTTCAATGCTGACCTTCAGGAAGTCACTGCACAATTCTGGGCTTCTGTCTGTTCATCTGCAACATGTGCAAAATGGGGGAGGAGGGAGAAAGAGACCAAAGAACTATACAAACATACAATAAACATTATCATTAGTATTATTAAGATGATCAGGAAAATAACAAGGAGGTCAAAAAGAAATGGGAAAGCAAATGGAGGGGAAGCAGGAGAACAGATAGACAGGACCAACAGCAAAGGAAAGACCTTAGCATTAACCACAAAAGTCCCACCTGGTGCCTCCTTGTGGTGTGGAAGTAGGCCTGCTTTCACATAAGCTCTGATAGTGGTCTACTCAGTAAACACTGAAGTCAGGGAGATCTTTGTTCAAATCCAGCTTCAGATACTTACTAGCTGTGTGACCTCTGTCAACACAATGAACCTCAGTCTGCCTTCAGTTTCCTCTACTGTAAAATGAGAATGATAATAGCACCCCTACTTCACAGGGTTATTCTGAGGATCAAATGAGATATTTATGAAGCACTTAGCACAGTACCTGGCATGCAGTAGGCACTTAATAAATGCCTATCTCCTTCCTTTCTTTTCTCCAGGCTACATAAGGCTAGTTCCTTCAACAAGTCCTCAAACGACATGGCCCCAAGGTCTTTTCCCATCTTAGTTATCTTCCTCTTCCAGTCTGTCAAAGTCCTTGGCACCCAGAGCTAAAAAAAAGAAACAATGCCCCAGATAAGGCCTAATGAGGTCAGAGTACACCACCAACAACTGTAGAGCCATCACCTCCCTATTCTTGGAAGGTGTATCTCTTTTTTTTCTTTTTCTTTTTTTTTTTGAGGGGGGAACTCAGGGTAATTGGGGCTAAGTGACTTGCCCAAGGTCACACAGCTAGTAAGTGTGTCAAGCGTCTGAGGTTAGATTTGAACTCAGGTCCTCCTGTACCACCTAGCTGCCCAGAAGCTGCATCTCTTGATGGAGTCCAAGATTTCATTAGCTTTTATACATCATGCTCCTAACTCCTATTGAGCTTGCACCCCACTAAGACGGACTCATGACCCCCTCATCTTACACCTGTACAGTGGATAGAGCACTAGGCCCAGACTCAGGAAGACCCGAGTTCAAAACTTGCCCCCAGGCACTTACTAGCTGTGTGATCCTGGGTAAGTCACTTAACCTCTGCCTGCCTCAGCTTCCTCATCTGTAAAACGGGGATCAAATAGCACCTGCCTTCTAGGGTTGTTGTTGAGGATAAAATGAAATATCTGTAAAGTGCTTTGCAAAACTGCAACACTATACATTCCAGCCATTTTTATTTTTATTATCATTCTTGTTATGTAGATGATTTTTTTATCCAGTTTCAAGATTTTATATTTACACTTATTGAATTTTATAGTATTAGATTCAGCCCAATACTCTAGCATGAGTCCTGACCTTTTCATTTTATGTACCTCTTGGGCAAATCTATGGACCCTTTCCTCAAGATGTCTTTCGATACGTGAAGGAAATAAATACCAAATTCCAGTCAGAGGTCAATGAAAATAAAAATGTTATTTTTTTCCCATTGAAGTTCATGGACCCGCTGAAATCTGTCCATGGACCCCAGGTTAAGAATCCCTGCTCTAACCTGTTGAGATCTTTTCATCCCCTGAACCAGTCAGTGAATTAGCTATCCCTCCCATATTTGTGTTGACTGCAAATTCAATGAGCATATCAACTATGCCTTTATCTAAATCATTGATGAAAATATTAAATAGTACAGGATCTAGGGGTTTCCTAGGAAACCTTCTGCCATGATGACATTGAACTATTAACAATTATTCTTTGAGCTAGGCCACCCAGATGTCTCTATCTGGTTGTCTTTATTTCTCATGTGAGGTCTGAAAAGAGGCCTATATAGAAATGTAGTTGTTGGGAACAAGCTTGAACAGGCTTTGTGAGAGCCCATTGTTAAATTTTCAGTATGAGCATTTACACCTTGGAAATCAGCAAATGGTACAAAGCAGGGCTTGGTGTATTGTTTTGTTGATTTTCCAGACTTTAAGAAATGATGGAGGAAATGTTAATAATTCAGATTAAACTTAAACATGTGCGTGCCTGTGTTTTTTCTTCCAAAGAGCTGGTTGTTAAACATTCGTCATCCCACCATTAGGCCAATATAACATAATCTAAATATATAAAAGAGTCATACTTTGTAGTAACAAAGAATTACAGATTTAAGAGTTTAGAAATAAAAATATATGATGTTTGGAAATCAAAATATATGAAAGAGTCATTTTGTAGTAACAAAAAATTACAGATTTAAGAGTTTGGAAATACCTTATAAGGCCACTGACTCCAACTCCCTCACTTTACAGATGAGGAAACTGAGACCCAGAGAAAGGTGAAATGTCTTATATAAGTAGTAAATAGCAAAGCCAATATTTAAACCCAGTTCTTCTGACTCCAAATCCACTGTACCATGCTGCTTCCCATGCATTACTTCTCTATTACTTCTTGCAATCGGACAGACAACCCAATAATTTAGTGTATCATCATGGATATCTTTCGCCTTCTCTAGCTATAAAATGAGAATAAAGCCTGCATCTCCTCCCCAGGTTGCTGTGAAGCTCCAATGAAATAATGCATATAAAATGTTTCACAAGCATTGAAGTGCTACGTACATGTCAGAAATTAACATCACTATTATTATTATCTCTCCGACAGGCTAGGTGGACAACACACTGGGCACCTAAGTGGGCCAGAATCTAAACATCTGGGGATGCATCTGGGAAATCTGGTAACTAGGTGCTTGCTGTTGAAAAAGCCCATCTTAAACCCCAATGTACTCCCAGTGATGCTCTGTGACTGTGAGTCACCAAACATCACAGTCCCAGAACAATCAAAGTTACGGATGATCCACCAGACAATAGAAAGACACACAGTGGATGTAAGCTAGATATGGCATTTCACCAAAGAGAACAGGGAGCAGTATTTTAAAAAGAAAGAATGGTTAAAGACGGTTTTGCTTTTGTCTTTTCCTTTGCATCACTGGATTTTAGCACAAAGCCAGACACATAATAGGTGCTGAAGTAAATGCTCGTTGACTAATTAATTGATTGGCGAGCATGCCTAGAGAAGTTGGTGGGCCAGCAGTCATATATATGAAATATTGAAAGAACTAGAGGGAAGCCTCCATCATGTAGATCCTCAGTGGGGACTGGTGGACAAATAGCGCAGAATAAGAAGTCAGGGATGGATTGAATTCTGTTGTGGCGGAGAATGCCTTCACATTAATGAGAGCAAAGGAAAGTGAAAAGAGGTGTGGGTGGAGCAGTTTATGCTCCTCTTTCCTTTGACTTTGGGGTGAATGAATGAGATTCCTTGGCAAACCAATCCTTCTTAGGATCACAGGTCTAGAGCTGGAAAGGACCTTAGAGGTCATCAAAAAAAAATACTTCACTTGACTAATGAGGAAACCAAGGCACAGAAAAATTAAACGATTTGCCCTCGGTCACATTCAGGTGGGATTTGAACCTAGGTCTTCCCAACTCCACAGTCAGTGCCTTGTAGTTTTGGAGGGAATGAACACCTTCCTCATCCCAGCTGAAGCCCACAGTGAACTCAACTCTGTTAGAGACTCAGGCAGAAGATAGAAGAATGAGCTTTGAGCTCTTTGGAGGAAAGGTTCTTAGCCTTTGGTTGTCAGTACAGTTTGACTCCTCCTGCAATCTATAAGACCCCTTCCAGGGACACCAAAGAGTACAGTATAAATCGCCAGTCGTGGGCTCATGACTCACCCGAGCCATGAGGTTCGTTGCAGAAGAATCCTTGGGCTGGATTGAGGAATTAGGCACCAGGCAGGCTCAAAGAGGTTGGTCAAGGTTCACTGTCTTCATTTCCTATGCTCGTTCTGGCCAATCACCAGGAACTGGGGCAGTCCAGGAAACAGACACCCTTCCTCTCATCTTTCTACCCTTACTGTGGCTGGAGCAGGTGTTCACTGCTGGTCTGCGGTTGGGCAGGGAAGGGAAACTAGTAAAAGACCTTCATCTGCACCTGATCCAGGGGAAGAAACCCCAAGAAAGAAGAAACCTGGGGCAGAGGCTGGGCAGACCCTGAAGCTACACTGCTTGCTTCCCAAACTCTTAAAAAAAAAGCCTAGAATGTCATTCCAGCTACCCCCACCCCAGCTGTGGAGCAGCTGATACCAGCCTTTTCTCTGCCCTAGTTTCTATCACTTGCAAAGAATTAGTTCCCATCTCATTAAGTTGGACAATAATTCAGGAATGAAATTCCCATAAATCCATTTTCAGTGTCATAACATTACTAAAATTACTGAATAAAATAAACACCAACAGAAGAGTGGCTATTTCCTTAGTGGATTGATGGTGGGAGTTGCTTAAATTAATTCACTCAATCAATTAATTGCTTTCAGCTTATAATGAATAATCAATAATGCTCAATCATGGAAGAAATATGATGCTTCTATCCGAGTGAGCCTTACCTCTCCCCTAATGCAAAGAAACTAATCTAACACTGGGAGAGAGGTGTGAGACCACTGGCCCCAAATAAAATCGTGCTGCTTCTGAAACAGGCCACATTTGGATATTATCTGGCTCAGGGTTTAAACACTTTCTGGGTTTGCAGTCCCGAGAACATGCCACATTTATTCCTGCCTCTACTTCCCTCATGCCTTCTTACTTTTCTGCCTATCTGAATTCTATCCATTCTCTAAGGCATCACTCCAATCCCGCTTCTTTCATGAATTCTTCCCTAACCACTGTAGTCTATTGCCCACAATTCAGAATTTATATATAGTACAGTGTAGTGGATAGAGAGTGAACCTTAAGAAGATGTGGGTTCAAGTTTGTTTCTGACAACTATTAGTCATATGACCATGGGCAAATCACATGGGTACTCCCAGTGTCCTCTGTACAGTCAACTCCATATGACTGTAAGGTACAGATGAGGAGCCCATCTACATTGGTGAAGAGATTGTCCACACCAGGAATTATCCACACAGATGAAATCCTAGGTCCTGCTCCTCCATTCCCAATTCACATGTGTGTCACTTTGTGTTGTTTGCTGTTGCTTACATGTGTTCAAGTCCTCTCTTCCCGATGGATTGTTAATACCTTAAAAAAGAGACCATGCCTTATACTCCTACAGGGAGGGCATCTCTCTCTCTCTCTCTCTCTGAGTCATAGGTTGTTGATTAATTAAAGTGCTAAGGGTGCTGAAAAGGACCTACGACCTGGCAGGAATGGAGTGAAGGAGCACCAAGAAGAAACAGCAGCTAGAAGAAAACTGTCAAGAAAAGGCCAATGCTGTGTAGGACACCAAGGAGGAGGAGGAGCAAGTCTTGGCCTCCTCCCAAACTGGGGCTCCATCCAGAGGAGGACTGGGAAGTTTTGGAGACTGTACTGGTTCCTAGAGGAGGGTGGGACCATTAGGAAGGCATCTCAACTCTCTGTGGTCTCCAATATTTGGCCTTTCTGTAACCCTTATTATGTAAATAAGACTGTCATGTTTTGAAGCTTTGTGAGCCTGAGTGTTTATAAGAGGAGCTAGTGGTGACCCTTGGGAGAATGCCAGGTACAACAAGGAATACTGACAGTGTATTCATAGATCTCTAAGTCTTTACATAACACTGGAATTATATAACAGTGTTCAATTCAGCTAAACTCTCAAAATGTTAGGAGATGCCCACTGACTCCTTCACTTACTTATGGAGAACTGAATGCATAAAAATCCTCCTTTTTCTTCATAGTTATAAATTCTACCTAAATAGCCTCCGAATTGAGGTGGGGAAAAGAGAGTTGTACTGAAAGTAGAGGTGGATCCTGGAGGCTGGTGCTACAGACTGATTTCTTTTGCAGTAAGCAAAGAGTACATAAAGTTTTTATTTTTCAAGGCTTTGTTAGGAGGCCTTGAATCCCTAGTAACTCACTGATTAGAACCATGACTCAGGGCACAAAAAAGAAACTAGACCAAATGCAAATTATTAACACAGTCTCCTGGGACTTTATGATGTTTAGTCCTGAGAAAAAGGCTAGCTTCCAAACTGAGTAGAAGGTAGAATTTTCCAGTGACTCAACAGGCATTAAGCCCATATTATGGTTGCTATTCATTCTGACTGGCCCCACCTAAGTTCTTGGACCTGACTTTTTTTCAGTTTTCCCTTTTGCATTAGTCTTGAATGTCTCTGTGCAAGGCTAGTCTTTGACCAAACTCCGAGGTTTGTCTATTGGTACCCATTTCCTTCTCCTTGTTTCTCTCTTGTGGGGCCCTTTTTCCTAGACATCTAATGTCTTCATGCTATCCTTCAAGCCACCTGCTCTCTCCTTTCACCAAAACCTCCATAAGCTTACCTTCTTTGGATAGGGAATGACCTGTGTTCTGGACCTGTCCTTTCTTCCTTCCAAATTGATTCTCAGGCAGCGAATCCCTTATAATGGCTCAATCTGCTATCCTTCCCAAGACCTTTGAATTTTAAGAAAAGACAATGCCCTGAGCCAAAGAATGGAACAAGCCAATGTGTTAGTTAGTGGAAAGAACATTCAGGAGATCTGGGATGAAGTTTCAGCTCTGTTATCTATAGCTCTATAACCCTGGGTACACGCCTCTGAGCTTCAATTTTCTTGTCTGTCAACAAAAGGTCAGACCTGGCTTACCAACCCCGAGTTTATAAAATGTGGGGGTCAGACTAGATCATTTCTTGTTTAATTATTTTTTCAATTATTAAGCACTTACTTTTTTCTCCTTCTTACCTCCTTTCCCAACTGAAAAGAAAAAACAGGAAAATGTAACAAATAAGCACACGGATGAGTTAATTTCTAAGACCACTTCCATGCTGATTTTCTCATCTATGTTGTTGAGTCATTTCGGTCATGTCCAACTTTTCATGACCCCATTTTGGAGTTTTCTTGGCAAATGGTTTGCCGTTTCCTTCTCCAGCTCATTTTACAGATGAGAAATGGAAACATACAGTTAAGCGACTCACCCAGGGTCACACAGCTAGTAAATGTCTGAAGCAGGATGTACACTCATGAAGCCCATTCCAAGCCCATTGCTCTATCCACTGTGCCACCTAGCTACCCTCTCTCATCTGTACAAACGCTTTTTGAGACTCATTTTCACATGGATTGAGAGCATACTCAGGGAAAGCAGGGGCAGAGAACAAGCAGCCTTTTCCAAGCAATATTTTGCAATGGACCTCATCTTTATCACTTTGCAATTGACTAGCAAATGTAGAAAATGCAATATTCCACTGTTTTTATTATGAAAAAGCATTCGATTTGGTGAAATAGAATACCACATTAAAGGCTCTCTTCCAACAGGTCATCATCTATCAGATTCATTCTAGAAGATTTCAAAGCCGTAACAACAGAAATAATCTTGTTCAGTAACCTTCTTATGATGAATATACAGGTATGGAATAAATCAGAGAGATGCATGTCTTCCAGAGGTGTTGTGGAGAAGCAGCAACACAAAGTCCAACTTGAAGAATGTTTTTCTGTGGATGATAAACTCCTCCAGATGCTCCTGCTTTTGGATGACATTGTGCTGGTTGCATAAAGCTCTGAAAATGTGCAGCCCTCCTGGAAGGGATCTGTTACCACTCAAAAGGGTTTGGCTAGACTATCTACACAGGAGACACCAAATGGATGAAGAATGTCTATTGTCCAGAAGACAATATGTATTTGGATGGACTACCTAGAGAGCTTATTCGTCAGTATGTAATATCCAGGTCAAACAGTACAAATGGGCAAATTGGGCCCAGAATTGAACAGGAAGAAGAAAGCAGGCTTGATTGCTTTCAGAAAAAAAAAAAAAACAACCTTCCTTTAATGACCCCCCCAAGCTTCTTCTGGAAATGAAGGCTCAACTTTTAAATACCAACATTCTGGTAGTTTTGCTGGAATACAACAGTTTTAAAAGAATTGAAAACGAGTACCCCACAATGGGCAGTCTCCTAAGTAGAGGAACAAAGTGGGTATGACTAATGAGGAACCCAAAGGAAAAGTGTGGTAAAGGACTGTCAACAGGAAAGTTTATGATGGGAAGGGACAATGGACTGGTCATGTGTCAATGGCAAGGGATGGCAACTGGACAGCCAGAGTGCTCCAGTGGTACCTTGTCAGGGTGACCAGAATATGAGAGAGGAATAAAGTCCACATTGGGCTGACTCCCTCTGGGGTCTTTATGGTGGGCTATGACTGAGAATCAAGTAGTACATGATAAGGCAGGCATAGTTGGGTTATGCTCTGTATCATTGGAGGGAACATCCACATTGGTGAGGTTACAAATCCATCTCAAGAATTATTGAGTTGGAGGAAATGTGAAATATTTTTGGTCAAATGAGACTTGTTGGTATCCCTCAAATTTTGCCATATAAGTAAGCTGTCACCCATAACTCTTATCACCTGCTAATGCCAGTTTTCATTCTTACATATGAGAATCCCAAACAGGATTGGGAAGTGCCAAGGGAAAGGTGAATCAAGGTCAGATAAGTTTGTTTTTAAGTTCTCCTAAGCTTGGGGAACACGTTGTTTCTCAGTGATTCTCAAACCTTCAACAGCATAGATGTATAGCATTCCTAGCTAACCATCCTCAAACTGGTCTATAATAAAAGAAAAACAAATTGGCTACAGTTGTTTTGTTTTTTTTAAGCCCTGGCAGGAAGAGCTGGTAAAGCATTTTGTTTGAGATGCCAAATAGCTCAGCTGTGGAACAGAGTTCAGGCCCCCTCCAACCATCCCAAACATCTGCTGGCCCGGCTGGGCTTTCTCAAACTTGTCAGTTCTCTGAAAATAGCCTCCTTGCTGGCGGGAGGGGCAAACCCAGGTGAGAAGCATGAAGGTGCACCATGGGTGATTTCTAGTATCCTCTGTGAGTTCAGTCAGACCCTGCCTGGAGTAGGGTTTTTTTTTTCTTTTTGCACTACTCCCCAAGAGCTTGTCCTGGAATTAGACATGAAAGTGTTTCCAGGCTCTGTTGGCAACTAATTTGGCTCCTTCTGGCAGTGCTCAGAACATGGCCAGCATGAAGTGGGTAATTAGAATGAATGCTTTCTCAGGCATTCAGGAATTCACATTGGCAAAGATTATTCTGGGCGTATGACAGAAATGGCCAGAGAGAACAACAGCGTGGGTGGTCTGGTGAAAAGAGGCCTGAACCAAAGAGTTAGGAGACCTTTGTATGAGACCTAGTTCTGCCACTGATTGTGTCTGTTGGCAAATCGTTGGCTTTCTCTGGGCCTGATTTCCTTGATTGCAAAATAAGAATTCAGAGAACCTGGGTTCAGCCTGCCTCTGAGGCTTACTACCTGTGTGAATTTGGGCAAGGCACAACCTCTCTGGACGACAATTTCCTCATCTATAAAATAAAGGGGCTGTATACATGACCTCTGAGGGTGCTTACAACTCTATAGATCTGTCATCCCATGAACACAAGTTCCTTTTCTACCCCTCAATTACCTCACAGGGAGACTGGACTGATAAAGGAGAGTGTTTATTTTGGATTTTTAGTAAAAATTATATGTCAATCTTCTTACAAAGTTTTAAGCATGGAAGCCTTTTCTAGAAGGTTATGAAAGAGGCAATCTCTCCCAAATTTTTGGGGAACCATTCATCTGCTGTTGCTCTTGATCATTTGAAATGGTCTCATAGAATTTACAACTAGAAAGGGCCTCGAAGATCATCTAATCCAACCCCTTTGTATCATATGAGAAGAAAGAGAGAGCAGAGAGATTACCAGATTTGCCCGAGGTTACATGGCTACCAAGTGTTGAAGTGGGATTTGAACTTCCATCTCCTTGCATAACATTTTGGTCTTTATGATTCCCGTGGTACGCTTCAAGCACACTCAAGACTTTAAGTAGTACAGGTCATAACCTATCTACCTTCTCTCATCCTGTGCAGCTCTTTTTCCCCAGCCTCTGAAACATCCTCCATAAAGGAGGAACCCAGTATGGCGGAGGTCTGTCTTCTAGGTCTTTTAACATTTTGTAGGTGGTGGTGCAAGATTTGGGCTGGCCACCTGTTATCCCTTGCTCTTGTTACATGACCAACCTATGTTCTTTTCTAGTTCTATATGTATCAGGGACTATAAGTCTTGCCTACTTTCTAACCTCTGGGTACCCATGTTGAGAGAAGCCAGCGCCATTTCCTGTTCCCTTCCTAAGCAGCCCTGTATGATTTAAATAATCTAGCCAAGTGACCTAGGAAAAGACAGGGAATGAGGATGCTTCCCTCAACCCCAAGATCTAGTGAAAAGACCTAACAAGAGATGTACTCCCCCAACACACTAGGGGAGAGAGAAGGCAGGACAGTGACTCATCACTAACCTTCTTGGGATTGGAGACTTGCATACATGGTGCAAGAAGGAAGAGTTACCAGGTGTGGTTTGGGGTACAGAAACAATGGTGTGGGGATTCTGAGCTACAAAGAACACAAAGATGTGTCTTCATACAGACCATATTACAGAGTTAAGTTCCAGAGAGAGAAGTGCCTGGAGAAAAGATGAGTGCCATCTGCTTAAGGAGAACTAAACCTCAGAGAGCAGCAAGCAGAAGGAGAGCTGAATAGTTTCTGTGGAAAGAAACAGCAATTGCTAGACGAAAACAGAACTGATTGACCTACAGAGGGCAGCAGCCACAGATGGGCACAGAGAAAAGGGGACGGAATAAGATCTGAGCAGCAGGGAGGAGGGGCTAAGAAGGACAGTCCTGGCAGGGACATAGCCACCACATGTTAGGAGATAGAGAAAGACAGCAGATGGGAGCACTGAGAAGGGGCAATGACCCCCACACCTGCTGAGAGCAGCAGATGGTAAGAGCTGCTAGGAGCGAGCAACATGTCTTACACAAAGCAGCCATAAAGGGAGCCATAGTGTTGGGGGGAATTCTGACTGCCCCAAGTGGAATCTCCACCAAAGCAGCAGTGAAAATCATGGTGACTACCAAGGTCTTGGGGAGGGAAGCTTGCTCAGTGGGGGGAATTGTTACTTTCTAGACGTTCCTATGAGAGTCGTATCAGTTTCCAGTAGCTTACAAATAATGCTGTTTCTATTTTAAACCTTGTGAGCCTATATGCTTGTTAGCAGAGCTGGTGACTCCGTTTAGGTGAGGTGGTAGAGTTTCAGATGCTAGGTTTCTAGATCATCTGGATGGAGGCAGTGAGTAGGAAAGAGTCAACATCACAGGGTTATTGTGAACATCAATGAGCTTTGTAAACTTAAAGGGACATATGCAAATCAGCTGTTAATATTCCTGTATGGGTTGTTTTATCTTCACCAAGTTTGAGGTTTTTTTGTTACTGACTATTTATTTTGTTTATTTTATGATTTTGTTCAGGAAAAATAAAAGAAAATTTTTTAAAAGAACAGAAGAAAATCCAATAGCAGGAATATTCAGGCCTTCTGAGCAGTGTCCTCCAGATGACAAACCAGTCACCCGACATATCTTAGAGGAAGGAGATTCTGCATTTCAGAGTAGAAAGGCACCTTCATGTTTAACCTCAGGCATAGTTTCCTCATTTGTAAAATGAGCGTAGATAGATAAAACATTTATTAAATTCTTACTGTATATCAGAGGTTCTAAGCTGTGAGGTTTTAAATAAGATAATCCCTGCCCTTAAGGAGATTGTAACCTTATGAGGGAAGTCAAGCATGTAAAGGGGAGCTGAAGAACGGCAGAGGAGTAGCATGAGGGTCAAGCAGCAGATGAGGAGGAGGAGGAGCAAAAAGAAGAAGAGAAGTTGGGAGAGAGAGTGAGCAAAGTGAAACATGGCTGGAATCCTTTCTAAGATGGTGGTCCCAGAGAGGAAGTCACTCATCAGGAGGGGAGGGCCTCAGGGCAGAGGTTTCTCCCAGGTGACAATGCAACTTATAAGGAGAAGGAGTACAGAGACAGTCCAAATATGAGGCTGCTAAGGTCATCCAGGTAGTAAATCAGAGATGAGACTTAATCCCAGGTCCTTTGACTATAAGCCATTTTTTGTTGTTCATTTATTTCAATTGTGTCTGGCTCTTCATGACCCCATTTGGGATTTTCTTGGTAAAGTTGCTGAAATAGTTTGCCATTTCCTTCTCCAGTTCATTTTGTAGATGAAGAAACTGAAGCAAACAGGGATGAGTGACTTGCCCAGGGTCACACAACTAGGAGGTATGTGAGGCCAGATTTGAACTCAGGTCCTCCTTACTCCGGGTCTGGTACTCTATCCACTTCAACACCTAGTTATCCTAGGAGTCCAGAAGATCTGAATTCGAATTTGACCTCAGACACTTACTTGCTGTATATCTCTAAGCAAATCACTTAACCTTCCTTTGCTTCAGCTTCCTAAACTGTAAAATGGGCATCATAGCATCCACTCTCCCAGGGTCAAGCTAAATGGGATAATATTTGTCAAGTGCTTAGTACAGTGCCTGACACATAGTAGGCTCTTAATAAATGCTTGTTCCCCCATGGCTGGACTGCAGAGTCCCTCACTGTAGGCAAGTACTGTTATTTGGACCCCCTTTTCCCTTTCCATTCTTCTTACGCCTTACCTCCATCCATATGCTCTGAGATCCAGTGACACAGGCCTCCTCTACGTTTGTCACACAAAACACTCTTGGTGTTTTCACTGCCAACTCCCCCAGGCCTGAAATTTTCTCCCTTCTCATCTTGGCTTCCTGGCTTCCTTTGAGTCTCACCTAAAATCCCCCCTGCTAGGAGAAATCTTTCTCATCCCTCTGAATTCTAGCGGCTTCCCTCTGCTGATTATCTCCAATGGAGCCTGTCTGTAGCTTGTTTGTACATAGTTGTTTGTATGTTGTCTCCCCTATTAGGCTGTGAACTTCTTGAGAGTGGGGACTATGTTTTTCCTTTCTTTGTTTCCTCAGAGCTTAGCCCTGTCTGGCATATAGTAGGCAGCTAATAAAGGTTTACTGAATAGTATAGTAGACTTGTTAATTGACTGATATGGCCTTAGTAAATGGCCAGTATAAGTTGTTGTAGTTAAAAGAATTCATCACTTGGTGATCAGATTTTTGGAGACGAGCATCTCTAACTTTAAACTGGCCTTAAGATAGTCTAGCTCCAGGCTGAAACTGAAAGTTTTTACAGTTTCTTAGGACAGGCCAGAGCTTAGGCTCTAATAGTCTTAGAGAGCCCAAGATCAAACTCACGTGCTGATGAGGCCTTAGTTTAAGATTTCAGTGGAGGACAACTCTCATTTAACTTTATAACTCAATTTTCTGAGTGGGTTGTACAAGGTCAAGTTTTATTGGACTATAAAACAAATTTAAGCTGTCAAATGACTTAAGATACAGTTTCCATTATTTATATCTTCAACAAAACAATTGGTCATATTAAGTAATCTCCTGTCCATGAAAATAATGCTTTGAAATAAGAAGGGACATTCGGCAGTGAAAAAAAAACTTATTCTTTTTAGTCACAAATGAATCTCTAATGTACGATTTGAAGAGGGCCTATGACAAATAACCCCTGGGAACCTGAGTCCCAGCCTACCAGATGCTGCTTTCACTAGAAGCTGCAAATTCAATTTTGCCTCAGAGATTAAATTCAAACTCCCTGGTCATCAAAAACCTTTCAAAACCCAGATTTGTAGGAATGAGAGGCTCGTCCCCAGAAATCTGACTGTTCTTATTGCACATTACTGGCCTCCACTTTCTTTTGGTTTGAATTTGTACTTCTAGTGCTTAGCCCAATGTATATTGGGCATATTATAAATACTTAATAAATGCCTTCCTTCCTTCCTGGGTAAACGATATTCCTTTTCCGATCTCCACGCTTTTGCCCTTGCTGTTTCCCATACCTGGAATATTCTCTTCTCCTCACCTCTGACTTAGAATCTTTGCTGTCTTCGAGCTTCAAATCAAGTACCACCTTCTACATAAAGCCTTTCCCTGATCCACCCATCTGCTAGTGCCTTCCTACTAATATTACCTTGTATTTATCTTGATAACCAAAGAAACAATCCACAACCAAAAAAAATGTCCTGAACCTGGTGCAGACTGTCTCTCCCAATAGAATGTAATCTCCTCGAGGGCAAGGACTGATTCATTTTTGTCCTTATAACTTCTGGCACAGTGTCTGGCATGAAGTAACTGCTAAATAAATGGCTATTGACTAAGCAATCGAATACTGTTTGAGAACTTCCTTGTGCTCCTCTGGATTAAAGGTAGCATGTAAATACAATAATGACAGAGCTAACATTTACTTGAGTCCCCAAAGTTGAAGACTTTAGCCCTTTAAAGGTTTGAAAGCATTTTACATAAGTTAGCTTGCTTGATCTTGACTGCAATGCTTTGAGGTAGAAGTTGTTATTATCTACATTTTATAAATGGGGCAGTAGGCTTAGAGATGTGAAGGACTTGCTAGTGTCTGAGGTGGGATTTGAACCAGGTTTCGACTCGGGATCAAATACTCTAACCACTGAACCACCTAAGAATTTAGTTGGATTCTCCTTATTTCATCCTGACATTTCCTTATTTCCTGGAGGCACATGGGTGACAGCCAGCAGGACAAGGAGGACCAGAGGAGTCCAGCCAGGTTGGAAAGATATAGAGGGTCTAAATAGCCAGCAGGACTGGTAAGAAGCATATAAGTCCTTGCCCACAAATAATGTTTGCAGTTCAGAAAGTCAGAGACAAAACATTTTAAGGCCAGATGAGACCTTGAAGGTCATGTCGCCCAACATCCTCATTTGACAGGTAGGGACACTGAGGCTTGGACTTTCTTTCCTCCTACCCAGAAGCAGCCACAGTGGCTACGGAGGAACTCTGATCCTAGAAAAGGAGCGCTGGACTCCTGCCTTGTTTTATGCTATCTGTTGGGCTGTATAAGACTCCGGGTCTGCTGGGATCTAGGAGGTCAGACAAGCCTGACTGAGGCAGAGATGCTCAGATCCCTTAGATTAGAGGTGCTGGAATCACACACATTATTACCCAAATGAGTTCCCAGGGCCCAGAGCTGCAGACCAAGGACTGCAGCGGGACGAGGTCAATACCGCCCCGGTAATTGATTATATCCTTCAGGGAGCTAGAAGCAGGCTGGCAGCCCTCAGCATGTTTTTGGTCCGGATCTATGATCTCACTGGTGTAGGGAATACCTGGTGTGGAGAATTTCCCTCACCAATGCAGATCAGCAATGCTTTCCAAACTTCCCGATTACTATCGAGGGTGCCACCGTCCTTCCCATCACTCAGCTTTGCCAGCTCAGCGCCATCTTGGAACTCCCCTTCCTCCGCCTCCCCCCTCCCCCCTCCCCGTCCCTGCTTTCACACAGCTCACGGAATCAAGTAGTTGCCAGATCTCAGCATTTCCAACTCCACGACCCGTCTTGCACGTGTCCCCACTTCGCTCCATTCACACAACCACCCCATTATTTCAGGACCTCATCACCTTTCATTTGTTTTATTGCATTCCTAATTGGTCTCCTAGCTTCCCATCTCTCCTCACTCCAATCCACTCTCCACAGAGCCGCCCAAGTAATTTTTCTAAAACGCAGATCAGACCACGTCACCAATGTGATCCGGAACTTTGCCAAGTGCCGGGGAAGGTGTTAAGTGCCAAGGACTGTGCTAAGTACTTTACAAACATTATCCTTCATCTGTAAGGTAAGGACAACTCATTGCCCATCAGACTCAAAAAGATGATGTAGGTAAAAGGTTTCACACTCCTAAGTCCATAAAAATTAACTCAGTTATCTTCATTTGGAAACACACTCATTTTAGAGAATTTGGCTTTGCAGCTGGGAGCTGCTCCCTAATCTCCGCCTCCAAGTTGAAAGGCTTCTTTCCAGACAATCAAAACCATTTCCTATGGGTGGTGGACTCTAGAGCTAAGTAGAATAAGCAGCCGAGTAGCAGCTAATGCCCTCTTCTTTTTTCTGCCTCCCAAAGCAGTGAAAATGAAGTTGTCCGGAGGTCCCTCCTCCAGGGTTCCTTGTCTTGTTTATGGGGGATCAGAAATGACAGGATATTTGCAGTGATGGTGGCCTTCTTTCGAAGGTCGGTCACCTCAGTTGACTTGGAAGCACCATAAACTCCTGCCATGATTAGTTCATTAATTTGCGAAATCGACTGATTTTTTCCACCCCCACCCCCCAAGGTATTGTAGTTTAAGATTCCAGTTATTCCCCTTCCTGGACTGAGCTGTGGTCAGTTTTTCTATAATAATGAAAGGAAAATTGCTTTCAATATTCTCCTGCTGCTATGGCCCAACCATTATTGAAACAGATTAGATTACGAACTGAAGACGTGTCTTAATGCACTCTTGTATCTCAGTGCCTTGGCTACAGCACGCCAATGACACGGAAAAGACACTCTCAGCCAGTGCAGGCGGACATATTCTCTGCAACTTTATACTGCACGTTTGTCCAGAGCATCAAACGGTTAGGTGTCTCGCCCAGGGTTACGTGGTCAGTATATTTTAGAGATGAGACTTAACTACGTCTTCCTGGCTTCGAGGCTGGTTTTAATCAATCTTTGATTGAAGGAGGTAAATCGGTGAGAGGCCGCAGAGAAGCAAGAGTGGTGGAACTAGGGTGGGCTCGAATCCCACCTCGGATGCCAGCTGATGGGTAAATCCCTTTATTTCTCAGAACCTCATTTTCCCTCTGTAAAATTGTGCTAATAACATTTACACTTCCTAATCTCACAGAAAATTTATGAGAATTTGCAAACTTTAAAGCACTATATTTATGTGAGTTATTATTAAATGCTGAATTGAATAAATTTCTTGCTACAGATGATTAAAACACTAGCTGACCTGTTCTGCTCTGACCTGGTTTTTGGTTGCCCAGAGTGTAAATCCTGAAAGCAGAAATCAGGAAGTATATAAATTCAGTTCAAGAACACATTTATTACATATGTATTACATCTTAGGAGCTAGGGATACAGTCTGCAAAATGATAAAGTGCCTCCCCTTAAGGAGTGAAGAATCCATAGTCAAAAAAAGTCTACCTTCAAAAATAAAAGGGACACAGGAGGGCTCTTTTCACTTTGCCCTCTGGGAAACCTGGGAATGTCAGTGATGCTGGGTCTTAGAGAACATTCCAAAGGCAAAATACTGCTAAGACTTTTTGCAAGTGCTTCATGTAATGCTACCTATCGATCAAAGGCTCTATAGAATTAACTAATATTCCTCACGGACCCCTGGATGAGGATTTTTTTTCAAGCCAATCATAGATCAAGTTAATGAAAGCAAGACATTCAGTATAATTGCTGATGAAGGTCTGGCTGCAAGTAATATGGAGGAACTCACATTAAGTGTAAGATTTGTTGATCATCTGTAGATTGTTAAAAGAACTCCTTGAGTTTTAATAGGAGACTTACATGCCTTTGAAGCTGCCTGAGCAGAACAAAATGTAATTTTCCTGCAGATTTTTGGCTGCAATCACAGTAGGCCACTATGTGCAAGGCTGTGTCAGGCAGAATGGAAAGATAGGATCCTTAGATCCAAAGCTGAGAGGGACCTCCATGGCTCCTCATTTTACAGATGAGCAAGTCTAAATGCTTTAAATGTTTCAGGAGCAGCTAGGTGGTAGGTGGTGAAGGTAGACTTTTTTCGAATATGAATTCTTCACTGCTTAAGGGGAGGCACTTTATCATTTTGCAGACCGTATCTACTAGATAGAGCACCAGGCCTAGAGTCAGGAGTCATCTTTTTGAGTTCAAATCTGACCTCAGACACTTACTAACTATGTGACCCTGGGCAAGTCACTTAACCCTGTTTGCCTCCATTTCCCATCTGTAAAATGAGCTGGAGAAGGAAATGGCAAACCACTCCAGTATCTTTGCCAAGAAAACCCCAAATGGGATCACAAAGAGTCAGACAGGACTGAAATGACCCAACAACAAAACAAAGTTTAAATATTTGCCAAAGGTCACAGACATAGTACATATTGAAGGCAGAATTTGAACCTATGTCCTCTGACTTCTTGAGAATGTGTTTTCAATACCTTATCTTGTCTTCTAAGAAGTGACTGCTAAACCCATCACTGCCTAAGTCAAGTTCAAACTCCCCGGCCTGGCCTTCAAAGGCCTACAAAAATGGAGACCATTTTTTCTAGTTTTATCTCTAAGAATTACCATTATTACTCTCCATGCCCTAGCTTAAGAGCAAGAGGGGACCTCAGTGGCCATCCCTCTCTCCAGTCCAACCCATTCATTTATAGATGAGGAAGATTAGGCCCACAGAAAATAAATGACTCCCTTCTTAACTACCTTGTATTAATTTTTATTCTGTGCAATACAGACAACCATGGTCCTCATTGCCTGGAAGGCCAGGTAATTTAGATTTTACCCCTTCCCTGGGGGGTTCTCTAATACTGTTAAGGAGGTCAGGAAGGCTCTCTGAAAATGGCTAATCCCCTACCAATATTGTTTCCTCAATTATAGAGAGGTCCTTTGGACCCTAAACCTCTCCAGGTCCATTTAGCCACTAACAGTTGGGTTAGCTTTTTTTTTTTTTTGAGGAAATTGAAGTTAAGTGACTTACCCAGGGTCACACAGCTACTAAGTGTCCTGACTCCAAGGCTGATGCTCTATCCACTGTACCACCTAGCTGACCCTGGATTAGTTTCTGCTTGCTTGCTGATGCTGTTTGTCCTTCATTCTTGAAGAGAAGCATGATATCAGGGAGGTGATGCCATGACATGCAAGTGAATTGTATTTAAAGGGAGATCTGTACAAAGTCACCAGCCTCACTTTCTCCTCCAGAGCCATCTGGGTCCAGTGGCCAGATTTTGATCAGGACAACTGGAGATGGCCCAAGATGCAGTGGGGGACCTTGGCCTTTTCAAGCTAAGGTCTTTAACAGCTCTCAATTTGACTGAGGCAACATCCATTCAGTGATGAAGGCTTAATAAAATGAGGTGAAGAATGGCCTCTTTAAAGAGATCTGGGAGGGGAAGACCCTTAGGGTTTCTGGCAAAAAGAGAAACTCTTGTTATTTACATTCATTCTGAGCTTTTGCAAAGAAATATTTACTTCGAAAAGTATAATCACAAACATAGAAAGTTATACCCTCCCTCACCCATGTGGGAGGCATAATCTTCCTTGCAGCTCAGATCCTGGGGAGTAGAAAAATTAGCTTCCTAGCTTAGCTCAGTTCCTATAGCACAGTGCCAGTTTCAAGTCCCAAACCCCCTCAGGCTTGAGTCTCTGGCACTCTGGTTTCTCAGGGCTTCCAAGTAGGTCTGGTTTGCTGTACCACCGCTCCTGCAATCCCAAGAGCACCTCAGCTCAAACTCCTAGTCTTGTGGAGATCACTTTTGGAATCTGAAACTGAAGACAAACAACATAGAACAGAAATAAACACCAGTAGGCTCATTTCTTGGAGTCAGGGATAAAAGAGGAGCAGAGGAAGGCTTTTCCTTTCCCTTTCACAGGTTCAGGTCATGAAATCCATGCTCAACAGTTAAGAGTTGGTAGACATAGACCAATATCTTATAACATATACCAAAATAAAGTCAAAGTGGGTACACAATTTAGATATAAAGGCTGATACTATACGCAAACTGAGAGAGCAAGGAATAATTTACCTGTCAGATTTATGGAAAATGGGAGAATTTATGACCAAACAAGAGATAGGAACATTATGAAATACAAAATGGATAATTTTGATTACATTAAATTGAAAAGTTTTTGTACAAACAAAGCCAATGCGATTAAGATTAGGAGGGAAGCAGAAAACTGGGAAAGAATTTTTACAGCTAGTGTCTCCGATAAAGGCCTCATTTCTAATATATAGAGGACTGAGTCAAACTTATAAAAATACAAGTCATTCCCCAATTGATAAATGGTCAAAGGATATGAACAAGCAGTTTTCAGATGAAGAAACCAAAGCTATCTATAGTCATGTGAAAAAAATGCTCTAAATCACTATTGACTAGAGAAATACAAATCAAGACAACCCTGAGGTACCACATCATACCTATGAGAAAACAGGAAAATTATAAATGCTTGAGAAAATGTGGGAAAATTGGAACACTAATGCTTTGTTGGTGGAGTTGTGAACTGATCCAACCATTCTGGAGAGCAACTTGGAACTATGCCCAAAGGGCTATAAACATATGCATACCCTTTGACTCAGCAATACCACTTCTAGGTCTGCATCCCAGAGAGGTCATACAAATGGGAAAAGGACCCACATGTACAAAAATATTTATAGCAGCTCTTTTTTGTGGTGGCAAGGAATTGGAAATTGAAGGGATGCCCATCAGTTGGTGAATGGCTGAACAAGTTGTGGTATATGAATGTAATGGAATACTATTATGCTATAAGAAATGATGAGCAGGCAGACTTCAGAAAAACCTGGAAAGACTTGAATGAATTGATGTTAAATGAAGTAAGCAGAACCAGAAGAACACTGTACACAGCCACAATGTGTGATGACTGACTTTGAAAGACTTAGCTCTTCTTACCAATGCAAGGATTCAAGACAACTCCAAAGGACTCATTGTGGAAAATGCTGTCCACATTCAGAAAAAGAACTATGGAGTCTGGATTCAGATTGAAGCATATTATTTGCTCTCTCTCTTTCTTCTTCTTTTTTCATTTGTTTCTTCTTTCTTGCAGTTTTTCCCATTGGTTCTAATTCTTTACAACATGACTAATGTGAAAATAGGTTCAATATGAATGTGTATGTAGAGCCTATATCAAACTACATGCCATCTTGGGGTGGGAGGTAGAGAGAGATGGGGAGAAAATTTGGAACTCAAAATCTTGTGGAAGTGAATGCTGAAAACTAAAAATAAATAAATATATATGTGTGTGTGTGTGTGTGTGTATACATTTTTTTTTAAAAGAGAGTTAAGAGTTGGCCAAGGGAGGGGATGAAGACACTTCCATTTTAGACTACTGGGACACGCTCCAAAGGCCCCCAAGGGTGCCTGCATTAGTGGAACCAGCCCAGATCTGACCATGGTTACATATGTTTATACATATATTTGAATGTAAGCTCCTTAAGGTAAGGGAATTCTTTTCCCTGATGTATCCCCACTACCTACCACAGTGCCTGGCAGATAGAAAGTGTTTAGTGGACATTTGTTAAGTGATTGATTGCCCAAGGTCAAACAGATAGAATGGGATTCAGATAAATATTGGATCAAACTGTATCCCCAAAGCCTACCTAAAACTACAGAAAATAAAGAGGCATCACATCCCTTCCTCTGAGACCAGCATTGTTTAATTTAGTTCTTTTCAGTCATGTCTGACTCTTCATGACACATTTGGCAAAGATACTGTATGGGACAGAATTTTTAAATAATAGGAGAGACATCCTTAGGAGGAACAAAGTAAATTTATTTCACAAGCCTTGCAAGATTTGGGCACACCTCCATAATGGAGGAGGTGAGGTAAAAGGGAACCTTGTCCTAATTAATACTCTTAATGAAAAAGATTCACACCTATCTCTATCCCTTCTCACCATTGGCTGGGAGGTGGGCTTACAGTCTAGGCGTGAAAACTATACAGAGGACCAAGGTTGATCCAGTCCATTCAGGTTTTTCCCTATCAGAACTCAACTGCCTGGGTGGCGTCTGAAAGTCTAGGGGAAGGAGGGACCTTCCTAGAGCAAAGAACAAATAGCTCACAGGAAATTCATTATCTTCTAACATCTGAGAGAGAGGGGGAAGGGCATGCCTTTCAAAATTACAAGGCCAAATCCCCAAACCTCTCCATTAGACATACCCTGTGAAGGCTTCACAATTATCCATCCCATTCAATACTGAAGTGGTTTTCTATTTCCTTCTCCAGCTCATTTTATGGGTGAGGAAGCAGAGGGTTAAGTGACTTGACCAGGGTCAAAGCTAGTAAGTGTCTAAGGTCACATTTGAACTCAGGTCGTCCTGACACAATGCCAGTCATTTCACCACCTAGCTGAATTGTATTCACCAGAAGAGATTCTCTGCTTGTTTACCTGAAATGGCAGGCAATTACAATTGTCCTTCACATCCCCTAATAGTAAGCCCTTTGTGATTCAGAAGATTCTAGTTTGCCTTGGAAAGGCTTCAGCCTCTATGACCTAATAAAAAAAATTTTTTAAGCTACTATTACCTGAGCCTAACTTTAGACTAGCCCTCGGGGCGGCTTCAACATCAAGGAAGGTGATCTAGAAACCAGATAGTCATGCAATGGTTATTTGCTAACAGGAAGTTGTGGTTCTCCTTTCTCAGACCTGAGTCATACTTTCCTTCCCAGACCTGACCCAGTTACTGGCTGCATGGTGGGCCAGTCTCTCTCCTGTGATTCCTTCCACACGGGCAAAAAATGAGGCACAAAAGGTAAGCAATATTGGACATCTATGGCTTAATGCACGTAAACACAGATGAAGGAAATGCAGAGTCCAAGATGAGGATGACTTTTTGCATAAAACAACACATTTGCAGACCTATAAAAGCCAATTATTACTTTAATAATATACACTCAGGACTTGACTCTATAAACTATGAAAATAACACTAAATAGGTTCAGTCACTGGTCAGGCCTTACTTAGTTGAATCCCTTTTAAGCATAATAAACAGGCAGCCTGGAGAAAGCAAAGAACTCTTCTGTCCCAGCTGTTCTTAGTTAGTCTCATGATTCAGGAAAACAAGTCTGTCTTTAGTCAACCAGCCAACATTTTGTTAAGTTGAGTTCCTATTGTATGTAGTGAACTAACCAAGGCAAGACTAACAGCAAAATTCAGAAATACATCAAGCTTGCCTCTGTGTTTTCCCCATTTCACCTGCTCCCTGATCCCCCAAACACCCTGTAGCTCAGTCTACCTCATCTTTCCATCCACAAAGGAAAGGATCTGAAAATCTCATTGTCACTGTTGTGTTAGGAACTTAGTGGAGAATCCATTGCCCCTCCAGTGAACCACCTCCTCTCTGGGATTCTGGGTGACTGGGCAATTCACCTCTCTGAGTCTCAGTTTCCTCATCTACAAAATGGGACAATAATAGTATTTACCTCACAGAGTGGTTGTGAGGATCAAATGTGATAGTATTTGTAAAGTGCTCAGCAGACCTTAAAGCGCTGGCTAAAGGCTCACTGCTGCTGTTGTTATTGGGGCACTCCAGCAGGGAGGGAAGCTGGGGCTGGATCCTCCCTGTGGATACTGTGCTCTGTTGCTGAAAGCCTCACTCTCTTTTGGTTCCCCGCCCCACCCCTCGCCAACATCCTCTATCCCAAGAGACATCCTGGGCTCTCCTCACCATTGCTGTCACCTCCCACTGTTTCATCTATGATGTTTGTCTCCCAGCTGATTCCCTCCTTCTCCAAAGACTGCCTCATGTTTCTTTAGCCTTCTGGAGTTTACAAGATGCCCTCCTTCTCCAAAGACTGCCTCATGTTTCTTTAGCCTTCTGGAGTTTACAAGATGCTTTCATCACAATAACTCTTATCTCTGTTTTGCTGATTAGGAAACTGAGGCTTGTGAGTGTGTGTGTGTGTGTGTGTGTGTCCACAGCTGCACAGCTGGAAAGTGCTGGAGCCAGGAGGGACTTGACCCAGGTTTAATCTTCATCTAGAGCCCTTTCTGAGTAGCCAGGTGTCACAGTGGATAGAAGGCTAGGCTTGGAACTGGGAAAGCATATCTTCCTAAGTTCAAATCTGGCCTCAGACGCTTACTAGCTGTGTGACCCTGGCCAAGTCATTTAATCCTGTTTGCCTCAGTTTCCTCATCTGTAAAAAATGAGCTGGAGAAGGAAATGGCAAGCCACTCCAGTATCTTTGCCAAGAAAACATCAAATAGGGTCACAAAGAGTCAGACACGACTGAACAACAAAGTTCTCTTTGTACTGCACCCACACTGAATGCCTCAGGAGGATAATGATGGCACTCGTTGATAGCTAGAACTTTCCTCTAAAGGTCAGCCCTGTTTGACTCTCTTCACTTGTTCTCTAGGGAATCAATACCCTCTCCATGTATCTGCCAGTTGTTTCATTGGCAGGTTCTGAATTCCGCAAAGATTTCTAACCTCTGCTAAGGTCAATCTCTCCAGACCTGTCCCCCGCTTCTTCCCCACCCCCCCAAATCCCTTTGTTGGTGTGGGCTCCACCAATAGAATTTTCCTTGGCCATGATACACCCCTCTGTCACTAGAATTCTTGTTAGGTAGGAAAATCCCCATCTTAGGTAATGTTAGTATGACCACGGTGTCATAAGATTATTTTTCTTCTGAGATTTGAATTCATGAGGAAGATTCCTGGTGAGGAAAGACTATTAGGGAAAAGGTGTGTCTCCTATAGTATGGCACCCTGCCAGACCAGCTGATCTCACTGGTGCATTTCGAAGGCATTTGTTGCATAAAGCTCTGGTCTTTTGATTGATGGTTGTGACCTAATACAGCACAATTACTTACCAAGCACACTTAAACAAATAGAGAAATGAGAGTATATCATCTCTTATCAGGTACCAATAAAATGCATTATTCAGCTAGCTATTTAATTTGGCTTCGAGAGAAGCAGCTTAAAGGATGTCCTTGGAGAGATTTATGACTAGAAAAAATGGTGGGCCAGTCATGTGTCAAGAGTGAGGAATAACAGATGGATAAGCCAAGGTGTTCCATGGGTTTCCATGCAATATCAAGAGAAGTAGAGGAAAGTCCTGACCCCCCCCAACAGACACACACATACATGTACACACACACATACTCCAACATACATTGTTGAGGATAAGAGACAAGAATCCCATATTATGGACAGGCATAGATGAGTCGAAATCAGCATTATTGAAAGAAATACTCACTTTGATGAGGTCACAAATCCGTGCAAGGATTAAAGTATTTAATGTGTGTTGCACCAAGTGGATTTTTTTTAATGTTACTGTTTTGTTCTGAACTTAAGCACTATAAAAGTAGGTATTTCCATATACATAGAACATATGAAACTGCAAGCCTCTAATTGCTTTTAAAAACATGTATAAGAGATTCAACATTACTTTCAAAGCTGTCATACCAGTCTATGCTTACTTCTGTTATGTGCATTTTTAAAATGCTTCAACGACTCTCTTTTTTTGCACACCATTGCTAACTTTTTAACCTCATTAAAAACCGAGAGGCAAACAAACCAAGTGATCAACAAGTATGGTGAGGAAAAGCAAATCCAAACAACAATCACCTTCAGAAATGTCTCTTTCTTCGTTGCTGAGCCCATGACCTCTTTTCAGGAGGTAGCTCCCTGAGAGTCATGGTGGGTCATTGCTTTGATCAGAGGACTTAAGTCTTCAAAGTTGTTCTTCTTTATAATTGTCCTTGTAGAAATTGTCCTGGTCCTGTTCACTTCACTTTGCATACATTCATATTTCCCAGGATTTTCTGAAATTATCTCTTTTGTCACTTCTTATGGCACAATAATGTTCCAAGATAATCATATTCATACACTATAATTTGTTATCTCCTTTGTTCCCAATTCTTCTGTGTTTTTTTTTTACTTTTTCTTTTCAACCTACAAAAGTGTGTTCAACAGAGGCTAAAACATAGGAAAAGATATATGGAGAGGCTCTTGGTTATAGGGTCTAAGAGTCTTTTGGTGGTGATGTCAGTTGCTTATTATTGGGTCCCTTGGGGAACATGACTCTTTAAGATTCTAACATCAATTTTTGTCACATAGTTTGACTTTACAACTTAAAATCTAGGTCTTTTGCTCATTAGAGAAGGTCTTCCTTTTAAGCATCATCTATTGGGTGACAGAGCACATCTTGGAGACTGATCCAGTAGCAAGTAGTCTCTTGATGACAAGCGAACATTTTTAGGACTAGACTCAGAATCAGAGACAGGCACAAACAAAGACTATGAGTGATGAAAAGGGAACAAAACATAAGTCTTTATCCTGACTTCTCCATCCAAAACAAAGTTTTGCTAAGTACTCAGTGGATGAAAAAGATTTCAAATGAGATAGTTGGCTTTCAGTTTTACATATGGTAGGTACATCTGTTAGAAGAGGTTGGGCTGTGTGAAACTGTGGTGACAGTGGCATCCTAGGTTATGATCATCATAATTCACAATGACAACTTAAGAAAACCAGTACAGTGGGTTCTATGAAACATGTAATTAATGGAAAAAAACACATTCCATTTTGTGTGATTTCCAAGGGAAGACAGAAGGCCATTAGCTTGCCAATCATCTTAAGGCTGGGACCTAGAGTGATAGAGCCAGAAAAGACCTTAAAAGTGATCTAGTCCAACTTCCTTCATTTGCCAGATGAGGAAACTGAGGCCTAGAAAAGTTAAGATACATGCTCAATTTTACACAGGTGACCTTGGAATAAGTGGTGGAGTCAAGATTCAAACCCAGGTCCTCTGGCTCTAAATACACTGCTCATTTCACTGTCCCATCCACCTCTTCCCAAGATGTGGAGGTCCTAATACAGTGATATTTGGAGCACTGGTATGAGCTTCTTGGGACCTGACTTTGAAGGGAAAGCATCTTCCTGAAAAGAAAACACACTATGTATATAAGAAAGTCCTACCTGATTTATCTGTGGTGCATTGTGGGTGGATAAGGGTCTGGGTGGTGGGGTGGAGAAAGGAATATCAACAGATCCTTTATGTTCTCTCCCATCTCTTGTCTCTAGGTAACTCCTAGGGTTACCTGGAAGGTCTGGGTAACTTGAACTGGTAAATGTTTAACAATCAGCTCTCCTGGAAGAAAAAAAACATACCCATGACATTCTTTTAAGTTTAATCTGTATCATTAACATGTTTTCCCTCACTTTCTTAAATATAGACCATTAGCAAAACAATATATCATGCCTCGATTTGTAGCATTTGAGGTATCAGAGGTGTAAATGATTGCACTGCAAATTGAACAATCCGGAGCAGGTCAGAGCTGGCCCCAACACAATCCTACCTCACTTCCTAGAAGCTATAAAGGGATCATTCTAAATAAACCATATCCTAACTATAGCTCTGCCCTGTCTCTTAATCTTTTCACCAAAGACCAAAATGGTGGTCAGCCAGGAGCACTGGTTTAAGCTTGGCAGGTAGTGGGAGGAGGAAGAAGAGTATCAACAAGTGGACAGGGTGCTGTCGGCATTGGTACTAGTTCCCTTTTCACTCTAGGTCATGCTCTGAGTCTGGAATTAACCTGAATTACTGCTTCATAATACAGGCAATATGGTACAGTAGTTAGAGTGCTAGACTTAGAGTCATGAAAACCTAGTTTCACATCCTGCCTCGGAAACTTACTGGCTTTGTAACCACCACCAAGTCGCTTCATCTCTCTGAGTCTCAGTTCCTCATCTATAAAATGGAAAATACCTTTCGTCTGACCTTGGCTAACTGTTGTAAGGCTCAAATGACAAATAGCATCTTGGAATTCTAGAATAATTCCATGTTTCTTAGGCCATGATTCAAGTTCAACCTTGCAAATATTCAGTTTACTCCTGGTGGTTAGAAAAGAATGCTGAAGATCTAAGACAATTCCAAAAAGACTCATGGTGGAAAATGCCATCCACATCCAGAGAAAGAACCATGGAATCTGAATGCAGAGTGAAGCAGACTATTTTCTTCTGTTGTTTTTTTGTTTTTTCTTTCTTGTGGTTTTCCCCTTTTGTTCTGATTCTTCTTATGCAACATGACTAATGTGGAAATATGTTTAATGTGGTCATACATGTAGAGCCTATATCAGATTGCATGCTGTCTTGGGGAAGGAGGAGGGGACAGGGGAGAAATTTTAGAACTCAAAATCTTATAAAAGTTAGTGGTGAAAAATAAAACTAAATAAATAAATAAATTTTTATAAAAAGAAAAGAATGCTGACTTCCCCCCTACCTATTTATCTCTTGTTGAATGAATTCCTTATGCATAGATATGATTGTGTGTCTCATTTGCTAAAAAACCTTTCAATGACTTCCTTCCCATGGGATAAAGTTCAAGCTGAAATTCAACGTTTTCCATAACCTAGCACCACCATTTTCCCATCCTTATCATATTACTTCTCCTCCCTATATTGTCAAATCAATCTGTACTACTCATCATCTCTGTAGATGATTCCCTTTCTTGCCTTCCCCTCCCCAAATGAATGCCTATCAAGCCTTCAAAACCCTAAAGTCTTTCTTGAATGTCCCATAGGTGTCTCAAACTTTACGAGTTCAAAAAATAGCTCATTACTTTTCCTCCTAAATCCAGCCCTTCTTCTTTATTTCTACCTAGAACACCATCATTCATCCAGTGATCCAGGCTCACAGCCTGGTCATTCTGGACTTGTTAGTCTTACTTATCCTCTCCTAATCTTGCCTCTTCCATCTCTCAGAATCCCTTACCTTTATGTCTTACCACTGCAGTCCATGCCCTTATTACACCTCGTCTAGATTATCTCAATAGCGTCCTAATTGATTTCCTGACACCCAACCTCTATCCTCTCCAACCCACATGGCTCCAACCCACGCAGAGTGTTTTGATTGCTTCCACATCCTGGAGTCCCTTCAAGACTCAGCCCACATACCCATTCCTTCAAAAGATCTTTCGTCTTGTTAGTGTCCTGCACCAAATTACTGAATACTTATTTTGGATGGATCTGGTAAATTTTAAAATCTGTGAACATGTTGTATGCTTGTGGTAGAATGAAAGTTTCTTGAAGACAGGGACTGTCTCCCTCGTATTTGTATCCTTAGAGTCTAGCACAGTTACTGGTATATAGTAGGCACTTAATAAATGCTTGCTGATTGATTGTATGTAATGTGCTTCGTAAACATCAAAGCAATATTTAAACAAATGTTACAATTATTCTAAGTTGAGTAGCATTTTTGTTAAGTAGGAATGCAGAACAAAATGTTACTAACTCTACCCTGACCTTCCAGTCTTGCTAACTGAATATCCTATGGGGTAGTGATTTGCATGGGCCACAACTGGCATCATGGGAATTGAAGAATCACAAGTAATTTTCTCACGGAGCAGCAGTTTAGAGAGAACCAAAACCAATTAAAAGACATATTTAATCTAAGCCTGAGGGCTTTCACTAGCTTGACCCACAGTCTGTGACTTTCAGACTTAGCTGCACCATGCCTTTGCTCAAAATATCACCCGTGCCTAGAATGCTTTGACTACTGTCACCTCTTGGAAACCTGAGTTCACTTAAAGAGCTCTCCTAAAACAACCCAAACCCCTCAGAAATAAATAAATAAAAATAAATTTAAAAAATTCTTTCCTTTAGAATAGAAAATAGCCACATAGTTGTCGTTGCTTGTCATTTGTTTTCGATGTAGACCAGTGATATCATGGGGTGCTGTATTGACTTGAGCATAAATTGGACTTAAGTGGGACAGTTGCACAAAATCATCAGCCTCACTCTGTCTTCCAGAGTCATCCAAGTCCAGTGGCAAACAAAAGTCAAGATGACTGGCAATGGCCTGGGATGCAGTGGGATGCACCTCGGCATATGCAGTGCATGACCAAGCTCTGACCAAGGCTAAAACCTTCGTGGCCGTCGGAACAAATTGTTCTCATCCACCCATTCCACTGGGGGAATCCTCATATGCCTGGTGTCGACATCCCCCTAACTCACCAATTAATTTGAGGCCTGTTGGTTACCTTCAACTTGGTGGAACCTGTCTGCCAAGACAGTTTACCTAGGTGTGGCCCCTGGGCTACAGCTTCTTGGAAGCACAGGTAAGAGTTGGGTGAATCAGATGGACACCAAAGGTGGATGAACAGCCCCGAGAAGGGCTTAGCAAGCCCTCACACCAGACATGCTAGTTCTCCTGAACACCCCAAACAATCCTTATTTGTCTTTCAAGAGGACCCATGATGGTAGGAACAAGTCAGCAGGTTGCCAGAAGGTGGCAGTTGAGAACAGCCCTAGGCCCAAAGGACCCGTGGATGAGTGGCTGCAGAAAGCAACCTGGTCTCAAGGACCAGAAGCTCCTCCAGACAGCTCAGCATCCTGCAGCTTCATGCTATTACCTGACCAACTAGATGATATCAGCAGCTCTGCTGGCAGTCGGGGTGGGGTGAGGCCACAGCTAGCAGCAGCCTCAGTTCAGAGAAGAGGTTGCGACTTCAGTCTTGTTGCCTTCCTAGCCCCCACATGCTTCCTATGGGTGTATTCTCTGTTCATGGTTATCAATCCCCTGCCAAGGTACACAGTAAGGAGGAAGCATGTAGGTCAGTTCAGGTACTCTTGGTTTGCTTCATGAACAGAAGATGAACTGTGTCTGAAAAGGATAAATTATTTTATCCTCACTCCCCTAGAAGATACTGGATGAAGTTCTGAAACCAAACTGTGAATTCTGGGAATTATATTGCCAGAGAAATCAAGTTCTCTTGATGCCTCAGAGAGAACTCTCAGTTTGAGGCAGAAGGGAATTTTTTTGACATTTCAATTTATTATTTATTTACTCTTAACATTTTTTCTTTTTACATTTTGAGTTTCAAATTCTCTCCCTCCTTTCAACCCCCTCCCATGCCCACCAAGAACACAAGCAATATATTAATTATACATGTGAAATCATGCAAAACATATTTCCATATCAGCCGTATCACAGAAAAAAAGCAAGAAAAATAAAGAAAGTGAGAAGATTATCCTTCAATTTGCACTCAGAGTTCATCAGTTCTCTCTCTGGAGGTGGATAAAAGTTTTCCATTATGAGTCCTTTGGAATTGTCTTGAATCAGTATATCGATCAGAGTAGCCAAGTGTTTCACATTGATCATCATTACAACATCGCTGTTACCGTGCACAATGATCTCCCAGTTCTTCTCAATTCAGCAGGGAATTTTTAAATAATATTTTATTTTTTCCCAATTAAATGTAAAAACAATTTTTAACATTTTAAAATAATTTGAGCTCCAAATTCTCTCCCTCCCCTCCTCCTTCCCTGAGACGGCAAGTAATTTGACATAGGTTAAACATGTGCAATCATTCAGCAGGGAATTTTTCAACAAAGATTTAACCATGTCAGTGGCAGTCACAATGTTAGGAGACTTTGAGATTATATTAGCACAGCAGGAAAGGCAATGCAGCTGGGCCACTGAGGAAGGAAGAATGCAAAGGTCCACCATTCCAGCCTAGAGCTAACACATTGTAGAAGGAAAAAACAGGGTTTCCTCCTTGGGTGTTTGGAACACCATGTGCAGAGCCATACAGTCAAGGGTGTGATGGAGCCAGTATATGTGAGTGTGTATGTATGTATATATGTATGTGTATATATCTATATCTATATATACATACATATATATACATACATATATATATATATATATAGAGAGAGAGAGAGAGAGAGAGAGAGATTGAGAGTGGGCACAGGGTGAGTTGAAGATGAATAAGGAATGAGAGAGGGAGATAGAGAGAGATAGAATGGGGCACATTATCTCGCATAAAAGTGGCAAGAAAAAGCAGTTCTGTAGGAAGAGAAGAGAAGGCAGGTGAGAGGGAATGAGTGAATCTTACCCTCGTCAGATTTGACCTGAAGAGGGAATACCACACATACTCAAGTGGGTATCTTACCCCACAGGAAAGAAGGAGGAAGAAGATAAAAAAGGGGGGATGATAGAAGGGAGGGCAGATGGGGGTGGAGGTAATCAAAAACAAACACTATCGAAAAGGGACAGGGTCAAGGGAGAAAATTCAATAAAGGGAGATAGGTTAG
>CM053623.1:66277597-66294238 GCA_028646595.1 Phalanger gymnotis | reverse complement strand
AGATTGTGGGGAAGTCTGTGTCTCATGGATCCAGCTGGGCTTATATGGCATCATTAGGGAATGAATTTGCATGGAGTTGATGCTACAGGGTCAACAGAAGCTGGTTTTCTGATGAATACCTTCTGAGATCACTTCCTCCTTCCCCATAGGACAAGCTTGCGAAGCCTTTGAAGACTGAGTCACAGTTGCTAAAGGTGAAGGACCTTTGATATTTTGTTTTAAAAAACAAAGAAAAGAGATTAGAAACCTGGGGATTTAATAGATGTCTTCTGTATGCAGTTCAGGGTAGCTAGGTGGTGCCATAGTACACAGAGCATTGGACCTGGAGTCAGGAAGGCTCGTCTTCCCAAGTTCAAAGTCAGACACTTGCTAGCTGTCTGACCCTGGGCAAGTCACTTAACCCCATTTGCCTCTGCTTCCTCCTCTGTAAAATGAACTGGAGAAGAAAATGGCAAACCATTCCAGCATCTTTGCCAAGTAAATCCCAAATGGGGTCATGAAAAGTTGGACATGACTGAAATGACTGAATAACAAAAATGAAACCCATTGTGGCAGTAGATGCCCTTAAGGTAATAATAGTGTTGGGGCAGCTAGGTGTTGCAGTGAGTAAAGCACCGGCTCTGGAATCAGGAGGAGGACCTGAATTCAAATCCGGCCTCAGATACTTGACATACTAGCTGTGTGACCTTGGGCAAGTCACTTAACCTCAATTTACCTGCCTTGTCCCCTCAAAAAAAAAAGATAATAATAGTGTGGAAATAGAAACACTGCAGTTGACACAGACAAATAACACAGATAGAATAACTCTGGATGCTAAGGGGTCCAAAGTCTAAACTCAACAATAACACCCTCTACAACATAGCTGGCAAGTGGTGATCCAGTCTTTGCTTGAAGACCCCTAGTGAGGGGCAGCCCACAATCTCCTGGAAAAGGGTTGTTCATTCCACTTTTGGAGAAGTCTAATTCTTGGGAAGTTTTCCATTTCTTCAAACCTAACTTTGTCTTTGGAACTTCTGCTCTTCTCTAGTCTTTCAAAGATCATGGACAGTGGCTCAGCAATCACATCTGGCAGAGTTCACAGTACTCTGGGATAAAGTTCATCTGGGCCGGATGTATCATTTCTCTCTGAGTCACTTTTTATTCTGTCCTTTTCAGGCCAGAGGTCACTTTCCTTGGCAGAGTAAGATCTGGCAACCTCTGCCTTCTCTCTCCTATTGGTTACCATCATCCCATCCACCCTGAGCTGTGGGCCTATCGTTCTCTCTGATCCTCCTCTTTGTCTCAATTATAGCCAAAATAACAACCACTGAGAAACCTCTGGGAACCTTAGTTTTCCTTGAAAGCCTCAGTTCATTCGATTTTTACATTTCTGACATCGGTTTATAGGACAGCTTCGAATGAGATCATAGCTTTATAGCTGCAAGAATCTTATCTCATTCGATCTTCACAACAACCATGTGTCAGGTAATGCAGATATCATCATCCTGATTTTAAAGAGGAAGAAACTACAGATCAGAGAAGTGATTTGTTCAAGACTGCTCAAGTAGCAAGAGGAAGAATTGAAATCTGTCCAAGTCTTCTGAATAGAAATCTGGTGTATTGAGGATGCTAGGGGACCATTCAGGAAAGGAGGGATCTTTATGTGCATCCAAGACTGGAGAGATATGTGACTTCCTATGACTTTGGGGGACTATTTGCAGGCTTTAAGAAGTAATCTCACAGTTACTGCTGCTTGTGGGATAAAAATTAGCCTAGGTGTGGAAAAGGAAACATTGGTGCTGGTTTGATCAAGGGTTATATGATAGAGAGGTTTGATTGTAGACATTTGGAAAGGGTAAGAAGAGAGTGATTGAGAAGATTATGAAGCATTTATTACGTGCCAGGCACTTTGCAAATATTATTGTATTCGATCCTAACAATAATGCTGAGAGATAGATACCATTATTATCCCCATTTTACAGTTGAGGAAACTGAGGCACTCAGCGGTTAAGTGACTTGCCCAGGGTCACATAACTAGTAAGTGTCTGAGACCAGATTTGAACTTAGGTCTTCCTGACTACAGAGGCCTGGGCCTTTCAATCCACTCTGCCAAATTGCTGCCTGTATAGGGAGAGTACCAGGAAGAGATAAAGAAAGACTGAGAGTTATAAAACACTCACTCAGGTGTGGAACTGGCTATACACAGCTGTATATTGAATCATGATCTAAGGGAATGTTGTGAGAATATGCCTCCTAATGTCCTCCATATAGTAATACATGCCATTCAGTGTTCAGTTGTTTCAGTCATGTCTGACTCTTCATGACCCCATTTGGGGTTTTCTGGCTGCCCAATTTATACCAGTAAAAGAGAACAAAATAAAAGGATGTTAATCATGTTTGATCTTGCCCTGCTTCTCTGAATCCTGCATTTCTGAACTCTTGTAGTCTCTTTGGGGTATGGTGGCAAGAGGGCTCACACAGTGACATGGAACATGGAGCATATATGGCTATGAATGACATTTTTTATCATGTGGTTTCTTTTACGTTATTCCAGTGGAATGTGAAGAAAAACATCATTTTTGTTGGACACCATGACCCACGAGGATATGTCTGGTGGGCATTGTAGGATCTCAAATATAACCCCAGGAAAGGCCGATATCCATTGTGAATACAGTCAAAGAATGCTGATCTGGTCTGTGGGGTATTTTCAGAGTCGCATTTAATTGCTACTTTGAAGACAAAAACTCCACTGTCCTGGTCTACTGGTGTGACTCACTCAATGTCTTTATATATCAGAACTTCTGCTGAATTCATCTTTTCAACTGGAGGTTCTTCTTATTGCGGGAAAACTATTAAGGGATTGTTTGCCAACATAATGACTGACCAGGTCACAGGTTAGGCATAGGGTTGCAGTGTTTATATAGCTGATATAGAAAAAAAGTTATGGAGGATGAGAGATACTTTGAGTAGAGCTTCATTGGAAAATGTACCAAGGATGATATAATCAATGGCAGAAGAGGGCTTGTCTTAGACTGGCTTGACTTGGCAAATACTTTTGGCTCTATCCTCCACTAATTTACCTATGACTTTCAAGAGGCACTTGGTGAATGTGTTGACCATCAAACAGTGCTTACATTATTCAGTTATCTAAACATGATTATCAAGTAGACTAGGTGGCTTTGTCTCAAATGAGTGGTGTGGATGAGAATTCTAGCTAACCTACCTCAATCACTAGAAGGTTTATTGAGGAATACCTTGCCTAGGAATACTTATGATAACCAACAAGTCGAATCTCTTGGCCAAAGTGGAATGAGGTTTTCATTTTACTATTGTTTGGAACAGTGGCAAGCATATTGATCTGAATCTTTAATATTAGGGCAAATATATTAAGAACTTTGATCCTCAGATCCTGTATCTTTCTGGGAGAGACTTGGGGGCAGGGCTATCTTCTCCGTGACTAGATTATGATTACTTAGAAAGCCAGGCCTTTGGAGCAGAGCTTTTCAAAAATGTGCATGAGTAACACTTAGTCATGCTGCTATATGCTTTTTCTTAACATGCAGACAAATAATACAGATAAATTTTGTTTACTCAAGATGGTTCCTGGAACTATGCACGATAGAGAAGAAGTTATGCTGTTACCGGGCGGAGCAGTGCTGCCCCTACAAATTTTCCGCTACCCAATGTTGCACTTTTAGCTTTGTCCTAGCAGTGGAAATAGAGCATTGGTTCTTAACTTAATGTTCAGGGTTCCGTGAATAGATTTCAAGGGGTCTGGGAACTTGTAGCTGAAAAAAATATATCTTTTAATATAATTGTTTTCCTTTGTAATTCTATGCATTGTATTTTATGGATTTCAAGATATTTCGCTAAGAAGGGTTGCATAGGCTTCATCAGATTGCCAAAAGTATCCGTGACACAAAAAGGTTTCGAATTCTGAAATAGGGAGTACACTTTATAATCTCCACTTAGTAACTCATTCGTGTTACTCCTAAATGGCTCATGATTCTCCCATTTTAATTGTTGAAAAAATAGGCCTTTAAAAAAAGGCTAAAAATATGAGGGTATTTCATAGAGCCTAGCCAAGCAGTCTGGAGGCTTGCTCTCTTGATTTAGTAAAAGAAGATGAGTGATTTACTATAGCTGCTACCTTAGGCTTGTAGGAAACTCATCTGAACCTAGCTAGCAGTTGTATGGAATTCTATAACAAGGAATAGAAGTCACATCACTTCACAGACATGCATTTCGTTCCCCAACAAGCTTTCAAACCAGTGCTGTTCTCGCTTTTACGAAACATTCCCTATATTGCTCCCTAGCTTGGAGGGGGACCTGGAAGACATTTGGGAGGTAAAGATAGCACTCCAAGCATCTGCTTCAGCGACCTTCAAGACAGTTGGAACAAATTGTTCTCATCCACCCATTCCACCTGGAAAAGTCTTCACATGCTTAGAGTAGACATCCATCTAACTCAATGACAGGTTTGAGGCCTGTTGATTACCCTTAACCTGGTTTAGCCCATCTGCCAAGACAGTTTCACTGGGGTGTGGCCACTGTGCATGCTACAGCTTTTTGGAGCCATAGGTGAGAGTTGGGTGAGAGGTGGACACCAAAGGTGGATAGCAGCCCTGAAAAGGGCTTAGCAAGCCCTCACACCAGAGGAACAGCTAGGTGGCAGAGTAGATAGAGTGCTGGGCCTTGAGTTAGGAAGATTTGAGTTCAAATCCAAACCCAGACACTTACTAGCTGTGTGACCCTGGGCAAGTCACTCAACCCCATTTGCCTCAGTTTCCTCACCTGTAAAATGAGCCAGAGAAGGAAATGACAAACCCCTCTAGTATCTTTGCCAAGAAAACCCCAAATGGGGTGATGAAGACTTGGCTACAACTGAAACAATTGAATAACAAGGATTAGAATGTAGGAAAATCCAAGTGTTGTAAAACACAGTATAGGAGATGGCTTGGAGGTAAGAGTGGGGTAATTGGACAATAGGGACACGGAGTGAATTTCATAGAATCACATAATTTCAGAATCAGAAAGAAACACATAGACAGCTAGTCTGACTCATACCCCAAAATGAATCCTTTCTGTAGAATTTCTGGTATTGGTCATTCAGCCTTTGCATAAAGATACTGGAATGAGGAAATCTACTGCCTCCTATGGCAGTAATTTCACACTGAGATAGTTCTAATTCTAACGACAATCTTTCTTATATCACTCCTCAATCTGCTTCTTTTAGTCTTCCAACCACAGCTCCTAAGTTGTCCACTAGAGCCAAGTGGAACAAAGGTAATCCTTCTCCCACACAACAGTCTTTCAAATACTCGAAGAAGGCTCTCATGCCTGCTGAGTCTTCTCTTTTCTGTTTGACTTGAACAAGGTGATGGGAATATAGGAGCAGGAAAATGAAAATTACATTGGAAACAGTGTGGGACTTAGCTGGAGTCAGGAGACCCAGGCAGAAACCATGACTCTGACACTTACTAGCTATGTGCCCATTAGTGACTCAACTTTTTAGCCTCTGTTTCCTCATCTGTAAAATGGTCACAATACTTGAACTATCTAGCTCACAGATTTGTCGTGAGGAGATTGCTGTTTTAAAATGAAGCGCTATCTGAGTGTGAATTCTTACTTATAATAATATTGTTATTACAATCATCTTAACTTATGGCTACAATAATAACAAAGGATGTAAGGCATTCTGGAATGGCTTGATGGGTGACTTTGACAAATAAGGTTTCTTTGACCTCAGTTACAGGATACAGTATGCCAGAGAATTGTGTATGCAGGTGGTTTGTTGACATAATAGAAATCAACTTCAACAAAAAGTGAAGACTGATTTAAAGAGGTCGGTCTTGGAAATGGGGGAGTCCAACAAGGAAGAAGAGTTATTGGACACGTGGCTATTGAACAGGTGAGAGATGACCAGAATTTGGACTAATCAGAGAAATGAAAAGCTGGGATAGGGAGCTGTTAGGACAAAATGAGACTGGCGTCAGAGAACAAAAGATGATGAATCAAAAATTATTCTAAGTTTCTTGCCTGAGAGGTTAGTGATTGCGAGATTGATCTGAGAGATAGGAGAAGCTAGATATATGATTATGCCCCGAGGCCAAGTAGCATAGGGTATAATTTTTGTAAATTTATGGAGAAGAATATAAAAATGCAGGCTTCTACTGAAATAATGGTATGTACAACACAATCTCATTTCTAATAAATAGATGGCGTTAATTGCCACAAACTGGAAGTATCACAATGACTACTACTCTGGATAGTCAGGAAAGTACCTGATTTAAAAGAAAAATTAGAGATTCAAGACTCATGATACTTTTCAGTAAAAGCTGGGTTTTATTTCATTTCCAATTCTATTTAAAGTCTTGTGGTTCTAAGTTGAAAATCCTATGTGAATTGTCTTTCCAGTTTTTCTTATCTAATTGATTCTGATAAGCTATCAACAAAGTTCATTATAAAGCCTAAATTTAATTAAAAGGTACTTTCCAGAATGACTGTACAAAGCTTTGATGACTGTGGCTCTACCCCTTTGCTAATTTCAGAAATAACTAGCCTAAGTGTAAATGCCAAATATGCATATGTTAAATAAATAAACTATGCAAAATAGGGTGTGTCTTGGTAGGAATAGGTAATGCCTCAGTCATGCAGCATATTTTTCTACATAGCTCCTCTAGGAGACTCCTATGCTGTTGCCTCATTCTGGTGTGGGGTGACCCTGAACTCTTGAAAGGCAAAAAGTAGAGCACAAGGTCAGTGAGGTACTGCAAAGCTGGAAAGGTTTTGGTTCTAGGCCCCACAAAGGATCCCCCTGGCAAAGTTTGGAGAGGCTTCTCACCAGGAGCTAAGTGATCAACGTTAATCACCTCAAGATTGACCATCGGTGATGACATTTTTCTGGGTACGGCAACTTACAAAGATAAGATACACCAGAACAAGAAGGGATTGCAATCTCTTTACACATGAACTGTGGAGGAAGAACTATTCTAACCCCTTTCCCCATGAAAGTTAGGCTAGTTTTTCCTTAAAAGGCATTGAGACCATCCTAGGGCTGTGGTTGACTCAGGAGACTAAAGACTAAGACTGTTAACACTTACTTCCTGGATTCCTGAATACAAAACAATTCCAGGAGCCCCAGGTACAATCTCTGATACTTGGCTAGTGGATCATCATGGACAACTCAGAAAAGGGAGCTTCATTCAACTGAATCAATTGGAAGTATTCTCAATACCTGTGCCTCGTGAATAGCCTTCTTGTTATGGCTAAATATATCGTCTTTTATTAACTAACTTATTTAACTGACTTTTATTAAATTTGGCAAAGATGACAGAAAATGAAAAGAATCAATGTTGGAGGGGGTGTGGAAAGATAGGCACACTAATGTGCCTGAATTCTAGTCCTTCTCCTACCATTTAACTTTGTGTGGTGGAACTGTGAATTAGCCTAACTATTCTGGGAAGTAATTTGGAATTCTCTCAAGGTGACAAAAATGTCTACATGAATTTGGTCCAGAGATCCCACTGCTGGGCATACATCATAAGGAGGTCAATGATAAAACACATGGAGTGTATAGTTCTTGGAAGTTAGGCAGGTAGAAAGTAGAATTCCTAACACCCACGTAACCTACGTGTGGAAGTGAGACTCTGTTCTGTACATAAGGAGCAAAGTCCTGTCCCCACCCTGCTGTCATTTATGTGGGCCTGTGTGCTAATTAGTTTTACACCACCTGGATCAGCAGTGGGCTCCACCTTTGCAACCACTGAAATGCTAAAGGAACTCACCCCGATGAAAAAGGTTTAGGAGGCTCATTTTTAGCAGCCATGTTTCTGCCCACTCGGGATCAAGGATCAGTTGACTGAACCCACAATTTTGTTTCATTCAGTTTGGATTTAGGTACATTAATTTTATGTCTTTTATTTTCCTGGTGTGCCTGCTGACTTCCTAAAATCTCCTGAATCCCAATTCAAAGTATTTACTCTAGATCTACCTTGTAAGAGTCTCATTATCTGAGCCATGTGTTTGGGGATGTTTAAATTTGAGCCTCAAAAAAGTTTGCAGATTTATCAGAAATATCTTGAGGGAGATATTGATATATTGATAAATATGCCTGCTTAGCTCTCTCAACTCAGAGCATCTCTGGGGAGAAGGACAACAGCCTCTGCCTCCCTGGTAAGTTGTGTATAAGTTGTTAGCAACTGGACAGAACAGTGGTCCAAATAGTTGTCTGGGTGGGCCCTAGGGTGGGATCTACCATAGATCAGAGCTGCCCAGCCCCAAGGGGACTCCCATAGTACCAGATGAGACTTCTGAACTGAAGAGGAAAAACTGTAGCCAGATAGCCCTCACTGAGGAAGGAGACCAGAAACACTGAGTTGATTATGTAGAGCCAGGGGGATACAGTAAACATAGATACTTGTTGCTAAGGCAGGAAGCCTGGCTGGGCAGAGATAGGAGGTGGAATCCTAATGGGAAGTATGCTTTGGCATTAAGTGAGAGGAAGGGAATAAACATTTATATAGTACCTGCTGTATGCCAGGCATTGTACTTTTAAAAATATGATTTTTTTTATTCTCACAACGACCCTGAGCAGTGTTATTATTATCTCCTTTTTACAATTGAAGAAATTGAGGCAAACAGAGGTTAAGTGACTTGCCCAGGATCACATAGCTAATAAGTGTTGGAGGTCAGATTTGAACTTGGCTCTTCCTGATTCCAAGTCCAAGCTACGTCTAAGTGGTTCCAGAGTTTGAGGGGCAGGTAAAGAGATGTGGTCTAGGGCCAGCTGGAAATTTCAGATACCAGGAGAAGCAAGGAGTCCACAGGATTCAAAACAATCTGCAGTACTCTAAGCTGTGCAGGCTTGATCCAACCATTGTTGTTTGTTGTTGTTTGTTCTTTGTTCTGGAGGAGGCTCAATGACATCAGGAGGGTGAAGAGAATTGGATTTAAGTGAGGCACGGCTGTGCAAAGTCATCAGCCTCAATTTCTCCTCCAGAGACATCTGAGTCCAGTGACAAGACATAAGTCAAGATGACTGGTGATGGCCCAGGATGCAGTGGGAGACCTCGGCCTTTTTAAGCTATAGTCTTTACCACATCTTGGGTTGTCTGAGGCAACACCCATTCAGTGATTTAAGTCTGGTAAGAACTGAGACAAAAGATGGCCTAGTTTGCCTTCACCCAAGGATCAGTTTGGGAAGGGAAGGCCCTCAAAGTTTCTGGCCAGAAGAGAAACAATTACTACTCATACTCACTCTGAGCCATCAAAACCCAAGCAATGAGCAAGTGAGGCTTGGGCTGAGACCTATTATTACCCAGCGCATTTATACACTGAAGCAATGCCTTTTTCTATGGTACAGTCTACAATTGTTTGGTTGAACCAAATTACAAGATGGCAGGCTGTGGTTTTCAGAAGAATCAAGAAGAAGAAAAAAAATCTAGCCAGAAAGCTTTAGTTGGGTTGGGCTTTAAAAAATTGGCCTGAGAGGCAAGAGCTAGAAAAAATGGAAAGTTACAAAGGAGTCTGGAGCTAGCTATGGAAAAGAGACTTAACCTATGATTTCATTGGTATAGGAAACTCCTAGGTGAGGAAACTCTGTCTCCCAATGCAGACACATGTAGACATTTTTGTCACCTTGAGAGAATTCTCTGCCACTGTCTTAGAGAGCTGCCCAGAGCACTGAGAGATTAGATGACGTGCCTAGGACCACAGTCATTCTGTGTCATAGGCAGGCCTAGAACCCAGGTCTTCTCAGCTTCAGGGCCAGCTATCAGGTAACTACACCAGGCTGCCTGTCTTGGACAGTTATCATATTAAAAAGTTCCTAGCAATTAATACTGTCTGAAATGAATTGGGATCTTGTCCGTCCTTCCTTTCTTTTCTTTTTCTTTTTTTTTGCCTTTTTATAGAAGAGACATATAGCTAGTATTGGAGGGGAATTTTGTTTGAAGGGTCAAGAGCTTAAAAACCTGTTAAGATCAACAAACACACAGAGATGACTCATTGTGTTCTGGTGTTTGCCTCCTGCCTTGACTATGCTCAGCAATGCCTGATGTCCAGAGTACCATAACTATTTTCTGAAACCAGTAGCTGTCAGTTTCACTTTTCTTAGCTGAGTGAACTTTGTAAAGTTAACTGGGTTTATGAACTCTGTAGCTGGAGAGTGAAATTCATTAATCTTAATATTATTAGGGATATACATGATTTCTTAATGAAGAATTTCCCCTCTGGTCCTGCACACATGACGTATCATGTTATAGAGCTGACCCTGGGATCTCAAAGACTAGCCCAACACAAACCAGCCTCTGGTAAATCCTCCTAAGAAGGAAAGCCTGTAAATAGAAACTTGATGCCATACTTTTTTATCTGTTATCTGAAGACAGATAAATTCTAGATAAGTTCAGAAATGTTTGTTACTAGAAGGTTGGACACAAGATTATGATTTTGAAGCACAGCAATTCATTAAATTCTCTACTGTGGAGTGGCTGCGATCTGAATCTTGGAAGGGAGTAGTTATACAAAAGAAATCATAGATCCTTGACATATTGAAGCATTAGGAAGAAACACCTATGTACATGTTCCATAAAACCCACCTACCATTTTGTTCTCAAATATGAAAACAAATAAGCAGACAAAAAGATTAATGACTAATGGTGATTAATGAGCTGATATTAACCTAGAGGAAAATTTCTAGTAGAATGACCCAGAGATTTGTCTTTGGCTCAAATCTCAGATTTGACACAAATCTGAGGGAGATAATGGCTAAGATGTTAGATGATAAAGTCAGGAAGCAAGGAGATTTCAGTATGCTAAGAACAATGGGTCAAATATGGTAAGGTGAATAGATGTGAATATGAAGTTCTATACTTGGTTAAAAAGAATCAAGTAGATAAACATCAGATAGGAAAGATGTGACCAGATGACTATTCGTGTGAAAAAGACCCTGGGGTATTAGTGAACTAAAAGCTTGCTATGAATTGCAAAATCAAGAATCATAGCCTCTGAATCGCAATAAACCTTAGAGATCACCTAGTTCATTCCACATGTAATTCTCATTTACGATGTCTCTGACAACGACCATTCATTGGCCACTTGTGGCCAATGTCTGGTGACAAAGAGGTCATTAGCTCCCAAGGATATACATTTTACTTTAGAATAGCTCTACTTAATAACAATAACAATACAACACTAGCTGATGTATGTATGTGGTGCCAGGTTTACAAAGTAGGTCACTGGCATTATCTTATGTTAAGTTTTTCCTTATATTGTGCTGAAATCAGTTCTTCTTTGTGACTTCCACCCAGTTACTGCCCTCTGAGACCATGCAGAGCAAAGCAATTCTATTTCCCTAATATCCTTTCAAATACTTGAAGATCCCTAAAATATTCTCTCTTCTAGCATAAATATCCTCAGTTCCTTCAACCAATCCTCCTATGGCATAAAGCTAAGGTTCTTTGCCATCCTGGTTGCCTTCCATGGGATACTATCCAGCTTAACTTTTTTAAAAAACAATTTTTTTTATTCATATACCAGAGCTATTCAACTATTCTTTAATTGATGGCTGTCCCCTTAATTTCCAGGATTTTGCTATCACCAAAAGAGTTGCTATAAATGTTTTGTACACATAAGACTTTTTCCTCTTTGATCTTTTTGGGTTGTGGCATAGTAGTAATGGTGTGTGTGGCTAGGTCAAACGGCATGCACTGTGTAGTAATTTTTTTTGCGTAATTCCAAATTACTTTCTCATTCATAATTCTACCAACAGTAAAGTGCATCACGGTGTTTCTTTTCCCACAGCACCTCCAACATTCGTCGTTTTCTCTTTTTGTCCTCTTTGCCAATCTAAGAGGTATGAAATAGAACCTCAGAACTGCTTTAATTTGCATGTGTCTAATCAGTAGGGATTTGTAACCTTTTTATATGGCTATACATAGTTTGGGTTGCTATCTTTGACAACTACCTGTTTGTATCCTTATCCGTTGGGGAATGGCTCTTATTCTTATGAATCTGAGTCAGTTCTTTATATACCTTGGAAATGAGGCCTTCGTCAGAAAAGCTCGCTATAACCTTTTTCTACAATTATTCCTTTTAATCTTAGTTCTATTGGATTTATTTATGCAAAGCCTTTTTAATTTTATATAATCAAATTTTTCCATTTGATCTTTTTTAAAAATTGTGTTTATTTTATTCTGAACTTAAAAATAAAACAAGCATTTTCATAATGTAGTAGAATAGAAAAAAAAGATTGTATATGAAATGGCCAATCTATTATATATGACTCGCTATTCCTTTTAAATATATGATGAAGTTATCCTGTAATTTGTTTACCCTCCCCCCTACCATCAGACACAAATATGTGTGTGTATACATATGTATATATGTACACATATATTTGTGCATATGTATGTATATACAATATGTGTAAAACCATATATATATATATATATACTTCTATTTATCAGTTCTTTCTCTGGGTGAAGATAGCATCTTCCTTCATATGTCCTCTATAGTTAATTTGGCTATTTATAATTGTCGAAATCGCTTATTCGCTCAGAGCTGTTCTTAAAACAATATTGCTATTGCTATGTATGATGTTCTCCTGGTTCTGCTTGTTCCACTCTTCATTATTTTGTGCAAGTTTATTCATGTTTTTCTAAGATCATCGAGCTCATAATTTTTCATAGCACAGTAGTATTCTATCATAATCACATATGACAACTTGTTCATCCATTCTCCAATTGACAGGCGTCCCCATGATTTCCAGTTTTTTGCCACCATAAAGACAGCTGCTATAAATATTTTAGAACATACAGTTTTTTTCTTTTTCTCTGTTCAGGTTGGGAAATAGACCTTATCATGGTATTGCTGGGTCAAAGGATATACACAGTTTTATAACTCTTTAAGCATAATTCCAAATTGTTTTCCAAAATGGTTGGATCAGTTCACCATTCCACCAACAGTCAATTAGTGTCCCAATTTTTCCACATCCCTTCCAACATTTGTCACTTTTCCCTTCAGTCATTTTAGCCAATCTGGTAGATGTAAAATGATATCTCAAGGTTGTTTTAATTTGCATTTCTCTAATCAATAATGATTTAGATCAATATCATTTTTCATATGATTATAAATTGCTTTGATTTCTTCATTGGAAAACTGCCCGTTCATACCCTTTAACCATTTATCAATTGGGGAATGACTTATGTTCTTACAGATTTGACAAAGTTCTTTATATATTTGATTTTTTTTTTTTTGCATCTTGATGACTTTATTCCATTGGGCAGCAGGTACACACAATTTTTTTAATCTATAAATGAGATTTGAATAAAAAACAGGTTGCTAAATGTTTTCCACCAGATGCCCCTGTTTTGACAGGACCAATCTCTCATTGCACCCTTCACAGTATAAAAGCATTCTGAAAAATACTTTCGAGAGAAGCCACATTTTAACAAGAGAAGATAATACAACACATATGACTACACAAAAAAGCTGACCTGGAAACAAATCTTTCAGCAAGCAATTTTACTCCAAAATTACATAGTTGAATGGAAAATGGTTCTCAAAAAGTACTTCAGTTAAAAGTGTACAATACATATGACTAGTATAAATAATACCTTGTGCTTATAACTGTGACATTTATTCATAGGTCCAAAAGACAAACAAGGATTGTTTCCATTTATAGATTAAAACTGAGGCACAAGAAGTTTATCTATTTGACCAAAGAAAGGCAGAAGGCTACCTTTCAGAACCGAAACACCTCATGACTCTAGATTAGTTCTTTATATATTTGAGATATGAGACCTTTATCTGAGAATCAGTCTATAATTTTTTTTTCCAATTTTCTGTTTTCCTTCTGATCTTGGTACATTTGTTTTATTTGTATAAAACCTTTTTAGTTTAATGTAATCTAAATTATGCATTTTACACCTCACACCACTCTCTCATAAATTGTTTGCTTATCCACATAAGTCTTCAAATTTTCTTGTAATATTTCTATGCCTAGGTCATGCATCCATTTTGATCTTATCTTGGTAAATGGTATATGATATTGGTCTATACCCAATTTCTGCCAGACTGCTTTCCAATTTTCCCAACAATTTTTACCAAATAATGAATTCTAACCCCCAAAACTTATCTTTACACTTGTCAAATACAAAGTTACTCTATTTGCTGCTGTAAATTGCATGTCTTCTCTGCTTCACTGATCTTCCTTTCTTTTTCTTAGCCAATGCCAGATAGTTTTGATAATTACAGCCATATAATATATTTTAAGTTCTGGTACTTCTAAACTTCCTTCCTTTATATTTTTTTTGTTAAATTCTTCGATATTCTTGATTTTTTATTCTTCCATACAAATTTTTTGTTGTTCTTTCTAACTCAGCAAAATATTGTTTTAGTGATTTAATTGGGGTGGCATTGAATATATAAATTAGTTTAGGTAAAATTGTTGTTTTTATTACATTGGCCCCGCTTACCCATGAAAATGAATATTTCTCCAATTGTTTAAATCTGATTTTATTTGTATAAATTTTTTTTATAATTTTGTTCATATAATTCCTGGGTTTCTTTTGACAGGTGTACGTCACAGTATTTTATACGGTCTAGAGTTATTTTAAATGGGATATCTCCTAATATCTCTTTTTGCAGAGCTTCGTTTGTGATATATAGGAATGCTGATGATTTACATGAATTTACTTCATACCCTGCTATTTTGCTAAAATTATTAAATGTTTCAACTAACTTTAGTTGAGTCTTTGGGATTTTCCAAGTACATTATCATATTGTCTGCAAAAAGAGATAGTTTTATTACCTCATTTCCTATTCTGATTCATCCTGTTTCTTTTTCTTCTCTTTCTGCTACTGGTAGGACTTATAATACAGTATTGAATAATATTGGTGACAGTGGCCTACTTGATCTTTTGCTGTCCTCTCCAGCCCGTGAGCACTTCCTCCTTCCTGAGATCTGAAAGGTAGTTTTCTTTCTTGTTTCTCTAATTTGTTTATGATGTAACCTTTCATGTTTAGGTCACGTCTGTTCGGAGCTTATCTTGACATAAAGTGTGAGTTAATGATCTAATTCTCATTTCTCCCGTATCGCTCTCTTGCTTATCACTGGCTACAAGGGAATTTTTTTTCCCTGAAGAACTTCGTAAGAAGTCTAAGGTTTGGAGGAGTTGTATAAGCTATGTTGGTGCACGAGTAGTCCTCAAGAACTAGTCCTTCCAAATGAATCTGTTTTCCCCTTTTTTTTTTTTAACAGTTACTAGACTAGTAGACCCAGGGAGTACCATAAATATAGCTTGCTTAGATTTTATCAAAATGTTTGACAAACTCTGTCGTGCTATTCTTGTGGACAAAATGGAGACATCGGAAGCAACAGTGGAAAGTGCGCGAGGTTTGGAATCAGTTTAAATTTTAGCTCTGTCATGTATTGGTTGTGTTACCATGGATAAGTCAATTCGCTGGACCTCAGTTTCCTCATCTATGAAATAAGAGGGTTAGAGTAGGGTACATTTTAGTTATAAATCAATGATCTATGCAAACTAGATTTTAATATAGTTGGGTAAATGTAGAACTGGTTGAATATTTGGATCCAAAGGGGAGTTGTTAATGGCTCAATATTGTAGAGACTATGGAAGGTCTTTAGTGTAGTATGTGTTGGAGAGAGGAATCTTGTTCAATTATAGGTTAGGCTAATGGCCTGTAGAGGTACCGTTCAACTATGATCATGTGATTTTGATTTCCCAAGTTGTAGTAGGACTAGGATCCTCTGATTCCTCCACCCTCTACTCCCTTTCCCCACAACAGAGATTTGTTTTCCCACTCACATGGAGTCATTACCTTTTGCCTTGTTGAATGCTGGGATACCTCTTATGTCAGCATACCAGAATATTTCTATGTGGAGATAAGAGGGGCCTGTCTGAGCTAAATACCACTGTATCCTTATAATCCGTGCATATTAGAGCTCAATAAACCTCTTTTTGTTAACTGTTTAAGATTTATGAGTGCCTTGTTTTGTTCTAAAATCAAACCTGTGAATATGAAGTCAGATTTTGTTAGGACTTCAACAAAACAAGCCAACTAAAAAGACTCCTCTCCCTCCTGTGTCTTTTAAAGAATGTTTGCTGAAATTTCCTGAATTTGTCCCTTCCTTTCCATTCCCAATGTTGCCACTCCAGTTGAGGTTTTCCTTATGTAATCTAGACTATTACATACAGTGGCCTCTCAGCTGTGTGATATAGCAGACGCTTAAGAAATGTTTGTTGAATTTAATTGAAATGGCCTTCCTATAACCAATTTTTCTCCCCTCTATTCTATCTTGCTGTAAGATGAATATTCCTAAAATAGAGGCATTTCCAATCAATAGATCATCAACTAACAAGTTTTTATTAATTGCCTACTAGGTGCCAGGCATTTTTGTAGGGCTGGGGCCACCTTCAAAGAATGAAACAAACAATCCTTGAGTTCAAGGAATTTACATTCTGGCGGGGAGAGAGAGAGAAAGAGAAAGAAAGAGAGAGAGAGAGACAGAGAGAGACAGAGACAGAGAGACAGAGACAGAGAGAGACAGAGAGAGAGAGACAGAGAGAGACAGAGAGACAGAGCGAGAGAGAGAGAGAGAGAGAGAGAGAGAGAGAGAGAGAGAGAGAGAGAGAGAGA
>CM053623.1:66259367-66277497 GCA_028646595.1 Phalanger gymnotis | reverse complement strand
TTTTAAAGCTAGAGAAGGATGGCTCCCTATTGCCTCCTTATTAATAAAATCCAGGCTCTTCAACATAGTATTCAAGGCACTCCACAACATGATCCCAATCTACATTTCCAGACTCATCGTCCACCCTGCCTTCATACTGAACCAGCCAAATTAGATGACTCGTTGTTCCCAGAACATATGTGATTATCTTGTGCTTTTTTACACCCAAATCTTTGATTATGCAATTCCTTCTTTCTGGGATGATCTCCCAGCCCTATCTCTGCTTGTCAAAGTCTTACTTATTTATAATTCAAGACCTAGCTAAATGCTTTCTTAAGCCTATCCTGGTTTCCCCCGCAATTGATTGCCCTCTTCCTTCTCTGAATGCTCATAGAACTTTTTCTTTTGCATCCTTTTTATGATATTTATCATAGGATCCTAGGATTTTAGAGTTGGAAGGGACACTAGAGAACACACGCCTTTCTCATTTTATTTTGTTTTATTTTGCTTTTTCAGCACTGTTTTATTTTTGCTTTCTATTTTTATAAGTCATTTCATCTTTATCCCCTTATCCCACCACTGTCCCTGAACACACACACACACACACACACACACACACACACACACACCCATTGAATCATCTCTGGTAACAAAGAAAACAAACCCAATAGACTAGGAAATGATTTTGACTTCAGAGGACTGACTACGTAGCATGTTCCTTACCTTTTGGTAGAGAGGTGGTAGACTATAGGTATGCAATGAGGCATACATTTTCATACATGGCCAATGTATTCTTTTTAAAATAATATTTAATTTTTCTCTAATTACATGTAAAACAATTTTTACCATTTAAAAAAAGTTTTCAATTCCAAAGTCTATCCCTCTCTCCCTGCCCAACCCTTTCCCTGAGACAGTAAGCAATCTGATATACGTTATACATGTGCAATCACGTAAACATTTCCATATTAGCATTTTGTGGAAGAGAACTTAAACAAACACAAAAAAGAAAGTGAAAAATAGTATGCTTTGGACTATATTCAGATGACATAAATTCTTTCTCTGGAGGCAGATAGCATTTTTCATTGAGTCCTTTAGGATTGTCTTGGATCATTGTACTGTTGAGAATAGCTAAGTCATTCACAATTGTTCATGGTATAATACTGCTATTCCTGTGTACAACGTCCTCCTAGTTCTGCTCACTTTATTTTGTATCCTTTCCTGTAAGTCTTTCCAGGTTTTTCTGAAATCGTTCTGCTTGTCACTTCTTATAGCATAATAATATTCCATTGCAATCATTTACCATAATTTGTTCAGCCATTTCCCAATTGATTGGGCATTTCCTTGATTTCCAATTCTTAGCCACCATAAAAAGAGCTGCCATAAGTATTTTTGTACAAATAGCTCCTTTTCTTTTTTTGTTTTTTATCTCTTTAGGATACAGACCTAATAGTGGTATTGCTGGACCAAAGGGTATGCACAGTTTTATAGCCTTTTGAGCATAGTTCTAAATTGCTCTCCAGAATGGTTGGATCAGTACACAACTCCACTATCAATTCATTTAGTGATGGACAATGCATTCTTTTATTTTGCCTGTGGCTATTTTGTATTATAATTTTGTGTACTTGGTACACTTGGCTAATCCTCTCCCCTTAGTTACAAGGTCCCCAGAGGACAGTTTTCCTAGTTTTTGTATCCTACAGAGTGTTCAGCCCAGTTGTTTGCACATATTAGTTGTTTAGTGGGTTACTGAAAAGAACATTCAGCTTGGGGTTATAAGTCTCATCTTCAGATTCCAGCTTTATCACTTACACTTTGTGATTTTACTCAAATCATTTAATTTATTATTTATAAATCATTTAACTTGTCTTTTCATCTATAATGTGTAGACAACTGTACTTGCACTATCTACCTTTCAGGCCAGGTTGTTGTAGGGATTCAATAAGATAATGTATATAAATGCTTTGTAAATCTTAAAGCACCATATAAAATATGCTATTGTTATTAATATTTTCAGCTTAATGGGATGATTACAAGGCATATAATCAGAGCTAAAGAGAAGAGTTTTTTTGTTTTATTTAAAATCATTAAATATTAAACTTATGTAGAGGTACCTGACAAGTTAAATACAATGATGAAGATACTATGCACATTTCAGAATTTTTTAATTGGAGGTAAAAGCCCCAAAGAGAAAGGTAAATTTTAAATAGTGGTGTCTGTTATAGCCCCAGGGAGGATTTTCATTTGGTTTAAACTTTGGCTCAAGGGGCAAATTCAACTTAACGAACATTTATTAAATAACTAAGAGGTGGATTATATTGTCTTACATTATATTGTCTTATATTAAAAAACAGTATAGTCACTTCCTTCAAGGAGTTTACTTCTTCTGAACTTAAATTCCTGGCTTATGCTGCAATCACACTTATACTTGCCAAGGAATATTGGCCAAACTATTTAACAGGCTATAAATACTTCAGGGATTATTTTTCTTATTCAAAAGGCTTGATTGCAAGCTTTGTTAATTCACTGGAGTCACTACTGGTTTCAGGAAGTAGTTATTATGTTTATTGCTAAGACTCATTATAATCGACATACAAGAAACTAGGGGGAAAAACCCACTCTTACTGCATAGACGTTTCCCACATACACCCAGAGGCTCATGGAAGGAGGGCACTTCCTGCTTGACTTTTCAAATGAAGCACATCTTATTTTAAGTGCCAGTGTTTGAGAGGTAAAGGGTTTTCTAACACTATTAGTAAAATGTTAGGGTCTTGTTTTTATGTTTATTTCATGTTGCTAAGGTGTCAAGATTTACTGTCACTGCATCCTGACAGCATCAAAATGGAAGCAAATACTACAGGGTTATTTTGGGATGTGTCCCGTTCAGCAGCTATCAAGACAATAATAATTAATGTAAGTGAAGATCCTCTGGTCAGGGAAGTGCCCTCCAGGTAGAAAAACAATGAATAGAAAGGAAATGAAGCCTCTAATATGAATATTGAAAATCATTTGAAAAGTCTGTCTTTATAAAAAATAAATAAGGCAAAAACTTTCATTCATTGAGGTTTGGGCCCTTGATTTGGGGTTACTATGCAGACATATTTTAGAGCCTTCGATCTCACCTGACATAACTTTCTGGTGGTAGGAGACAGTCACATGAGTTGGTAAATACAACAGTGGGTTTCATTGAGACTGCTGCCCACCCCCCACGCCCCTTGGTTTTTTTTTGATCGTTGCGTTCTATTTCAGGTTTTTGTAAGCATTCTTTCAAAGTTGGAGAAGTGAATTTAAATTTGTTCACTCTTTTTCTTTTTTACAGGTTGAATTTACATTTTACTTCAAAAAAGGGGGTAGGTACCTACATGAGGAGGCAAATGGGGGTAGAGAACAACAATTATCTGAAACTGTGATTTCTACAGTTTTACCCAGGAATTATCGATTTTGTTTCAGCAGCTGTTTTACTGCTGATGTAGACTCATTTGTAGTTAGTAACAGGATTGCAGATAAGGAAACATTGTCAGAATTTAGTTCCCAATGGAAAGAAGAACAGATTAGCATACAACAATGTGATTTTATAGTATACAGCATTTTCTTTTCAATGACATAACAGAATTGCAAATTGCAAGGAGTTAACAATACTAACACAAGAATGATCAAATTTGTGTGTTATCCATGTACAGTAACTAACTGCTTTATAAAAAGAAGCAAAATGATACAATATATTGTCGCATGTATTTACCATATAGTAAGTACACTTTTCTGTCAAAATTTAACTATTTACAGGTAGATATACTGCATTAAAAAAACATCGTGGCTGGCACTAAGAGTGACTTTTGGTGGTAAGTCTGTTGATAAAATTGAATGTCATGCTTCATTAAATCGGGGGTGGGGTGAGGTAGAAGAAATTCCTTCATTCCTAATGGGTACATAGTATGTATTTAGTTAGTTCACTGATTAATTGAATAACTCTTATCTTAGCTGACTCTAAGTGCTACGTCGTTCGATGGTTGATCCAGGGTTTCTGCTCTTCTAAATTAATTTAATATTCCCTTCTTCCTCTTAGCCTCACTTCTACTGGCTTGAGGAGTGAGAAGTACATTTTGGAGACTTAAGCCCATTGACTCACTTGTTCCAAACACATATATTCATGGTATTAGCGTTCAGTATAATCAATTATCAGTCCTACATTTACTATTTCAACAGAGCAACATTTTACATCATCCCATCTTGAAGCACAACAGAATTCAAATGACTCTGGATAAATGAATAGTTTCAATAGTAGCTTCATAAGGTGTTCCCTGGACCGATATAATTCTGAGGCTTTAGGATAAATTAGTATCACTGTAGCTGGGTCTATAATGTGTATATTGATTGTTGAATAAGATGACCTAAATAACTAATACATCTTAATGGCTGAATTGGATTGACTACATAGAGAGTCCCACTAATAAACATCTATTATGTCTACCATGTGGGCCTGTGCTAGACACCAATGACATGAATCCAATAAGTGAAACAAACTCTACTCTCGAAATCTAATGGGGAGACAATAAAACATAGGCATTTTTTGGTGAATAACCTGCTACAGTACACCTGATCGTCCATAAAGAATCAGTCTAACCCCATGAAGTGTAAGCAGAAAAAATGCGGACAAAATTTTAAGCCCTGGATCATTCACTCTGTTTCTAGATTCTGTATTTTGTTTCCTAAAACACTTAGTCTTAAAAATGTCAGAAGTTGTTATGAATTGTTTTTCATTCATTACTAGGAGTGATAGTTTGTTAATCTTGGTAAAAAAGGAAAGAAAAACTTTGCACATACTTAACAGTTAAAGTGGTTAAGTAGAAAAGATATGAGATGAGGCATTTCCTAAATTTTGGATTCCTTTGATTCATTGTAAATTAAAACCAAATTATAACAAAAAAAAACCCCTAATAATAAGCATCCTATGTGGGGCCTACAGGATTGAAACCCTGGGCCTTCACCCTCTCCCTAAGGAGTCCTTCTAGTCTGGCCCCAAGCACATATTCCAGACTGCATTCACTCCTAGGGAAGCCTGGCCTCTAATGAGAAAGGGGCTAGGTTCTATTTTCTCATACTTTTTGTCTCATTAACCCCTCACCCTGGTGTTCCCAGGACAAATTATCTAGATATAACCTAACTCCCAATCAAATTAGGTGGGGGAGGAATTGCTCCATGCTATGTGTGATTATGGATGAGTGAATAGAATGATGACATGACTGTCAATGAATGAATGAATTGGTGAAATAACTTTGGAGAGAGAATCTTAATTCCTTTTTCCAGAGAGACATTGTGGTTCCAGATTTTCTTCAGGGAGGGAACTGTGGAGGGAGAGAAACGACTTTGGAAGTGGCAGATATATAGGCGAAACAAGATCCTCAATTCATCCCTGATTTCCAGCTTGCTTCTTGAGAGACTTTAAGGCATTTCCCCTTAGATGATATTGGGATGTCTCTCTTATTTGAGTGAGATCTCATCTCTTTCTCATCTGAAGAGCTTATTCACTCATATATTTTCTGGTATATTCTAACTTGTAGAGCTCTGATTTCTTTTTGTTCTTTATGTGGATAAATAGGTTTACTCATTATTTGTATTATTATATATTATACCTATAGTATTAAACACTATTTGTGATGGTCTGTTATGAGCATTTGGTGAGAAGTCCAGTTTGTGGATATAATCCGCAGGGGTCATTTTCCTCCTTAAGGAATAACAACCAGGGAAGCTAATTGCTTTTTTGGCTTTTGAACCTAACAATTCTGTCACTAGGTCAGCAAAACTGAAGTAGGGCAAATAAGATATAATTCTCATCTGGTACCTTTTTCATCAGAAGACAACGGAGTAAATGGTCTCATGGCCCCTTCTCTTGTTCCCTTCAATGTAAGAATCACACTTTCTGTGTTTAGATATCCCATGTAGAAATACATATCTTATGTGAATAACATAACTCCCACAAAACACAGGTCTGGGCTCCTGTCTATCATTTCCCCAAAAGGTCATCAGAAAGGTACTCAATATACAAAATGAATCAGGTACAGCTCAGGTATTTCCTACACGCAAAAGAAATGCTACAACACAAAAAATTTTCACTAGTATACACTGACAGTAAGACTTAGTAGTATCTAGCTACTATTATACCTAAGGAGTTAATACTTAAGCTTTATAAATGTAATGCAATTTGTAACATTTCTAATTAGGCATTTTATATTTTACTTTGCTTTTGCATTGATTGTCCAAAAAACTCTTGGTATGTGTCTGCTAGTGAAACACTCTAGGCTTGGGCTAATTCTCTTCTTTGTGGTCATCATTTCTGATGAATCTCTCCTTTCCCCAGTTAGCTTCACCCTATAGCCTGGGGATCTCAGACTTCTGTATCTTTTAAACTCATAAAGTCATCTCCAATCCTGAACGTGTCTACTTCATGACTGCTGTTAGGCCACCTACTCAAGAAATGTTACATGAAAGATGTGCTCTAAACCAGGTTCAGCCTTCCTTAAGTTGGATACATGATTTAGATACCATGTGCTCATAGCCAAATTTAAGCCAGGGAAGGGCATAGGGAAAGCTATTTCTTCTCTACTCTCTTCTTGGGAATTGATTCAAAATAATTGTGCGTGATTTGGAGCCACAAAGAACAAGACGACCAAGGCTAGGGTCACTCTCTTTTAAACATCCAGCGAGTCATCAGCTCTTCCAGCTTCACCATCAATAAGAGGACTCTCGATCATCTTAAAGGGCAAGCTCATTAGTCCTGAGTCACACATGGCTGGAAGTAGGATCCAAAACTCCATTGTAGTTGACTGGAAACAGAAAATACAACTGTGAGCATGCTCCATGGGATGGGCCACATTACACTCAAAAATGAGAATACTTGAACCTGGAAGAGAAAATAGATGTAGGAAATTAGAGCAAAGTGACACCATATTTCTACCTATCTAATAGAAGGAGTTAGAGGGTAGGTGGTCAAATGAGAAAAGATAAGGGAATCATTTCTTCTTCATTCTCTATAGGTCCTAGTTTAAACTGATTTGAAAATGAGAAGAGTGGAATGTCATGTTTTCAGTGGAAAACCTGATCTTTTTTTGTCTTTTCTATTGTCATAACATTGAATCTCAGTTGTACAAGTAGGTCTAGGTGTTCCCTTAGCCTGGAATTAGGCAAAAGTAGCAGGATTGGTGGATGCTTTTTCCAGGTTTCCAAGCTAAAGAAAAATTACTTAGCAACATGAATTACTTTTGTAAATTAGTTTAAGTTAAATATTGGATATTATAATTCACAAAGCAGTGCCATTCACTTTACAGACTATACCTGTAAATAGGGTTTCCTTTTCTAGCTGGTAGTCAGGATAATGAGTGGCCGTGGAATTAGACTTGGAGATCATAGTTTGGCTCTGGTATTATTTATCATTTTCTATTTAACTATTTATTTCCCTGAGAGTATACAGAATGTCTTTCAGGTATAGATTTAACTAAATATCTAGACATAAAACCAAAACCTTATATATGAGTTCTCACAATAAATTATAGTTTACTGTTGGTTACATGTCATGGATGCTTACTTCCCTGACCCACACCTTAAACTCCTCAAGTAGAATAAACATGTTCATGTGATGTCTGGAAACAATACATTCATAAGAGAAAAATCTGCTCTAAGAACATATCTGTAGGTAGAACTGGATGTTTCTCCAATATGGTTAGAGTTGCTCTGGAACTTTTTTCTAAGTTTAATGATAATTTCAGTGCAGACTGTGGGCAAGCTTTTCTGATAGACGGAAGATAGCCTTTAATGGTAACTAGAAAGTGAAACATAGGTTTCCTAATAGTACAGTATTCTCTAGAGGGCGTTGAAATTTTGGATACTTGCTGATATTGATCTGCTTGGTTTCCTTTGTAGTTTTGAATATGGTGCTTTCATTAAGAGAAACCTATGTTCATTGTGGATGTAAAATATGTTATTTATCACATAATAATACTCTGTGCTTTTATAGTACCTTTTATCTGGAGATCTCAAAGCACTAATTACTTCCAACACCCATGGAAGGTACATTAGCTGTCATTATTCCCAATTTATAGACAGGGAAACTGAGGGTAGGTGGCTTGGTTAAAGTAACATCATCATTAACAAAAAGCTTTTGTGGGGATCCCATGAGACTAGTAGCACTAGATTTGTATTTCAAATTAATGGCAATTCCAAGGAAATATAATTTTTGACTCATTGGTCTCTACTTTTAGTATTGTATTAAGTCTCTACTTCTACCTATTTAGACAATGAAATGCAGAACTGTTCTTCAATCTTTGATTTTATTTTTTTCCAAATTTAGAAAACTAGTAAATTCTCACTAGAGACACTAAACCTTTTTCTTCACTGAAAACAAGACTACCCAGCCTGAACTTCCTGATTACTTCTAAATAATTTTTAGTTGCATTCCTTTTTACTTCCCTCCTATGACAAAGGAAGAAGTTTCATTTCTATTTTCATTTCTACTTTCCAAGGATAAACCCTTTACCTGTGTCTCAATTCCATTTTCTTTAAGGCATCATTGGTTTCCACCAATTGTCCTTTTTTTTTTTCTAGCATCGTTAATCTCTCCTTTTCCATTGATTGTTCTCCTTCTATTTACAAATATGCACAGATCTTCCTTATCTTAATAAAGAAAAGCAAAAACAAAATCCTTATTACAAATATGCATGTCAGAAGGGAAAGGGGGATGGGAGGGGAATGGGGTGACGGAGGGGAGGGCAGACTGGGGAACAGGGCAACCAGAGTGTAGGCCATCTTGGAGTGGGGCAGGGAGGAAATGGGGAGAAAATTTGTAATTCAAACGCCTGTGAAAATCAATGCTGAAAACCAAACATGTTAAAAATAAAATAAAATAAAATAAAAACAAATATGCATGTCAGGAAAAAACAATTCCTACATTAGCCATGTCCAAAAAATATTTGTCTTATTCTGCATTGATTCAATCATTTCCCTATCAAGAGGTGGGTAGTATGTTTCCTCATAATTTCTCTGAAGGTATGGTTGATCACTGTGTTGATTAGAATTCTTAAACATTTCAAAGTTGTTTTTCTTTTTGATGTTAATGTTATTGAATAAATTGTCCTCCTGGTTCTACCAATTTCATTCTTCATTTGTTCATACAAGTCTTCCTAGATTTCTCTGAAGCTGGCCCTTTCATCATTTCTTATAACACCATAGTATTCTATCCCATCTTACATAGAATATTACATATCCTATTATATACAATAACTTGTTCAGCCATTCCCCAATCATGATGTGTGTGTGTGTGTGTATATATATATATATATTTTCATTTGAGTCCGTTTTCTTTGATCTCTTTTGGATATACTCCTAATAGTATTATAGTTGCATCGAAGTATATGCAGTTTAGAAATATTTTGGGCATAGTTTCAGATTGCTTTCCATTATGATTAGACAAATTGATAGCTCCACCAATGATACATTAGTGAATCTGTTTTCCCATTTGTCACTTTCCTTTTTTGTCTTATCATATTTGCCTGTCTTATGGGTATGAAAGACCATGCCATTCTTGTTTTTCTTTTCTTTTTACATTCTTTTAATGGCTAATTTAACATTTTTTTAAAAATTTTTTGAAATCTAGTTTTTTTCTTTCCCTTTCCCCCCTCCTCCCTCCTTGAGAAGGCAATTAACTTGTTATAGATTGTATGTGTGCAGTCAGGCAAAACATATTGCCATATTAGCTATGTCGTGAAAGAAAATATAGACCAAATCCCCCCTCCCCCAAGAATAGCAAAGTTCAAAAAGTATACTTTGAGCTGCATTCAGATTTCACTAGTTCTTTTCCTGGAAGTGGTAACATTTTTTTAATCATAAGTTCTTTGGAATTGTCTTGGATCATTGTATGCGGAGAATAGCTAAGTCATTCACAGTTGATCATCCTACTAAATATTACTATTACTGTGCACATGTTCTCCTGGTTCTGCTTACTTTACTTTGCATCAGTTCATGTAAGCCTTTCCAGGTTTTTCTGAAAGCATCCTGCTCCTCATTTCTTACAGCACAACAGTATTCCATCAAAATTATATAACATAACTTGTTCAGCCAATCCCCAGTTGATGAACATCCCCTCAATTTCCAATTTTTTTGCCACCATAAAAAGAGATGCTATAAATAGTTTCACACACACACACACACACACACACACATATGTATATATATATATCTTTTTTTTTCTTTTCTCTCTTTGGGATGTAGAACTAGTAGTGGTATCACTGGATCAAAGGGTATGCACAGTCTGATTGCCCTTTGTTCATAGTTCCAAATTGCTTTCCAGAATGGTTGGATCAGTTCACAACTCTACCAACAATGCATTAGTGTCCTAATTTTCCACATCCCCTCCAACATTTGCCATTTTCCTTTTCTGTCATATTAACCAATCTGATAGGTGCGATATGGTACCTTAGAGTTGTTTTAATTTGCCTTTATCTAGTCAATAGTGACTTGGAGCATTTTTTCATATAACTATAGATAGCCTTGACTACTTCATCTGAAAGCTGCCTATTCATATCCTCTGACTGCTCATCAATTGGAAAATGACTCAATTACTTTTAAATTTGACTCAGTTCTCTATATGTTTGAGAAATGAATCTTTTATCAGAGAAATTTGCTGTGCATTTTTCCCCCCAGATTTCTGCTTTCCTTCTAATCTTGGCTGCATTGGTTTTGTTTGTATAGAACCTTTTTAATTTAATGCAATCAAAATTATCTATTTTATATCCTGGAATGAATGCTCTCTATCTCTTGTTTCATCATAAATTCTTTCCTTATCCATAGATCTGACATGTAAACTATTCCATACTCCCCTATTTTGCTTACGGTATCACCCTTTATGTCTAAAGCATGTACTCATTTTGAACTTATCTTGGTATATGATAAGAGATATTGGCCTTTACATAATTTCTGCCAAACCACTTTCCAGTTTTCTCAGCAATTTTGTCAAATAGTGAATTTTTGTCCTAAAAGCTTGGATCTTTGTTATCAAACGCTAGAGTACTATGGTTGTTTGCTATTGTACATTGTCTTCCTAATCTATTCTACTGATCCACCACTATTTCTTAGCCAGAACCAGATTGTTTTGATGGTTACTATTTTGTAATACAGTTTTAGATCTGATATTGCTAGCCTACCTTCCTCTGCATTTTTTTTCATTGATTCTCTTCATATTCTCGATCTTTTATTCTTTCAAATGAATTTTGTTATTATTTTTTTGAGATCTATAAAACAATTTTTCATTTGTATGATTGGTATGCCACTGAATAAGTAAATTAATTTAGGTAGAATTGTCATTTTCATTATATTAGTTTGGCCTATCCATGAGCACTTAATTTTTTCCAATTGTTTAGATCTGACTTTATATGTTTGGAAAGTGTTTTGTAATTGTGTTCATATAGTTTCTGGGTTTGTTTTGGTAGGTAGATTCCCAAGTAGTTTATATCATCTACAGTTATTTTAAATGGAATTTCTCTCTAGACTTTCCTGTTAGACTTTTTTGGTGACATATAGAAATGCTGATGATTTATGTATGTTTATTTTATAACCTGGAGAAGTTGCTAACTAGTTTTTTTAGTTGATTCTCACAGATTCTTCAAGTATACTATCATATTATCTGTAAAGTCTCATTTCCTGATCACCTAGTCTAATTCCTTCAATTCCCTTTTCTTCTCATTGCTTTAGTTAGCATTTCTAATACGATATTGAATAATAATGGTGATAATGGGCATCCTTGCTTCAGCCCTGATCTTTTTGGAAGGCTTCAAGTTTATCTCTATTATAGACAATGTTTGCTGATGTTTTTTGATAGATACTACTTATCATTTTAAGAAATCTCCATTTATTCTTATGCTTTCTAATGTTTTTACTAGTAATATGCTATATTTTGTCAAAAGCTTTTTCTGCATCTATTTAGATAAGTTTGAGGTTTTTGTTGTTTCTATTATTGACACGGTCAGTTATGCTTATAGTTTTCCTAATATTGAAACAGCCCTGCATTCTCGGCACAAATCCTACCTCTTCATATGATCTTTTGATATATTGCTATAATCTCCTTGCTAGTATTTTATTTAAAGTTTTTGTATCAGTATTCATTAGGAAAATTGACCTACAATTTTCTTTCTTTGTTTTTGTTCTTCTTGGTTTAGGTATCAGCTTAGGTATTAGGTATCAGTTTAGCTATTAGGTATTTGTGTCATAAAAGGGATTTGGTAGGACCCCTTCTTTGCCTATTTTTCTAAATAGTTTTTATAGCATTAGAACTAATAGTTCTTTAAATGGGTATCCCTCTGGTCCTAGGGATTTTTTTCTTAGGAAATTAATTTATAGCTTGTTCAATTTCTTCTTCTAAAAAAAGTTTATTAAGTATTCTATTTCCTCTTCTGTTAACTTGGGCAATTAGTATTTTTTGTAAATATTCATTTCCTTTCAATTGCTATATTTATTGATTGGGCAAAATAGCTCCTAATAATTTTTTTTAATTTCCTTTTCATTGGAAGTGAGTTCACCCTGTTCATTTTTGATACTAGTAATTTGACTTTTTTTTAAAGTCAAATTAACCAATGGTTTATTTATTTTATTGTTTTACTACCAAAAGCCAGTTCCTAGTTTTATATATTAGTTCAATAGTTTTCTTAGTTTCGATTTTACTAATATCTCCTTTGATTTTCAGGATTCCCAATTTGGTGTCTAATTAGGGATTTTTAATTTGTTCTTTTTTTAGGTTTTTTAAAAAGTTATATACCCAATTCATTGATCTGCTCCTTCTCTATTTTATTAATATAATCACTTAGAGATATAAATTTTCCCCTAAGTACTGCATTGGCAGCAACCCATAAATTTTGGTATGTTGTCTCATTGTTGTCATTTTCTTTAATGATGTTATTGATTGTTTCTATGAGTTGTTTTTTGGCCCACTAATTCTTTAGGATTAAATTATTTAGTTTCCAATTAATTTTTAATCTATGTTTCCCTGGCCCTTTATTGAAATACTTTTTGTTTCATTATGATCTAAAAATGATGCATCATTATTTCTGTTTTCCTATATTTGGTTGTGAGGTTTTATGCCCTAATACAGGAGGAATTTTTGTATTGGTGCCATGTACCACTGAGAAAAAGTATATTCCTTTTTATTCCCATGCAATTTTCTTCAGAAGTCCATAATATCTAACTTTTCTAAAATTTTATTCAGCTCCTCAACTTCTTTCTTGTTTATTTTTTGGTTAGATTTATCTATTTCTGAGAGGAGAAAACTGAGTTTTACTGTCTATTTCCTACTGAAACTCATTTAACTTTTGCTTTAAGAATTTAGATGCTATACCATTTGGTGCATGTATGCTTAATATTGATATTATTTCATTGACTATGGTACCTTTTAGCAAAATGTAGTTTCCCTGCTTATCTCTTTTAATTAGATCTATTTTTGCTTTTGCTTTGTCTGAGATCGTGATTGCTACACCTGTTTTTTTTTTTTCACTTCAGCTGAACCATGATAGATTCTGTTCCAGCCCCTTACCTTTACTCTGAGTGTGTCTCTCTGCTTCAAGTGTGTTTCCTGTATGCAACATATTATAGGAGTCTGGGTTTTAATTAATTCTGCTATCTGTTTTAGTTTTATGGATGAGTTCATCCCATTGACATTCATAGTTATGATTATTAATGGTGTATTTTCCTCCATCCTATTTCCCTCCATCTATTCTTCTCTCTCTCTCCTTTCACCCTGTCCCTCCTCAATTTTTTTTTTTACCACTGCCTCCCCCAATCCATTTTCCCTTCTATCAGTTCCCTACTCCTTCTCTTGTCTCCCTCCTCTCCTTCTTCCTTGTAGGTTAGGATAGATTTCTAAACCCAACTGAGCACATATGTTATTCTCTGTCCAAGCCAATTCTGAGGAGTGTGAAGTTCAAGCATTGGCTGCTACTCATCCCTCAGTATTCCTTTCATGCTTCTTTTATGAGATAATTTACCCCATTCTACCTCTCTCTCCCCCTTTCTTCCAGTGCATCCATCTTTCTCACCTCCTAATTTTATTTTTTTATATCATGCCATCATAGTCAACTCACCCTTGTGCCCTCTATTTATGTATACTCCTTATAACCCCTCTAATAATGATAAAATACTTAGGAGTTACAAGTATCACCTTCCCATGTAGGAATGTAAACAGTTTAACCTTATCGAATCCCTTAGGATTTCTCTTTCTTGTTTACCTTTTTATGCTTCTTTTGTGTCTTGTATTTTGTAATATCAATTAAGTTGGGACTTTCTTACTGTTTCAAAATGATTAATGAAGGGTCTTTGATTGAGTCTTACTAGGTGCTAAGCCCCAGGCCTAAACCCCTATTTGGTGCTAAACCTATGTGGGTGTGAATTGGTAACTAAGGTGGGGCCCGGGTGGGGCTAACTAAGGGAGGCCTGATTAGATCTTTGCTCCTAAGTTTGCCCCCCAAAAAGGGAAGACAGAACCATTTGCTTAGGGCTCTCACTCTTGGTGGCATTGTGATGTGGAGACTCTGGGCAGCTGTAGCTAAGAGCCCTCCAGATTTTAAACCCTGGGACTTTGTTAAACTCTGGTAACTATGTACTGGGATTTGAAACAGACAAGGTCTGTCTATTGATGTTTGTAATTTGTTTGTATTTGCTCTGAAGTTCAGGATGCTGGCTTTTTCCCCTGAACTAAGTGAATGATATCTGTATGCTGGATTAAAGTAAAATTGTTAACCCCTTAATGTTGCTTTCCTTAGTAAAGCAGATCAAAAGAACCCATGCTGGCAGCGTTCTTGTTGTTGGGCTTGTGTTGTTGGTTTTTCACCCCCACAGCAGCTGCTAGCCAGATTGTTGAACATATTTGAAAGTGAAATTTTCTTTTCAGCTCTGGTCTTTTCATGAGGAATGCTTGAAAGTCCTCTTTTTCATTAAATAGTCATTTTTTCACCCTGAATGATTATACCCAGTTTTCTTGGGTAGGTGATTTTTGGTTGTAATCCCAGCTCCTTTGTCTTCTGGTGTATAATGTTCTAAGCCCTCTGTTGCTTTAACATGGAAGCTGCTAAATCTTGTGTTATACTGACTGTAGTTCCATAATATTTGAATTGTTTCTTTCTGACTGCTTACAATATTTTTTCCTTGACCTGGGAGCTCAGGAATTTAGCTATAATATTTTTGGGAATTTTCATTTTGGGATCTTTTTCAGGAAGTGATCAATAGATTCTTTCAATTTCTATTTTACCTTCTGGTTCTAGGGTATCAGGGCAGTTTTTCTTCATTAATTGTTGAATTATGATGTCTAGGCTCATTTTTGATCATGGCTTTCATGTAGTCCAATAGTTCTTAAGATGATCTCTCCTTGGCCTATTTTTCCAGTTCAGTTACTTTTCCAATGAGATGTTTCACATTTTTTTTCTATTTTTTTTATTCTTTTGCTTTTGTTTGATTGTTTCTTGATGTCTCATGAAGTCATTAGCTTCTACTTATTTAATTATAATTGTTAAGGAATTATTTTCTTCAAAGAGCTTTTGTACCTCCCTTTCCATTTGATCAATTCTTCTTTTTTTCAGGAGTTCTTTTCTTCAGTTAATTTTTGTACCTCTTTTTCTATTTGGTCAGATCTGCTTTTTAAGGAGTTCTCTTCCATGCATTTTTGTGCCTCTTTTATCATTCGGCCTATTCTGTTTTTAAGGTATTATTTTCTTCAATATTTTTTGTGCCTCCTCTGCTGTTGCCTCTTTTTTCATTATTTTCTTACATCCTTCTAATTTCTTTTCCCATTTTTCCCTTACCTCTCTTATCTGATTTTTAAAATCCTATTTGAGGTCCTCCATAAATTCTTTTTGGGGATGAGACCAATTCACATTTTTCTTTGAGACTGTGAAAAATGATTTTTCTTAGTAATCAATTATCTTGGAGATTTAGAGCTTCCCTCAAGCCCCTTCTTTCAAAGTTGTGACTTTAAGTTCAGTTTTTCTTCAGAAGGACATTTCTGACAATGAGATTACATTGAGTCTCCTTATCCTGGTCAAACCCCAACCCAAACTCTATTGATTTAATCAAAGGTACTTTATGGAACCTCCATTGTGTTCTGCTCAGGCTTGGATGGAGACAGATTCTTCTGTCTATATAGCTGAAAGATGGGAATGATCTGGTATGGGTGGGAGGGAGGGGGTGGTCTGATAGTAGAGGTATTTTCTCTGTCCAGAGGCAAAATGATGATGGAGGTGATATCGGCCCCTGTTGAAAAGGTATATAAACTGGCCAACCCAACCCTAAAATGGGCTCAGTCTTTGACTGCAGCTCTGCATGCATGTCACCATCTTGAGAGAAATAAAAACATGGAGTTGGAAAACCTAATTTAATTTGTCTTTCTTAGATCAAATTTCGGAGGTTGACAAAGGCTTATGTTTTGACTTTGTTGTCTTCTTCTGAATTTGTGTTTTGCTCTTCCCTGTCAGTAGAATAATTTTCTATGATCAGGTTCTTTAATTATTGTTATTATTTGCTTGTTTTTTCCAGTCTATTTCTTGACTTTTAACTTTATGTTAAAGTTGGGCTCTTTTCCCAGGATGGAGGGGGCATTGTCCCAAGTTTCAGGGTTTTTTATGCTGCTGTTTTCAGAGCTAGTTCTTGGAGTTTGTAAGTTTTCAGTTCTTGTGTGGCTACTCCTTTTCTAGCTTGCGCTCTGGTCTGTGAGTGATCACAGGTACTCTTTTCTGCCCTAGAACTGTGACCAGGGTCCCTGCTTTCCCTGTGGCCGAAAGCCAGATGTGCTAGTGCTAGTGCTCTTCGTTGCCCTGGGACTATAATCTGGAAGCAACAGTGCAACAGAGTCCTGTTCTGAGTGTCAGCAAAGGGTCCTCGTAATCTTCTGATCAGTTGTTTGACCCTCTTATCATCTGTGGGCTGAGAACTCCAGAAGCTGCTGCTGTTGCTGCAGCCTCCAAAGCCTGCTGCTTGTTTTCCAGGGTGTGGCCTGTGCTAGACTACAATCTTACCCCAGTGAGACAGACCTTTCCTGCTTTCTAAGTTGTTTTACTCTGATCTTTTGATGGTTCAGCCTATACAGAATTAATTTTGAGGTATTATTTAAAAGTTGTTTGCAGGGGAATTCTAGAGCATTCAGGTGAGTCCCTGCCTTTACTCTACCATCTTGACCCCTCCTTTCCCCTCCCCTTCCTTCTTACAACTTCTTTCTTAATCCTTATTCACCCTCTACTTCTCTCCAAAGGCCTAACAAGGAATTTTTTCAACCAGGGCAAGGACAGCTAGGAGGTACAGGATTGTTCCACCTCCAGCCACCTCTCCTGCCCAGCCACATTTCTCTGCTAATCCACAACCCTGAATCCTCCTCAGGCCGATTCCCTATCCCACCAATCCTTGTGAGGGTGGGAAGGGGATTAGGGAGGTGGTGAGTGTGTATAGTTTGGCAAACCACAAGGCGGCTTGTTGATTCCTGACTCTCAAGGTGAAGAAGCTTGATATCCTACAGTAGCACCTCAGTAAAAGTCCCAGCAGTCCCATTCTAGTTAAAACTAGTTTTTCCTCCTGAATTCTCTCATTCTCTAACTCCTTTTCCTCTTCTCTGTTTCCTAATTAGGCATTTTCCTGGTCTTATATTCAGCTCTATGCTCTACTTTGGAGATCTACTGGACACCCCTCAATGGAAATCATATGGAAATTACATATTGATGAAAAAGCATGGCATTTGGATTTGGAGAACCTAGGTTTGAAACCTAACTTTTACTTACAACAAATACAAAAGAGAGAAAAAAAAAAGGGGGAGAAAAAGGCGAGCATGAAGTGTGCCTCGATCTGCACTCATACTTCATAGTTCTTTCTCTGTATGTAGATAGCACTCTCCATCGTGAGTCCTTTGGAGCTGTCTCTGCATATTGTGTTGCTGAGAAGAGCAAAGTCTGTCAGAGTTAGTCATCACAGAATCCATATATCTGTGGTTGTGTATAATGTTCTCCTGGCTCTGCTCTGCTCACTCAGCATTATGTCGTGAGGGTTCTTCCAGGTTGTTATGAAGTCCGTATCATCCCCATTTCTTATAGCACAATAGTATTCCATTACCTTCATATACCACAGCCTGTTCAGCCATTCCCCAATT
>CM053623.1:66089525-66258867 GCA_028646595.1 Phalanger gymnotis | reverse complement strand
AATTTTAAGGAAGGCTCCATTTATTCCTATTCTTTCTAGTGTTTTTAATAGGAATGGGTGTTGTATTTTGTCAAAGGCTTTTTCTGCATCTATTGAGATGATCATATGGTTTCTGCTAGTTTTGTTGCTGATATGGTCAATTATGAATTTCCGTAATTTTTAAAAAAGTTTTCATGAGCTCTAGCCCTATATTTCCAACTGTTTGCTGGACATTTCTCTTTGGATATCCTCTCACTTAAAATTTAAAATGTCTAAAATCAGACCTCATCTTTCCAACCAAATCAAACTTCCTTCCTCCTAATCCTTCAACTTCTATGACCCACTGTTTCAATGATAATCAATTATCATAATTAGTCTAGTTAGGCTAAAAACCTCAGATCTTTTTTGGTTCTTCCCTTTTTGACTTTCCACTTCTTTTTTGTTTTTTTTGTGTGTGAGGCAATTGGGGTTAAGTGACTCGTCCAGGGTCACACAGCCAGTGTCATGTGTCTGGTCTGAGGCCAGACTTGAACTCAGGCCCTCCTGATTCCAGAGCCAGTGCGCTATCCATTGTGCCACCTAGCTGCCCCCGACTTTCCACTTCTAATCCAATAGTGCAAGCCATTTTTTCCTTTGAAAGTCAGTTGTCAAGTTTTCAATCCTGTCATGTCTGAACTACTGAAAAAAAGATGACTGACTTTATGCCTATAGTCTCTACTGTCACAATATATTTTCTAGATCATCTAATCACACTTTCTCATCACTACCAGATTAATATTCTTAAAACACTATGTTGCCTATTAGACAACATCTAAACTTAGCTTGGCATCAAAGGGCCTGAACAATTCCATCTGGCAGGAACATGTACTATAGGAAAATGCTTCCCAGAATCCTTCCTGCCAGTGTTCTCTTTCACCTCTCCAGCCTGGCTAGATGTTGACCATAAGCATCTCCACTCTACTGCAACCCTCCAAAGCATGCTTCTCTTCCCTGTGGTGATGGGCTGGGCTCTTTCGGCAACATCTCCTGTACTTTCGATGGCAGAAGTCACCAACTATAATCCTTTAGACAAGCTGGAGAGTTGCCAGACCTTATCTGTCCTGCCACTACAACCTAAGGTCTAATAAGTCTTACCATTTGCTCTCCTGCTATTCCTTGAGATCTGAAGATATTGTTGTTTGATATACCAATGCATCCTAAGGACCCTTGAGTCTTATTGCTCACCTTTCCACTGAACCCTTAGGACTTTCTATTCTCCTGGCGGCCAAATCTTCCTATACATGTTTTCTCCTCCAATTAGACCTTGACCTCCTCAAAAGCAGAGACTATCTTGTTTTTCTATTTGTGTCTCCAGTACTTAATACAGTGCCTGGCAAAATAGTAAAATATTTAATAAATGCTTTTTTGTCTACTTATATTTAATACAGTTTATTGACCTGATAATATATTTGTTATTCTTTGTTTTATACTGACATGTTTCTGTGTGTTGCTCCCATATCTAGATTAGCTCACATTTACTGTTGGTAATTATTTAAACATAAAATGCAGAAACTTGATGAAAGATAGTGTTGTTGACACTTGAAGAGAAATAAAAACCCCAAAATCTGCTGTTGTAGATATAGCTTACATGTGACAGTGCCAAGATCTTTGCATATTTCTGAATGAAATTTACTCTGACTGTGAAGCTTATCTCAGTTTTGATGCGACAGGAATGTAGCTATTTATACATCTCTTGACTACTAAACCAATTATAACTAGAAATAAACATTTCAGGTGAAATGTGTTAATGTTCCCACTTGCATTGGACACTTATAAAAACCACTAGAGTGAACGTACAGTTCTAACAACTGCTTTATTGTTCTGGGTACATGCTATGGATATTATTCTATTGGGAGCCATAATAATGTTTTAATGAAATTTAAACTAATACAGAATAAAAAGCAATCTTTTAAATTATTTTGAAGTGGGAAAGTCCACTATGGCTACTGATAGTATGAATTCAGTTTGAGACTATTAATAAGCATTTATAAATAAATAAAGTGTTGTTAATAAAGTGCCTTTTACTCAAGGATCTCAAGGGCTTACATGAGAGGGAATTCAATAAATGTTGAACTAGTTTAGAATGTGGTTATAACTTTCACTGTGGCTCAACAATAGCATTTCTATGGCATTTTACATTTTCAAGGAACTTCAAACTGTATTTTTAAACTTTTCATGGGAAACCCAAAATGGCTATATTTAGGGAAATTGAGGTAATAGACAATTTTTCCCCTATGCATTAGAGAGGAAGCCAAAGGAAAAGTATCAATAGGACTGACAAATTCAACCTGTTGCAGCAGGCCATTTCACCTTCCTTTCATTCATTCAAGGTCCCATTATGTGCCTGAATAAAAACAAAAATAGTTCTTCCCCTCAAGGAACTTCCATTCAATTGGGGAGCAATCATCAAAAAGCCTGTGTTCAGTCAGTGCTGACTAAATGCTAGGCATTTTGCTAAGTGCTGGGGATATAAAGAAATGCAAAAATATGGTCCTTTCCTTCAAGGATCTCATATTGTAATGGGGGAAGACAACACACTAGTAACTGTACATTTAAAATATGTACAATGTAAAAGAGAGATAGACTAATAAGAAAGACTCTAAGCAGTGAGTGGGAGGTTCCCTGAAGGTGATATTTGAACAGAGTGTTGAAGATCAGGGAAGCAAGAGGATTCTAGATGTATGTATGTATGTATGTATACAGATGAGTAAATACAAAATATGTATGTATATGTGCATATGTTCATACATATGCAAATGTATATGTCTATGTGGTACCTTTTGGAGACACATTTGATAGCAGAATAAATCTGCAAGGACTAGCTTTATGGACCCCTGCAATTTGTAGTGTGGAAACTCCTATGTCTTGAAGAACAATCTCTCGGCAGAAAACAAAGGAAACATGGCCTGGCTTAGCAGGTGAAGTTAGTACAGTCAAGGAAATTTGGAAGGTTGCAAAAGCTGAACCCAACAGCGGGAAATTTAAAAAGCAGCTGGAGCTTTGGGGAAGAGATATAGAATGAAGGAAGATAGGCTGAGATTCTTAGTGGTGGCAGGGAAACCACAGGACTACAATGACTGTTAGGATTTTGCCCCTAAGAGTAAACTCTGGCAGCCACCTGCCCTAATCTTCGGCTTTACGACAAGGAAACCGGATTTTTTACTGCTGTTAACATTTGAAAATTGAGGTAAACTGAGAGAGTTTGGCTATCCAGTAAGGAACAAATTAGGTCTATGGTCTTCCTTAAAGACCAAAGACACAGAGAGAGGATTGACAGGGTCTTGACAGGGTGTGTCTTCCTTATGATTGATTTGACAGTAACTCATTTTGACCTCCCCCAGCAAAGGTAAAATAATCCCAGTTGGTATCCATTTTAATGAGGAAATTGGTGGAGAAATCCTCAAGTGAAAGGACCAGTTGTGTACCCGAAGGTAGTCTGCCACTACTTTGATTGAATTTACTTGATTTTGAGGTGAGTAGTGAATAAGGTTACCGAGGTAGGTGATACTAGGGTGGAGTTTCAATTCACAATTGTGAATTGAACTTGGTGAGTGCTGGTGGAAGTAATTAGAAGACAAAAGCTTAACCTTTAGGCAAGTTTCTCCGGAACGTAGGTGAAGGGTAAAGTTACGTAGGTAAGGAGTTTGGATTTATGCAGAGTGGGATCGTATTAAAACCTATGCCAGCTTCACCAAGTCTTAAAAATGGAATTAAAATCAATTTTCAATTTTACACTGAGAAGTGCCTGCCCCTCTATGAGAACTATGAGGAAGCTCCACAAAAGGCCTATCTTTCCAATGTTTTTTTCCCTGCACATGTGTTTGTTATTAGGCAGGTGTTTGTAATTTCTTTATGTTTTTAGTGGTTTCTTTGTGTTGACATTGTTCTTTCTTCATATGAATTCATGGTACACTCAGAAATGTGTTTTTCCTGACATGTTGGTCATATTCAGCAGGTACAAATGGTTAAGCCTTTGCTTCTTTGAAATTACATTCCATTTTCACTGTTAAGGGCTACCTTGGGGCATGATGAGCTGTTATTATGTTTTATTAGCAGCTCTATAAATTTCCACATGCAGAATTCAAAGTGAATCTGGAGTTCTGCTTCTAGGCTATTAATCCTATTCAAATTTGTGTGTCCAAAAAAGTCTCCAATCCTGAGAATAGGGTGGGAGTGGGCAATGGAGCCTGGTCTAGAGCCCTTTAAGACAGAGGTTTTTAACTGGAGGTACAGAGACCACAAGCATAGATTTTAGAGGGAGGTCTGTGAACTTGGATAGGAAAAAAAATTACAACTATAATTTCATTATCCCCAGCTGAAATTTAGCATTCCCTTTGATTGTGAATTTAGACCAAAAAAAACCTTCTGAGGAGTGAAGTGGGGGGGTTCATAGGCTTCACCTTGGTGCCAAAGAAGCCCAAGCCAAAAAAAAAGATAAAGAATTCCTTTTTTGCTTTAGGCAAAAAGTTTCTGCCCTTTACCAGAAGAGGACACAAAGAAGGGAAAGTCCTGTTTCTAGCTATCTCAGTGGAAGGAGATAGGTGTGGTCTGAGAGGTTTCTCTAATGTAGCTTTCCCCTAAGAAAGGAAGGAGGAGGAGAAAGCAGTACTAGTCTGCCAACTTGACTACTCACAAGTAACCTAGAAGTAACATCTACAAAGTAAACATAAGCATTGGTGGGGGAGGGAACTAATGCCAGGGGAAATCTGGAAAGGCCTTGGACTGAACCTTCAAGTAGGGATTCTGAAGAACTGGAGGTGAGGAGTGCATTCCAGGCCTGAAGGGCATTTTGTGCAAAGGCATGGAGTTGGAAAGGGAACCGCCTGTGTAGACCGCAGTAAATAGGCCAGTTTAGCTGGAATGAAAAGTATGGGCAACCAGCCTGGACAGGTACACTGGAGATAGATTTGGAAGGGCTTTACTAGAGCTGAGGAATAACATTGTCAGATTTGTGTTTTAGTGCTATCAATTCTATCTCAACACTAGTGAATTGACTTGGGGTACTGCCAGTTCTTCTTTTCTTGAATCAGCAGTTGAAGATATGGTGCTTCTGGGGGAAGCCACTCTTTCTAATCTACGTATTTAATTTTTTTTTATTGTTTTAATGTCCTGTGGTATTGGGCATAAGACCTAAAGGAAATCAAACAGGCCATCATTGCTGTCCCCATCATACTGTTCTTCCAGGAATTCCTATGGAATTCTACAGTATGGAGTTCTACAATTCAATCTAAAAACTTGATATTACTAATTAAGTTATTGTCTTTCAACCATAGTTGCAAGTTGGATGTCATAAACGCACTTCCATATGGCCTTAGTAAATTAGGGCCACTCACTGTCTTTGAAGGCTCTAACTTTGGTTAGATCCTACATTTTACTGTCAAAGGCATTTCCAAATGAGTGGTTATATGGCAACACATAATCTACATTAGCAGAGGAAAGAAAGTCTAAAGGAAAAGATGTGTCTAAAAACTATGAAAGGATATCTGTATAGTCCCCTGAGGCCTTGGGAGAGCTGGAGATGGAATTGGGATGCTGTGGTCCTCAGAATAATATCAGAATTGGGGTGGTGTAACAGTTCTAAAGATGTTTTCCTGGACTTCCACATGTTTCTGACTTGCGTTATAGCTGTTCCTCCTGTAGAGTAGTTTTGAAGGTGGTTACTGGTGGGTAGCAAGATATTTGCTATCTCCATATCCTATGCCTTGGGATCTTTGAGCACAGAAAATGATTGAGGGGGATGAGAGTATGCAACTGGAATGTTTCCCTGATAAACTCAAGGTTTGCTAACAAAGGGCATGTTCAGGGTCTTATCTATGCTATAAGGTCATCTGTGTGAGATGAAAGACCCTCACCAATTAAATTTATAATAAGGAGCCATCTCAGGGTGGGAACAGAAATAAATTTTATTCAATTCTTGAGAATAGGGCATCCTCTGCCAGAACAGATCTAGCAAGGGAGGCTATTTACAAAAGGCAAAGCACCAATGATTATACCTAACACAAGAGAATTCCTGCCCACCTCTGACCCTTCTCACCATTGGCTAGGAGGTGGGCTTACAATCTGAGCATGAAAGCTAGACAAAGAACCGGGAGAATGAGGCACAGAAACTCCAATTCCCATTCCCTTGGTTAAGGATTACAACTGAGGTGACATCTATAAATCTAAAGAAAGAGAATAGGATAAGGGGAAGGGGAGACCCTCTCCATTCTTCTACAGTACTTTTACAGTAGAGGAAAGCAGGTCACGGTGACCCTATTTTTACTGAGCAAATCTTTAAACTAGAACCAGAAGAAAGAACAAAAAGTTTCAGGGTAAACTTTCCCAGAGGTTGAGCCATCAGACTCTCACAGCCTCAGAATTTTTTTTTTACTTCTCTATTTCCCTATTTCTTGATTTTAAACATTTCTTAGTATACATATACATATATATATGTACATATCTTATCTGTGAAGTCTTCACATTTTATTTACCTCACACATCTAAACCCAGAGAGAAACCTATGAAGTTATTGTTGGGAAAAGTGGGGGAGACTTTGTCTGGTTTTAGCAAACGGGGATGGACAACAAACTTTTATAAGATACATGCCAAGTGATGAATCTTCCCCAAGAATTTTTTCTCAAATTATCTGGCAAATGCCAGAAAGATGGCCTTAGGTTCTTCTTTCAAGTGGGAAGGCAAAGGCCTTGGGATTCTGCATGTGAAATGCTAACCCAGATTCCACAGGGGAAATGGAATAAATTTCTACTACACAAAGGCTTAACAAGATCTTATTTATTAATACAATTCAGCTTTCTATAAAGGCATCATGTATATATGTATAGGGATACTTGTACAGAGCATGAACAGAGATTCTCCATCTGGTTAAGGAAATGTATTTGACTCAGTGATGAAGTGTTCAATGCTTTGAGGTAATAAGGCAGTCTCCTTATTGGTCATTGAGAGGGAACTATAAATGGCTTAACATTTGGTATAAGATTTCTTGATTTTGGGATTTCTAAATTAGCATGAGCTAAGCTAATAGAGGATCAGAAGTAAGTTTGGCATTAATATGGTTTCATCTACAGGCAGGGAGCTACCAGTTTGCTCAAGGAGGAGTGAACCAGTTCAGGTCCAAAATTGCACAGTCCAGAGCTTCTGTCTGTGTCTATCAGCAGTAGAATCAGCCCACGAGTAGCCACTGTACTTTTAGCATGGACAACATAGAGAGAATCAGTCTTTAAAAAAAAAAAAAAGAGGAAAAAAATCTAAAAAAAAAAATTATTCCTCAATGGATAAATGGGCAAAGCATTTGAATAGGCAGTTTTAAAAGGAAGACATCCAAGTTATCAATAATCACATGAAAAAAATGCTCTAAATCACTAATAGAGAATACAAATTAAAGCAACTTTGAGATTTCACTCACACTTTTCACAATAGCAAGGATGAAAAAAAATCAGAAAATGACAAATGTTAGCCCCTGGGAAAACATATTCGCTGATGGTGAACCTGTGAATTGGTCCAGCCATTCTAGAAACAATTTTGAACAATGTCCAGAAAGTTACCAAACTCTGTATACTCTTTGACCTAGCTATGTTACTACTAGGCCTGTACTCTCAAAGAAATCAAAGAAAGAAAAAAAAGGATCAATATGTACAAAAATATTTCTAGTAACTCTTTTGGTTTAAGTTCAAAATTGCTAAGGAAGTGCCTTCCTACTGGGGAATGGCTCTACAAATTGTGGTATATGAATGTAGTGGAAGACCATTTTACCAACATTAAATGATGTATAATTTCAGAGGTAACTGGGAAGATCTTGGTAAACTGATGCAAAGTGAGCAGAAACAGAGGAACGATTTATACAATATTAACAACATTATAGACTGTTTAGTTGACTAAAATTCTGATCTGTGCAATGATAAACCGCCAGTCCAAAAGAAGAAGCAGGTGAGCCAAAGAGGTGATGAATATGCAGGAACAAGACTTGCCTAAGATGGGAACACATTTTGTTGGACTCCACAGCTATGTAGTGAGGGGCTTATTTTTCAGCTTACAAAAAAATGATCAATGGGAGAGGGGAGGAAGAACAGATTAAAGAAAAAAAAAACTTGTTATCTGAAATATAATAATAAAAACTATTAATAAAAAGATCATAAAATCCATTTTGTATGTGTTGACTTTGGAGTGCCTATGGGTTATTTTCTCTTGGAAATGACCAAGAGACAATCGATGGTGTAGACATGCCAGGCACAGTGCTTGAGTGCTTTACAATTATCATCTTATTTAATCCCCAGGACAACCCTGGGAAGTTGGTGCCGTCACTATCTTCATTTTACAGATGAGGAAACTGAGGTGAACAGAATTGAAGTGACTTGCCCAGAGTCACATAGCTAAGTAATTGTCCCGGGGTCCCTTCTGAGCTCGGGTTTGACTCCTAGCTCCGAGCTCCTTCTACCACAGTCTACAGCTGAACCTATGGGAATTGATGAGGACATCAAGTGAGGGAAGACAACGTGGAGAGAAGAGAGGGAAGGGGCTACCAGGGAGTCTTGGGGAAGACCTGAGGTGGCGGATATGGATGCTCGGCCTGCAAAGGGCACTGATGAGCAGTTAGGAGAGCGCCAAAACGGGATCTCCGATGGCAGATGTGGCTTAGACGTCAAGGATGAAGGTCGAGAAAAGGCCACCAGATTTGTCAGTTTGGGGGCGGGGCGGCGGGGGAAGAGGCAGACCGACAGACAGAGACTGGGCAGATTTTTGGGAAGAGTTCTGTCCTTTTCCCTGGATGGTAAACTCCATGAGGGCAGCAGTAGTCAGTGTCCCTTTGCATATCCATAACCCTGGCACAGATGAGGTGGAATAGAACCTGCATTCACTCAACGCACGGTGTAAAGATGCCACAGGCGGCTAATAAAGGGTTTAGTCTTAGCGTTTTCCTCGCAGGTCGGACCCCGGCCCTCCCGGACTCCCCCAGGTGCCTCTACGGCTCTCCCCTCCCCTCCCCCATCAGCCCTAACGGTCGCTGGGGGGAAGGGCAGTGGAGGAGGGTGGGCTTTGTGTGTGTGTGTGTGTGTGTATTCAAGAGCAGATGACTGGGGTAGGGATAGCGGGGAGTTCCGGGTGGCCCCACTTCGCGGCTGGGCCCAAAGGGGTAGCAACTGAGTTTCCCCTACAGCTACTAACTCGGCGGCCGGCAGATGGCGCCAACGGCCACAGGCGGCCGGCGCATCCGCCAAGACGAGCGGAGAATTTTCGGGAAGGTGGCGTGGGGGCGGGGCGTAGGAGGGACAGACCTAGGACAGACGCAGCAGCCTCCACCGCCGCAGCAGCTGCCTCCGGCCCAGTGGGTTTAATGGTGGAAGGGAAGTGAAGCGTCGCCGCGTCGCTCCAACGTCTGACGCACTTCCTGTTTGTTGTTGGAGAAACGGAGAGAAAGGAAAGCGCGAGGTATCTCCGCCGCCACCACCACCACCACCAGCAGCGCCGGAACCGAGAGGAGACCGCGGGCTTTGCCGCCCAGCCCCTCCTCCTCCCCGCCGCCAGCTGCCAACCCCCTTCGGGTAAGGGAGGCCCCTGCCAGGGCCCGGGGCCCGGGACGAGGGGTACGGGCCGAGCGGCGGCGGGGGCCTGGCGCCTGGCAGATTTGGCCCCGGTGCCTTAGCAACGGCGGTGTTGATGACCTGCCCGACGTGCCGGCTCCCAGGGCCTCGCGGCCTGCGTGTGGGGCGGGGCGGGGGCCCATCTGTCTCCGCTTCCAGGCCCGGGCGCCCGCTCGGGTGTCCTTGCTCGCCGCCGCCGGGCATCCGGCTCCTGCGGCCCGGGCCGTTGGGGGAGGGGGCGGAGGACGCGTCGGGACGCTCGGGGCCTCACCCCCGCCTGGCTCTCGGTCGCCTCAGCCCTAATGTCCTTTTGGAGGCGTCTCGGCCCGTCCCCCGCCATCCCGGGGTCCGAAAGCTCGAACCTCGGGCCGGGCCGGGAACGCGTCGAAAGCCTCGGTCTTGTTGGGGGTACTTTGGCGGGGGGCGGGCCGGGGTTCTGCGGGAGAAGGCGGATTGATTTCTCTAGTGTCTAGGCTAGTGCAATGCCTCTATTTTCCTGCTATCGCGTGAGCAAAATTAGGCCTCTTCTCCCACAAAATGCAATTGGTTGGATCAGACTCTGAACACCTGGCCGAGACGGGAAGGACGTTTGTGCCCCGTTCGTGGATCCTTCTCATTCAGTCAGCGTTTACTAATGCCCCGTGCCAAGCGTTGGGCTTACCGAGAAAGGCAGAAGGCAAGCCTCTGCCCTCGAGAAACTCAAGAAACTCGTATTAACGCGGTAGAGACAGGGTTTCCGGAAAGGTGGAGGTGTGGGGTGGTCAGGTGGTTTTAATTCGAAGCTGCCCACCTCCTGGAATACTGAATTTCAACGTTCCGTGTGAAAGCCCATCTGGATGTTGACGATATCGCCCAAGTGAGACTGGATGCAGGGCTAAAGTGTCCGGCAAATTTGGGGGAGATACAGTAGGCTAAGAGACCCTTCAGACTTCAGGGTAGGCAGATGGGAGACTGTGTTTTTAGTTAGCCTGTTCTCCCCTTTTTTCAAAGCTTTTTTTTTGGTAAACTTTTTATTAGAATAGAGATAACAGTTGTAGGAAGTAAAAAATTTTTTTAGCATAAACTATGAGGATAATGGTAAGAGAGAGAGTGGGAGGGAATAATAGCAACTAGTAGAATTTATTTAGTACTTAACATTTTACTAGCACTTTGCTAGTATTAGCTCATTTTATCCTTGACACAACCTTGGGAGATAGGTGCTATTCTATCCATTTTTTACTGATGAAGAAATTCAGGCAAATAGGCCTGACTTCAGATCCAGTGAATTATAAAACTTAAAAGTAAACATCTCCTTATTAGTATAAAGGTAACTTGTAGTTCAGTTTTACATTAAACAAGCAACCGGTTTGTCAGTGCATCCAGGTCATACAATTCCTGTTAAAATGATGTTAATTTCTAGGGTAGTTTAAGAGAAAAAAATGTAGATCACTGTAAAATTTGCTCACTCCATTGTACGTTTATGAAAGTACCGTTTCTAGTTGCTTACCTTTTATGTAATCAACAGGTCAAATGAATGATTCTCCAAAAGGAATTGACATTGGATAGAAAGAGCAAACAAATTTGGAAAATGAGTAATATGTAATGTATATCCATTAATTCCAATCTGGTTTTAGACACTTGTCCAGTTGTGGAACCCTGGGCAGCAAGCTCACTTAATCTCTATTTGCTTCAGGTTGCCTCATCTGTAACATGGGGATAATTTCACCTGCTTCTTAAAGTTGTTAGGAACAAATGAGATATTTGTAAAGCACTTACTACAGGGTCAGGCACAAAATAATAAATTTCTCCTTCCCTCCTATGCAGAATTTCTTAGTGGAATATAAGACATACTTTTGGATATGTTAGCTTCTCTAGAAGGTAATAGGCCGTATTTGTTTTAGTTTGGAAAACACAAATGGCTGTTCAAACTCCATATTTTTTAGTATACAGTATGTTCTGTTTACTGTTTTATTGTAGAATTTGACGTTAGGGGAGAAAATGCAGCTTGGCTGCTGACTGTAAGTATAGATACTTAAGGTAGAATTTTTCTTACATAAGAGCAAAAAAGTAGTGTGAGAGGGTGACAAGATTCAACAAAAGGTGACTTGTAAGGGCTAAAGTGTTTGAGATTTTGAGTTGGTCTACCCCCACCTCCTCCAAATGGCTATCATCATAGTTTTACATCTGAAAGTAGTGGGCTTGCAAGGTGTTTTTGCTCTGGAGGTCAGAATGATCCAAGAAGAAAGATGGATACCAGTCCAGTAGTACTACTGAGATGATTAAAACCTGGAAAAAATAACACATTCGTTTATCAAAGATGTTTGATTGGGCTTAGGGAATTCAGTCAAGGAGGAAACGCTGCCAGTGCTTATCAGCACTGTTTGATAGAAGTTGTTACTTATGTAATTTAGGTTCTCAAAGAGTTGCTTGGGACATGAGGTGAAATAATTTGCCTAGAGTCACATAGCCATAAGTATGCCAGTTAGGGTTTAAATCCAGGTCTTGCTGATTACAAAACCAATTTTCTGTTGACTTTTTGACACTGACTCATAATATACACCCCCACCCCCCAAACGATTTAGAAAAAGTTGGCTCTAGGGTGAAGTACATATATGTAGCTTTTTAAGCAGCAGGAGAGAGTATACTATAGAATGCATTAGATTGATAGTTGTAATGTATTTAGTCCTGTTTAGCCACTAGCTAGCTTTGTGACCTTGATAAATAGCTTATATGTGTTTCTGTTTCTTTATCTGTAATATGAAAGAATTGAGGTCTCAGCTCTAAACTAGGTCTTGGCTCTAAAACTCACTAGAAGTTTTTACTAAATATATTTTATGAAACATCAAACATCTTATTCTTTTTAAATGCCTCAAAAGAATCTGTTTCATAGGTGTAGATATACTTTACACATACACTGATTGCAATCTTTCCATTGCTTTAGTGGACAGTTTAATGTAGGGATTCTTAATCTCTTGTGACATGGACCTTTCCGGCTGTCTTGTGAAACTATTGAGGACCTCTTACCAGAATGTTTTTAAATGCATAAATTATACCAAAATAAGTTACCAAAATGCAAAACAAAAACCAAAAACCAGACAAAAAAACCCAAAACAAAATAGTTTGACACCTTCCCAATGAAGTTAAGAATTTCTGATTTAAAGAATTGACATACCTGCAAAAAAGTCACCTTCTGTGAATTCTCTGTGCCTATCTAAACTAGTCTTTGGGTGGCAGTCCTTCACCAGGTCTGGACCAGAAACTTCCAGGAGGAACAGAAATTTTGCTCTCTGGTGGAGAAGTTTACATTTAGGCAGTAACGGGGAAAGAGGCCTTTTGGTGGGAAGAGGCAATTAATTACCTCTTAAAAAGATTTACCATGGGATTCCTTCAAATGTAAGTGTAGGAGATTTTGAAAAATAAATTTAAACAGCTTTTAAGAATAATTTAGTGTACTTCTGGATCAGCAACTCAAATAACATTGTTAATTTTCATCATAAAATTGAAGATGTGTTCACATAAAAAAGATGATTTCTTCCCCCTAACATTCTGGGGTTCTTTTAAATTCAAATAGAAGCACCACCTAGTGGAGAAACATGGCAAGGATTTGGTTAGTTTTCCAAACATGGGGTCAGATAGGTTATAGCTAATGGATATGCAGAATGTACAGTACTTAGGACTGGGAGTGGAAATAAAGATCATTTTTTTGAGTTTGAAGAAACTGAATGTAGTGAAAACAGAAAAATCAGGTACAGAGTGATGAAGATGAAGAAATGTGAGGTATAGGAACTGAAAGCTCAAATTGAAGACTAGACTTCTGATAAATCCTTAGGGACTTCATAGGTTTATGTCCTTATAGATTGAATAACAGATATTCGGTACACTTTGCCTGTAACTTGTAACCCTTTCAGGGTTAACATGAAGATTATGAAGAAAAGATTATAAAGGTTATAAAGAAAAGGTTTGTTTTTTAATGGAGCAGTAATACTGTGCTTATAAGTCATAAGTGCTGCTCTAAAATCGAAACTACTATACTGGCAGCCACAAGACTATTATGGGTTGTTTTTGAAATTATCTTTATGTAAAGCTGTAACAAGCTTTTAGAACTTCTTTGTAAAAGAGTTTTTTCTTGATCTGCTAATCTTAACAACACTGGCTAGGGCAAAGTATTTGTTTGACTGTCTGGAGCCCTCCTGTAAAGGTATCATTATCTTGGTTTATAATTTTCTTAGGTGTTTATAGTGGTGTTTTGTTTCTTTTTTAAACTGGTATATGAGCATTAAAATGGGGAGAACTTTGAAATGGTAGGTGATTCAATTGTAATTTGAATTTGAAAGTAATTGCTTTATGTCTTTTCTGGGACATAAGGCTGGGACTACAAGCCTGGAACTGTAAGGTTGAGTAGTCTTAGTTTGGAAGAACTCTCAGTTTCCTTTTTTTTTTTTTTAAACTAATATGCCCAACATTTCTATCTGGCCATCTCATTTATTCTTTTACATATTGGCTTATATCAACATAATTTATTTGTAAAGTTTAGTCTAGAAATTAAGGCGTTTTATTTTTTATATTTATCTATATTATATAGAAGCTTCCATTTATTCAATACACATTTTTGAGGTTCAAGTTCCAGCCCTGTGGTTTACTAGCTGAATGACCTTGGTCAGGTCATTTGACTTGTCTGGATTTCAGCCTCCTCTGTAAAAGTAGAGGATTAATTGAGATTTTTTTTAAAACAAGTTTTTAAAATTTATTTTTAATTTTCAACATTAAGTTCCAGAAGCTTTTGAGTTTTACATTTTCTCTCCTTCCCCTTCCCCAAGACAGCATGCTGATAGAGACTCTACATATACTTTCACGTTAAACATTTTCGTGTTAGTCATGTCGTAAAGAATTACAGCCATGAGAATGAGCCATGAGAAAGAAGAAAGAAAACAAAACAAAAAAAGAGAGCAAATAGCATGTTTCGATCTGCATTCAGGCTCTCTAATTCTTTCTCAGGATGTGGATAGCATTTTACATCATGAGTCTTCGGGAGTTGCCTTAGAACCTTGCATTGGCTGAGAAGAGCTAAGTCTGTCAGAGTTAATCATACGTGCAGTGTGGCTGTAGCCATGTACAGTGTTCTGGTTCTTCTCTGGATTAATTGAGATTTTGAGTTGGCCCACCTCTACCTCCTCCTAATGGTTATCATCATAGTTTTACATCACAGAGTAGTGGGCTTGCAAGCTGTTTTTTTTTTTTTTGCTTTGGAGATCAGAATAATCCAAAGAGAAAGATGGATGCTAGTCCAGTAGTACTACTGAGATGATTAAAACCCAGAAAAATAACATTCATTTATCAAAGATGTTCAGTTTGGTTTAGGGAATTCAGTCAAGGAGGAAACTACCAAACATTGTATAATTCTTTGATTCCTGCATGTTGTAGAAGTGATTTTTTTTTTAAACTATAAGACAGGAAATTACTTAGCATTTTATTTTAACCTTCTTTTACTTTCAAGTTTATTGGTATTGGGAATTCCTGATGAGGAAACTCTTTTTACCAAACACCAGTAACACTAGCCTCCTTGCTATTTCTGGAACAAAACACTCCCATCTCCCAACACTGGGAATTTTCACTGACCCTCATGCCTGTGATGCTCAGTCTTTGTCTTCTGACTTCTCTGGCTTTCTTTTAAGTTCCATTTAAAATCCCACCTTTTACAGAAGGCCATTACCGATGCTCCTTAGAGTACCTTCTCTCTGTTGATTATTTTCTATTTATTTTGTACTCAACTTTGGATATAGTTTATGTGGTGTCTAGACTTTGAGCTCTTTGAGAGCAGGAATGTCTTGCTTTTCTTTGTATCCTCATTGCTTAGCACAATGTCTGGTACATAAGTAAATGTTTAGACTTAAATTTATAGATTAAGCAACTTGTGCAGAGGCACTTCTCTGGTATGTATCAGAGGCCTGACTGAGGCATTACTCTGTCCCTCACTCAGCTGTTTATTGAGTTTCATATGTGTACTAGGCATTGTAGTAGAGGTAGAGTTTAAAAAAAAAAAAGACTTCAGTCTCTGACCTTAAACTTTTCATTTGAGTAGGTAAGTCCCTTTTATGTGTTTAAGAGCACTAGCAAGCAAAATAATATGATTTATGATAATTTAATGGTAAGTTTGACTTTAGAACATTTTCCTACTTAATCGAATATGGAATTGTCTGACCTGTGAATTCAGAATGCTTGAAACCAGACCACAAATACATACTGTCAAAATTTGACTTGGAGAAAGCTGGAAGCTTTTCTAGCTAATCTATCCTACCCTCCTTGTACCTTTTGCTAGCTTCCTGCTCCCTGAAAAAGAATAGTCTTAGACTAATCCATTTCTCCTGGGTAAAACAAAACACTTGTTTTGATTCCTTTTCCGAATTTCTGGAGAAATTATGGTTTATATTATCTTCTGAACCTTTGGTACCCTTGGGTAAGATTGAGATAGACCTGAACCTGTTCTCTTGAATTCGTTTCAGTACTATAATAATCTATGATGATTTGACTTGGATAGGCTTCTGGAGTTTCATCTTTGTTTAATAAGTGTCTTAATTATTTGAAAACAAGTAAATTCATAATGATTATGTCAGACAGTAAAAGGAAGATAAATGTGTAACATCATGGAAAACTTGTTGGAGATATTGAACTGAGAGGATTGGAAAAGAGTGCAAAAGGGCACCTCATTTGGAAATGGCGTACAAAGAAAGGCCTAGAAGAAGGAATCAGTCTTTGCTGGGTTAGCAAGCAAATTGGTTTGGTTAGATTGAGAAACTGGGGAGTGGGGGGGGGGGGTTTCCTATCTAGAAATGTGTATAAGTTGTTAACTCAAGCCCTAAGTTAGTAAACTGAGGATTGTATTTGATATGTAAGTGGTATGGAACCATTATTAATTCTTTGGCCTGGGAGTGGAGGTTATGAAAATCGCATTTAAGGAGTTTTCTATTAGTTTTGTAAAAAGAAATGCCTAGATAGAGATAGACCAGTTTATAAACTATTAATGTAATTTAGGTGTTAAGATGACTTATTTAAAATATATAAATGTGACAATTTGCTTTGAGGTATGAAACTCAAGGTTGGCACCCAGACATAACTATTTGAACGCTCCATATAGAAATTGTTTAAAAAATAGAGGCCATTAGTGAGAGCTTCTTTATGTGTAATAATAATTGCTCGCCTATGTAGAACTTAGCCAGGAACCAGAAAGTAAGCAAATTTTCATTCCATCGATTAGAATAAATGTTGTCATGAAATGTAGAGTTAAAGTGTTTATTAAATACTTGTTTAAGTGCCAGGAACTGTGCAACATTCTGGGTCACAAATACTGTTCCTACTCTCAGGGGGCTTACTTTTACCAGGAAAATAACACAAGAAGGGGCCAGTCCAGAGTCAATAAGCTCACTGGGGCAAAGTTGTCATGCTAGTAATGATGTGGGAAAATCCAGAGAGTAAGTTGAGTGGGATGCTTTACATTTGTATATTTGACTCATGGGACAAACCTTTCAGCTTCCTAAGTCCAATTTATTGACTCAAACTTTAAGCTTAGTTTAAATAAGCTTGTTTATCAGGTTTTCATATGTGCAGCAATTTATAGAGGAGGGCATACCAAAAATGCAAGAAAAAACATCTGAGAGAGTAAGAAAAACCCCAAAAGCTGACATAAAAACTTAAAAAGCACAAAAGATCTCTGCCAATTAGTATGGGAACAAACTTGGATACCTCACACTGGACCAGAGCTATGAACAATGATCCCGAGTTGTGGAAAAAGGTCAAATTGTTCAGTATACTTGAACACAGAGAAAAATAGCATGGTTTAGTGTGAGGAACATTAAATTTGGGAGTAGTTTGCGTTCAAATTCTTAGTGGTTATGTGACCATGGGAAAATTATTTGTCCTTTTTCACTCGGACTTTATATCTGTCAAATTGGGATAATATATACTATTTACCTCACAAGGGCTGCATGTTATTTTGGTTAGAGGGCTGTCCTTGGATTGTGGAAGGACCTGGGTTTGAGTTCTGCTTCTGTGTAACCGTGGGCAAGTCATTTAATCTCTCAGTGACCCAAGTAACTTTCTAAGACAACAAATTACAATTTGTTAATTTTTATTAATTGAGAGAGTTTTTATACTGGGAATTCCCTACACTGATGAGATCACAGACTTGAACCAAAAAAATCCGTACTGGGTAGTAGTGAGGAAGATGATTTATCAATTTTAAAGTTTTACATAAATGAACTATTAATGCATTTTAGAAAAAAATTTAATATAAAATGGTTAAAATGTTGCTCCTTCTAGGAGTAAAATCTCAGATCCTTTGAAGAAAGCTTTTAAGAAAAACTATTTAGGGTTTTGGACAGCTGATGTTTTAGTCAGTCGAGAGCTTTGAAGTAAAAGCTTTTGAACAATATTTGAGGTAAACAGGGTCCCAGGGGAAAATATAGATATATGAGTAGATTGTGGTAAAAGTTGAAGGAGAATATTTAAAGTACATTGAAAGAAAGTGATTTGTACTTTTGCATTGTATTTCAGAATGATATCAATTCCTGTCCCCCTCCAATCCTCCTCTCCCATCATATAAGTCAGTCCCTCCCATTTATAAGTTAAGTACGTTAAGCCTTGTGATATTCTGTTTATTCTGTCTCCCTTGCTACCTGCAGGTACCCCTGACTATTGATTTAGGAGAGGATTAATTTTCACTTGGATTTGGACAAAGAGGTGGTAGGCTAGGTTTTCAAGATGGCTGTTGGAGTGGGTTAATCATAGGGTCAGTGAATTGTTTTCCAGTGAAACAAAGGGAAATGAATCATTAAAATATTTTTTTCATGAAGAACTCAGAACCTCACTGACAGCAAAAGTCAACTTGAAAATATGTTTACTTCCCTTCCAGAAAATACCTAGACTGGACAAGTCACTTAACCTCTTACCTTCAGTTTCTGAATCTGTAAACTAGGAATGATATATTTGTGATGAAAGCAGTGTGTGAACTGTTAACTGCCATGTAAATGTAGGTTGTTAATTATTAGTTCATTTAGCAAGTATTCCATAAGGAGTTTACATTCTAATGGAAGAGGCACATGTACCGATGAAGGCGTCAAATATAAGAAGGGGTTAATAGCTAGGTGTGGAGAGCTAGAACAGGAAAGACTTCTTGAAGATGGAGCCAGACTGGAGTTTTGAAGGAAACCAGGATTCCTTAAGGTGGCTGCTTGGCAAGAGAGAGCGTTCTAGGCATGGGGAAAAGCCAGCATAAAAAGGTAGAGATATGGGAGGTGTGGAAGATTGTGTGAGGAGCAGACTACTATGTCTGGGTCATGGAGTGTGTTTGGATTGGAGTAATGTACTAAGAAGTTTGGACTAGTAGGAAAGGGCTAGAACTGGGTTATGAACTTTAGATGCCACCATATTAATAGGTCTAAAACTTAAAAACTCATACTGAAGGGTTTCATTTGAAATCATGTTTTGTCTTGTTTTAAAATATTTTGATTTTGTTGACTTGGTTGCCTTCATCTGGGTCTTCATCAAAAAATGGAGGGCAAGGGGAGAATTGATGTACTCTTTGTAGCAAATAAAAGGAGGATTGAAGAGAGGAGAAAGTAGTTATATGGCACCATACATGAAGTTGGGGAAGATAGGGTCAAGTGAAGTGTGAATACTTACTGATGGAGTATAGATTGGAAGAAGCATTGATTGGGATGATGCAGTTTGCTTCTTGCTTGTAAAAATGGGAAACTGGAACTTTGAAGTGATACTTTTAATAACTTATTTCAGATAATTCACAGCTTTTCCTCCTTAAATGTTGTAACTATTTTTCCTTAAGTGTTGTTTCCCTATCAGTTTTAAAATTTTTTTTTGTAAATTAAACAAAACTGTTGGTTTGTTTACTTTTTACTTTGTTTACCTTTTATTAAGTTAGAAATAGTGATTTGACAATATTGGAGCTCTACAGACCTGAAGAATATTTTAAATTGTGTCATTTGTGTCATTAGTTTTGGTTTAAAAATAGTGTTTGCCATTTTTGCAGTTTTCAGGATCTTTAGTTCCCATAAGTAATGTGCTACTGGGTGCTAGAACTGCATAGTATCACTTTTTTACTGGACGGAATTCAGGTGTGATTTCAGTCATTAAAAAAAAAAGCCTGGGGGCAGAGCCAAAATGGCAGGGTGAAAACAGGGACTCGCTTGGGCTCTTACCCAAATCCTTCCAAGCACTTGTAAAAAGTGACTCTAAACAAATTCTAGAGCTATAGAACCCATGAAATGACAGAGTGAAACAAGTCTCCAGACCAAGATGGCCTGGATGGTCGCTGGGGAGGGTCTGTTGCACCCTGCTGGGAGCAAAGTGCAGCCCAGAGTGGGCTGTGCCAGGACAGACCAGGATAGGCAGAGCAGGCCTCAGGGCACTGAATCACTGGCAGATGTGGCAGTTTCCAGACTTCTCAACCCACAAACACCAAAGACAATTGAGCAGGTCAGTGGGAAAACTGTTGGATGTGGGTGAGAGAAGGGTCGGGCCCCAGCAGTGGGGGCTGCTTCCAGAACTCCAGGCCCACAGACAGTGGAGGGAATCAAGCCACTGAGCAGAGTGAGAGTACAGGGATCTCTTGACTGGTGCTGAGGCAGTGCTTTCTCACTTTTCCCTGTTTGGGTCTTGTTGGTAGTCCTTGGGGGAAGAGTGCTCAGTGTAGAAGAGCTTGTGGTGGCTGTGGAAAGGGAGTGCTCCTGGTAGTTAACAGGGCAGAAAGGAGTACTTGCACTCACAGATAAGAGCACGGACCAGGAGAGGAGTATCATACTGCCTCAGAATAGAAATGAAAGAAAAGAAAGCTCTGAAAACGGCAACACAAAACCCCTGAAGCTTGAGACAGAGCACTCTCCACTCAGAAAGCAGTCATACCCTGACAGAGAGCTCAAAAGTCAATTTAATTGGCTGGGAAAATGAACAGGCAGCGTAAAAGGACTCAGACTATAGAATTTTACTCTGGATCATGAAGAAGACCAAAACATACAGCCAGAAGTCAACAAAGTCAAAGATCCTACATCAAAATCCTCCAAGAAAAATGTGAATTTGTTTCAGGACATGGAAGAGCTCAAAAAGGATTTAGAAAATCAAGAGAAGTAGATGAAAAATTGGGAAGAGAAATGAGAGTGATGCAAGAAAATCATTAAAAATGAGTCAATAGCTTGCTAAAAATACTAAAGAAAATAACACTTTAAAAAATAGAATAACTCAAATGGCAAAAGAGGTCCGAAAAGCCAATGAGGAGAAGAATGCCTCAAAAGGCAGAATTAGACAAATGGAAAAGGAGGTCCAAAAGATCACTGAAGAAAATAATGCCTTAAAAATTAGAATGGAGCAAGAGCAAGCTACTGACTTTATGAGAAATCAAGAAATTATACAACAGAGCCAAAAGAATGGAAAAAATGAAAGACTGTGAAATATCTCATTGGAAAAACCACTTACCTGGAGAATAGATCCAGGAGAGATAATTTAAAAATTACTGGACTATCTGAAAGCCATGATCAAAAAAAAAGAGCCTAGACATCATCTTTCAAGAAATTATCAAGGAAAACTACCCCGATATTCTAGAACCAGAAGGTAAAATAGAAACAGAAAGAATGTACTGATGGCCTCTTGAAAAAGATCCCCAAAAGAAAACTAGGGATATTGTAGCCAAGTTCCAGGTCAAGGAGAAAATATTGTAAGCAGCCAGAAAGAAACAATGTGAGCATTGTGGAAACACAATTAGGATAACCCAAGATCTAGCAGCTTCTACATTAAGAGATGGAAGGGCTTGGAATACGCTATTCTGGAGGTCAGTGGAGCTAGGATTAAAACCAAGAATCACCTACCCAGCCAAACTGAGTATAATACTAAAAGGCAAAATATAGATTTTAAATGAAATAGAGGACTTTCAAGCATTCTTTTTAAATTTTTTTTTGGCAGGGCAATTGGAGTTAAGTGACTTGCCCAAGGTCACGCAGCTAGTACATGTGTCAAGTGTCTAAGGTCGGATTTGAACTCAGGTCAAGATGCACCTTTTTGCAAAAAATTTGCTGTCTGAAACTGGATACGTCATACGGTGGCTGTAGATTTTTTTTACTTGCATTTCCTGCTTTTTCATGCTTGTTGTTTTTGTGTTCATTGTTTCGCATTTGTTACTGGTATATTAGGTTACGTTTTGCCACGCTTTGCCCAGAAATGGCTCAGAAAAGATTTTTGTATGGTTCTGAATTCAAGTTAAAAGTGATCCAATTTGCAAAAGTGAATGGAAATTGTGCTGCTGAACATAAGTTTGGTCCTCCAACTGAGAACACAATCTGACATTAGCTACGGGAAGAAGAAACCCTACTGAAAATGCCACTGTGGAAGAAGGTCATCAGAGACAACTCAGCAAAATGGCCTGATTTAGAGAGGGAATTGAAGATATGGATTGAAGAGCAAAGGGCAGTTGGAATTCCTGTGTCCACAAAGGTGATTCAGCATGAGGCAAGAAGAATTGCTGATGAAAAAGAAGTTACTGATTTTAAAGGAGGACACAATTGGTGCTTCAGGTTCATGAAACGGAATAGACTAAGCATGCGTACACGTATCAGACTTGCCCAAAAGATACCTGAAAGCTATGAGCAGATGAATAAAACTTGAGTTGGATAACTTTATGCAATACAATTTTTTTCAAATTTCGGGCACCAAAATTGAGGTGGGTCTTATACATGGGAACGTCTTATACATGGAGAAATATGGTATACACACACACACACACAGAGGGCACAGAATGAGTTGAATATGAAGAGATGATACCTAAAAAAATAAAATTAAAGGGTGAGAGGCATATATTGGGAGGAGAAAGGGAGATAGGATAGGATAAATTATCTCACATAAAAGTGGCAAGAAAAAGCTGTTATAATGGAAGGGAAGAGGGGGTAGGTGAAAGGGAATGAGTGAACCTTGCTCAGGAGGGAATAACATACACATTCAGTTGGGTATCTTACCCTACAGGAAAGTAGGGGGAAAGGGGAGGGGGGGGGGGGGAATGATAGAAGGGAGGGCAAATTGGGGGACGTGGTAGTCAAAACCAAATCACTTTTGAAAAGGGACGAGGTCAAAGGAGAAAATTGAATAAAGTGGGGGGCAGGATAGGATGGAGGAAATATAGTTAGTCTTTTACAACATGACTAATATGGAAGTGTTTTGCATAATGATACATATGTGGCCTATGTTGAATTGCTAGCCATCTCAAGGAGGGTGGGGAGGGAAGAAGAGAGAGAATTTGGAACTCAGTGTTCTAAAATGTATGTTTAAAAATTATTTTTATGTGCTACTGGGAAATAAGATATACAGGCAGTGGGGTATAGAAATCTATCTTGCCCTACAAGAAAGTAAGGGGAAAGGGAAAAAGGTGGAGGGGGGAGGGGATGATAGAAGGGAAGGCAGACTGGGTAAAGGAGCAATCAGAGTACATGCTATCTTGGGGAGGGGGTAGGGTAGAGATGGGGAGAAAATTTATAATTCAAAATCTTGTGGAAATGAATGTTGAAAACTAAAACTAAAAAATAAAAAAATAAAAAAGCCTCCTAAAATCACTATGAGATGGGGCCCCTACCTTTTTTATTGAAGAGAAGCTACTTTTTAATTTCAAACCTTTAGGTTACAAGTTTGTGAGGCTCGTTAGGGAAGCTCCTGTGTGTATGTGTCTGGACTTAAATAGAGGAAGTAATATATTCCAGCCCTCTTGCTTACAGGGAAATTACGATCTGTTGGGTAGGATATCAGTCCATTTAGATTTCTCTTGGGCGAGGCTCCACCTGCCTGATTGGCTGAAGACCCTTTAGTCCAGAGTGACTGGAGATCTCTGAGGAGGGTATAGGTATTGTTTTTAAAAAAAAAATTTTTTTTTTGGAGGCAGTGGGGTTACTTGCCCAAGGGTCACATAGCTAAGTAAGCATCTGAGGCTGGAGTTGAACTCAGGTCCTCCTGACTCTAGGGCCAATGCTCTGTCTGATGTGCCACCTAGATGCCGCAGGGTAGGTATCGCTTAATAATATCTAAGTTAAGAAGCTTTAATTTGTTGCTTGATTGTGTGACAAGGTCAATAAATATTGAAACCTGTATCTTTCTCCTTAAGAACTTCACAATCCTGAAAGAACTACATTGAATTTATTAAAAACTATAGTTCATTTCATTCGGATGATTTTTATCCCACCCTACCTTAGTGCATTGGCCAGCAAATGGCTTTATAATTCTGGACTTAATTAGACTGTAGTATATTTAATTTTGCAGCAAATGACTGGGTTTCTTTGGCCAGTTGTCTTTTTACAAAGATTTTTATTCTCTGTTCCAAGTATAGGAAGTCTTTTCTTCCCCAAAGTTTATAAGTTATAATCTGTAATGAGATTTGGATGAGATGTTGATTACAAGAAATACAAAAGTGGAATGAACCACAAACATTTATTAACCAATTTGTGCTCATCACTTGTGCTGAAGAGAGAGAAGAGAAATAGAAGTAAAAAGAAAAAGACAGTTCCTGTTCTTAAGAAAGTTGTAATCTTTTTTTCCTGTTATGTATTGATGATTTTTAAAAAAAAAAAATTTATTTTAGGCTTAAACACTAAAACTTAAATACACAATAAGAAAAGAGGAAAAAAAACATTGCCATGTGTACAGCAGGATGTAAGAGATGATTCAACATATACAGCAATAAATTTCCATTTCAGGAAAGCCTACATAATACTACTCATTGTGTTGAGGTTTTTTTTTTTTTATTGCTTGTTTGTAAATTTTCTTTTGTTCTCTGCTGTGCACTTTTTACTTTGTTCTCTCCCTCCTTCTTCCCCCCTCCCCCAGAGTACAGTTAAGTTGGGATATATACATGGACACAAAGCTGTGTGCGTGTATGTACACACACATACATATACCTGTAAAACATATACTTGCTTATATATACATATAGTTTGATATCTATAATCATGCTCGTATATAGACTTACACGTTCATATGCATCTATGTAAGGCCTTACTATACATATTTGTGCAGGAGTTTATATACTTATGAGGAAGACAAACCCCTAAAAGAAAGCTGAAAAGTTGGGGAGGAGAGGGAAAGCATCCTCCAGGGGTCATGGTGGAGAAAAAAGTCTAGAGTCAGGAGTGGAGGAACTTAAACACCAAAAATAAAAGTAATTTCCTTATACACGTTAGAACAGAAAAAGATTATACATGTGTGGCTTGCTTTTCTGTTTAGGTATATAGTAAATTTAACCTGTAGTTTTCACACCACCCTGATTATCTTTGCTTTTTCAAGCCTTTTTTTTTTCTTTTGTGCTTTTAGAAACAATGCCTCATTGACATGCTTCCTTAGATTTTGTTTTTTGCCATCCAATTTCTATTACTCTGTTTCCCTTTTTCTCTCCCCCATCATTCCACCCATCTGCATTGAAGAAAAATAAAAGAAAGGACTTGTAATAAGTATACTTAAACAAGTTGCTCTTTTATAAATTCTTCTTGTCCTGCATCAGTTTGTACAGTCTTTCCAGGTGTCTGAAACCGTCCAGTTTGTTATAACCTCATAGTTGTATTCCTTATATTCATTTATCATGATTTGTCTAGCCATTACCCAGTAGATGGGGACATTCATTTAGTTTTCAGCTTTTATAACAACAATAAGAGTTTTTATAAATATTTTTGTACTTGTGAGTCCTTTTCCTCTTTGATCTCTTCTGTAGTATAGTTCTGCTAGTGATTTCTAGGTTAAAGAATATTCAGAGTTTAGTGATTTTGGGAGGCATAGCCCTTAAAAATTTTATTTTAAAAAATTTCAAAGACCTTTTGAGAGGAGCTTCACAGAGGGAGACATCTTGGGAGTGATTGAAACTTCTTTTGACAGTCTTTCATTTTAATTTCTGAATATTCTTCATGTGGTTTGTGGGTTATTTTATTGTGAAGTAGAAACTGCTGGGTCTGGAGTCAGAGGACAAACTCAGATCACAAATTTTCCATTTACTGCTTGTGTTATCTTGGGCAAATCACTTTTGCTCCCTGGCCCTTAATTTCCTGAATTTAAAAGGGGCGGGGGGCGGGCGCTCCTGTTCCCCGGCTTGAGATTGTTTCCTAATCTAAATTTATGGTCTTCCAAACTCTAAGGCAGGCCCCTTTCATCTAGAAATCTGAAATCCTGTGATAAAACAACTTCAGGTGCACTAATTTCTGGGTGAGGTTTCTAGGCAGGATGATAAGAAGGTACCCCTTTTATTCTGATTTTTATTGCTGATAGCACTAAATCTGCCTCTTGATATTTACATTATTAGGTGTTTCATTCTCTTAGACTATAAAACTTTGGGCAGAGAGGGTTGTATTTTTACTTGGTACTTTCCTAGGTGTTTTATAAATGAGTTCTTAGTAAATATTTGTTGCATAGAAATAATTAAACGTTTTGTGACTTGCTAATTAAGTGCACTTTTAAGGTGGGTAAATGTTTCTGTCAAGAAATCAAAATATAAAACAAAATTTTTTTTACAGACCTGTAATTTTTTAGTGTCGAAGTCTGCCCAGCACCAATGCAGATCAGCAAAAGTTCTGTAATCTATAGTCTGTTTCCTTGGACACTGAGAGGTTAAATGTTTTGTTCAGGGTTACAGCCAATATGGGTCAAAGGTGGGACGGGACTTAAACCCAGGTCTTTGTGATTTTGTGGCCAGCTCTCCTTTACACATCAGGCTGCCTTACCATGGATTTTTCTTTTTTAATAAATTAAACACATGGCATTTAGAAAGATGTTCAGGTGTTCATTTTTTTCTCTAGGGAAATCACTGTTGCAAATAAATAAAAAAAAACTTTCTCATTTTATTTTTTAAAATTGCCGAAGGTATTTAAAATTAAAGACCATCATTAGAATGTAACGATGTAACAAATGGGTTTTGTAGTTATGAAATTCAGGTATTCTGGCCACTACCCCATTTTTTATTGTGTTGAGATTTGAATTAACTTGTAGAAAGGAATATTAATACTAATTTTTCCCAACTTTTTTTTTACCTTACTTCTGGAGTACCTAGAAGCCCAAGTCAAACATTGTATAAATACTGAGCTGCTCTAATAGCCTGCTTTCAGAGTTCTTAAGGGTTTTAGAATCCTGTTTGGATCTGAGTTTATAGAACTTCAAGATATTTTTAATGTCCCCTTAAAGGCAGATTCTAAAGATTGAATTTGTATTTTGAAATCAATAATTTGTTGGTAAGTGTCACAAATAATATTAGAATGGCATAGACTTTAATAAAACTGACATTTGTGCTTAGGATGAAAATATATAGCATTATTAGAGCAGAACTTGGAGCAAACCAATTGTAAGATGTCAAAATTTTGCTGTGTTGCACCCTGAAAAGATTTAGTAATAAAAAAAAATTGTAACTAGGAAAAATGGAGAAAACCTTTTTCTTTGACTTTTATTGAGATGTTAAAATTTTAAAAAATATCTTTTGTTCTTATATCACTTGTATTTTCCAGTACACAAACTTCTCCTTCATTCTCCCCCTCCCATAGAGTAATCTTCTATTACAAAAAAGCAAACTCCTAAATGCCTAGATTTGGCTCTTAGCTAATGGCGTGATCATGGGCAAGTCACCTAACCTCTCTTTGAACCTGCTTCATGGGAAGACTCTTGTAAACAGGGTTAATAATTAATAAATTTACCACACAGGGTGGCTATGAAAATCAGATAATACTTGTAAAGTGCTTTGCAAAATCATGGATTACTACATCACTGTCAGCAGTTATTATTTTTAATTGAAATTGTGATTGAACAGGGGTATCTTTACTTCAGATAGATAAGGCAGCTAGGTTGCACAGTGGATAGAGTGCTGGGCCTGGAGTCAGGAAGACTTCTTAAGTTCAAACCTGCCCTTAGACAATAGCTGTGTGACTGTGGGCAAGTCATTTAACCCTGTTTACCTGAATTTCCTCATCTGTAAAATGATCTGGAGAAGGAAATGGCAAACCACTCCTTATCCTTACCAAGAGAACCCCAAATGGTGTCAGGAAGAGTCAGACATGATGAGACTTAACAACAAAGGTGCCATTTAAAGAAAACAACATTAGGGACACTAACTGGCTATCTAGAAATAACTTTATTATAATTATTCCTCGAGTACACAATGTGGTATGTATTTAATGTTTCCTTAGAGTTTTCTTAATGGCCATGTTGTTTTATTGAAGTTAATTGTTGAATCCCAAAAAGCTGAGGTTACTGCTATTCAGCCCAACTTATTGGAAGCCTTTAGGTGTAATTTCTTTTGAATGGATTTAGGCGCCTTGAATTCTTTTGACTATCATAGAAGCAGCTTTGACCCATAATTGTTGACCTCAGTCATAGTGTTTGGAAAAAGAATATTCTGACAGTAGAAATGAAAAGAGAAAGAGGAGTAGGAGCTAATGGTGGGACTGAAGATCTCTGGGAGCCTATCTCAATTAGGATTCAAATCCTAGAAATGAAAGGAATATTATGAGTTTAATAGGAGAAAATTGCTCTGTGCTTGCAGAATAGTGCAATTGTTGTAGGAAAATCTCAGCTTGCTACTTAAAATACATGGGTGGATCCCCATAGTGATGGGAAACATTGGGCTCCTTGTACTTACCTTCATAAGGTTTGCTTTGGATTACTCAAGAAGTAAGTGACTGTAATTCATTGAGCAGAGAATCCAGTTCTTATTGGCTTCATTAAATATGAAAATGAGAACTAGTAAGGGATGGGGTAGGAAATTATTAACACCTCGTCTCAATCCATAGCTTGTAGAATCTTCATCTCTATTTGAAACTTTATAACAAGCCCTTAATTTAATAGTATGTAAACATTAAGTGCCTACTATGTGTGCTAGGTGTATGCTAGGTGCTGTGCAATGACTTGGGGATACAAATAAAAAAAAGAAAGAGCCCTCGACTTCAAAGACTTATTGGAGAAGACAATACAAAGCTAAAAGGGGGTGGGACACAGGGGTCATGGTGGAGAAGTCAAATCCAAAATAAAGGCTGCCAGAGAAGTCAAAGAGGTCCAGAAGAGTGCTACTGGGTGAGAAATGAGGAAATGTCTCTTCTTTCCCCTATCCTAAAATGGAGTTTATGGCTTCACCCTCCAGTCACAGGGTACTGATTAAGTGTGAGTAATTAGGTGGATCTTGCAAGATGATGAGATGTCTCAATGATGAGTTTAGCTTGGGTTGTGGCGGAGAAGTCAGGTAGGTCCAAAATGAGTGCTGCCGTGTAGGAAATAAGGAATTACCTGAGATGTCTGTCCTGTCCCATCTCCTTAAGTGGGGGAAATTTAAAATTTTTTTTTGAGTAAAATATTTTTAAAGTTTATTAGTAGAGGCAGTGGTATACTTAAGAAAAATCACTTATGAAGGAGTGGGGTATATTTTCCTTCCAAAAAACATAGCCTATTTAGCTAATTTGAAATGTTTGTTAATGATACCTTCATTTTTTCAGTCATCAGGCATGAGACTTTGAAATTATTTTTTACTCTTCTTCTCACACACTTCCATCTCTAATCAGTTGCCAAAGCCTAATTAACTCTACCTCCAGCATATCACCTAATATCAATCCATTTCTATTCTAGTTAAGATCCCAGTAATCTTATTCCTAGACCGATAGTACCAAAGTAGTTTAAAAAAAAATAATTGGAATGATCAGGCTAGGGTATTACCCATACTTATTCAGTAGCTGTCTCATGCCTATAGTTTGAACTACTTTTGGCCATCATTCAAAACTTTCTACCGTTTAGCTCCAACTTAGCATTATTTCCAGTCTTATTTCAGTCTCTGAACCTCCATGTACTCTGTAACTAAATTGGGCTACTAGCAGTTCCTTGATTTCATTTTATCCTCTTCTGCTTCTGTGCTTTTGCATAAGCAAAAAACCATGCCTGAGACTATAGTTTGGAATAAATCCTTCCCTCCTTGAATCTCTCAGGTTACCTGTTCACTAAATCATCATATAACACATATTATGGTTTGTATACATCTTAACTTTCTGCTAGATTGTGAACTGAAGGCAGAGATAATGTTATAGTATTTCATCTTTGTATACCAAAAATATTTTAACACCTGTTCTGTATGAGACATCTAAACTATGAAAGCCTTTCATAGTTCTGTTTCTCTATGGCTAAATATTTGGAGGAGACTTTTACTTCTGTATCTAAGAGTGTGACAGCGATAAGAAGAGAGGAAGCAAAATTAGCTGTCTAGGTTGAATAGTGATAGACTTAGGATAAAATTGAGCTATGATCTAATACTTAATTGTATGAATGGAGTACTTCAGGCTTACCATCTGAAACTTGTTTCTTAACCTATAGGTAGAACTCTTCATTTTAAGATTGTACTTGTTACAAGTTTGAAGACTTATACTTAATATTTATTTTTTCCCTAGTTCAATGTAAAGACAATTTTTAACATTCATTAAAAAAATACTGAGTTCCAAATTTTCTCTCTCTTCCCCTCAACTCCCTCTTCCCTGAGACAGTAAGCAATTTGATATAGGTTATACGTACTCAATCATGCAAAACATATTACCATATTATATACTTAATATTTCAATAAATTTGTTTCAATGGTGTGGGTATACCTTCTGGTACAGATAGTAACCTATCTCCCCTTTCTCACTTTCTGTGATTTTCTTCTTGTTTTCTTGTAAATTCTCTATAGAGAACTTTAGGCATTCCTCTGAATTAAAAAATATATTTTTTAAAATAACAATCTGCTTTAAGTAACACTTTACAGCTATATACATATATATTATTTATGAATTCATAGTCATTAAATTTGATATAACATCATCTCAAATCTACATTTTAAATTTGAACTTGAATTCGAATTCATTGAGTCATTTTTGGTCTATTTACTGTGACGTCCTTCCTAAAATGTATTGCCTAGAATTGAACATAATCTTCCAAATGTGATCTGACCAGGTAATATTACAATAGCACTCTTACTTCCCAATTCTTATTTTTGTTATTGATTCACTTAGTTTCTCATTTTTCTAAACTTGGGAATTACAAGAATTTCTGGACTGGGTTTTCCTTGAGCCAGTACCCTAGTAGTTGGGTCTTTCAGCAGTTAACAAAAGGAGATGTACTTAGCCATAGCAGGAGAAGGTTATTCAACAAATACATACACAGAGACACCCTGTATATGGAGGAAACTTCCAATTGATTCAGCTGACTGAATCTCCTTTACCTGAATTGCCATTGTAGTCCTGAACTTCAGAGAGGGTGCTCGGAGTTCCTCATCATGATTGTTTTATCCTCAGATGACTAGAACGTGATGTTAATGATCTGAACCTTTAGTTCCCTGATGCAGTCCATTTTTGAGGATGGTTTCACATACCTTTTGAAAGAAAAAGAAGCCAAATTTGCATGGAACAGGGGCTTAAGGTATTATTCCTACCCTACAAAGTTTTTTTTTTTAAACTTTCAATTCCTTTTCATGTATAACCCCTTATCAAGTTCTCTGTGGTATTTTGCCTACTTACTGTTACTGCTGCTAACAGCTTGATGAAGGCACTCAGCCCTCCTCTTCCAGTTCACCCTGTATATAACTGTCAAAGTCTTTGTATCTTGTAGAGCTTGAAATGTTGCTTCTATGCTTTTAAAAAAATCCTTTGTAGCTCCCTATTAACTTAAAGTCCAAACTCCTTTGCCTGGCATTCAGAGTCCTTGATTATCTGGTGCTATCCTAACTTCCTTTCCAGCTTTATCTCATTGGGGAGTATGCTACATTTCCACACTTTTACATTGTTCTCTGTGCCCAGAATGTCTACCCTTTCCCTTTTTATCCACCTGCTTTTAAAAACCCAAATGACTGTCACTTCTTCCAAGGAACATTAATGTGTTTCTGATATCATATCAGAGTGCTTTGTTTTGATTTTATGTAACATATCTCCATTATATGTAATGATTGTTTCTGTGTTTTGCCTCTTTTACTAGTTTATGAGGAAGGGGAATATCTTTGAATATCTTCAGTTCCCTAGCACATGGTGCCCCATATACAGTAAATAATTAAAAATTATTGGTTAATTTTGTTTTAAGATGTCATAGATATTTATGAAGTGCCTACTATATGGCACAACTATACTACATGCTGGAGATAGAACAAAGGGGCATGCTAACTGCTCTCAAGGATCATGTGCTGTTATATGGTGGAGAGAGACAGTTGGTACACATAAGTATGTCAGCTATTAGGGGCCTTAGGGGCCCGGCCCTGGACCAGGGGCCCCGGGAGGAACCTGAGATGCCCGGGGGTGTGGCCTGCCTCTTGGCACTGGAACGCCCCACAACGGTGTGGCTCGGCCCCGGGGTGTCACTTGGGAGAGGCTGGACTCCGGGCATATAAGGGATGGGATGGGGGGGCAGAGAGAGTGAGAGAGAGAAGGATGTAGTCAATAAAGCTAAGTAGCGCTTCTGCCATGCCGTGTGTTCTGCCTAGTTATTTCCCCTCCCCCACGGAGGGGCTGGAGTGCTCATCCCAAGGCCCCAAGACCGGAAGCTCTCCTCAGCCAGGTGAGCAGAGGTAGGGCAAGGGAAAAGGAGATCCTAGGGAAAGCTCAGGTAGGGCGGGGTCGTTCCCTGTGCCTGGAGCAGTCAGCATGTAAATAGAGTAGATACATGGAGTTGATAACAATAGTGACTGGGGATTGGATCAGGGAAGACTCCATGTAGGAGATGACATGTTCTGAGAGGAGGAATGGAGGGAATGAGAGAAGGAATGCTGAGTGTTAGGAATATCATGAAGGTCATTTTGACTGGACTCAGGCATGCCACTCAAGGGGAGTGGTGTGTGGAAGTAAACCCAGAAATGTCATGTGGATCCAGGTTGGGAAGGGTTTAGAATTCTAGGATGAGTTTGTATATAATTTCAGAGGTAATAGGGAGACTATTGTAACAACAATGTTGTTAGCAGCTGCTGTGGAGGTGAAAGACCAACAACAAGAGCACACAGAAAGGCTTCTAGTGCCGGTTCTCTGATGCTTTTCTAACGAAAACAACTTTAAGGGGTTAACAATCTCACTTTAATTAAACATACATATTTCATCCACTTGGTTCAGGGGGAAAAGCCAGCACCCTGAACTTCAGAGCAAATACACACAGAAATTAACACGGATCATCAGGCTTTTGAATGATCAAGACATTATATACATAGTTATCAGAGAGAAGCACCAACATCTGGGTTTTTAAAAGGTGGGGGGGGGAAGGTGGCTGACTCCTTTGGCTATCCAGAAACTCGTCACCAACACTCTTCCAATGAGTGTGCCCCCAAAGGCAAAAGGCTAACCTCAGAGTATATATACATTTCTTCAGGGTCAAAGGGTGTCACAAACATGCAACTCAAACCCACATGAACTAGGCCTTGAGGTAAGCAGGTCATGTAAGACTCCTGATTCAGTCAAAGATTCCTTAGTGCTGAGAAGTACTCCAAAACAAAGACAACAAAAGATCCCACTTTACCTGTCCCATTCAAACTAAGGCAAGACTCATTAAAGGCACTTGAAGGTCTTAGCATTCCAAAAGAGAAGAACAGCAAAAAAGTCCCACCTTAATTACTATAACTGACTGTGCTTTGGGCATGTCTTTTTGGTAGCTTTTGTGGGGGATGGTTTCGGCAAGAGATTTGAGGCTGGGACATTTTTAGGAGATTATTATTAGGAGATTATTGCAGTAGTTCACACAAGAGGTAGGAAGCCCCTGAACTAGGTTGGTTGCCCTATGATCAGATAGAAGCACATGTATTCAGGAGTTGTTATGGATGTAGAGTCAACAGGACTTGGCAATGGCAACAGTATGGCTATGAGGGGTGAAGGACGATGAGAAATCAAGGATAACTCTAGATGACTGGAATATTGGTGGTATTCCATAGAACTTGTTCAATGTAGGAGTAAGATTTTTGTGGGGAAAAGACAAGGAGCTGTGTTGTGAACATACTAATTTTGAATGGAGACGATTAAACCTGTAAGAACTAATGAGGTCAGTAAGTGAGAACATTATATGGGGAGAAGAGAACAGGATCCAGAAACAGCTGTGGTGTATACCCACAATGAAGCCCCTGGATATTGATGGTGACATAGCAGAGGATTTTGAGATATGTAGAAGAACTAAGAGGAGGTCGTGTCCTGAACACTCAGAGAAAAGAAAGTATATAGGAGAAGGGTGGTCAACTGTGTGGAATCTTATAAAGAGGTCATAAATGCTAAGTATTGAAAAAAGATTGTCACTCCATTTTAGTTCAGTAAATATTTATTCAACACTATATGCAAGGCACTGTTCTGTGTTGGGGATACATATTTAAAAAAAAGAAAGATAGGTCTTGCCCTAAAGGAGCTATCTAACTGGGAATGACCTACACACAGAAAAAAGGAACCTGGAGGTATCTGGTGTGGGGACTTGTTCCATGCATTTGACAGTAGGCAGAGCTGCAGAGGGTGAGTGGAGTGAGCTGGAAGGGTAATTTCTGCCCTCTACTAAGGAAAACTTGGAGGAATTTTGTATTCCACCCTCCATTAAGAGGGAAGGAAGGAGGAGAGGCTGAGAGGAGGTGGAATCTGAGGCTTGAGTTACCAACATGGTGATGAGATAAGAAGTGATCTGTTTATCTTGGGAAAGGCATCTTGTCCCTTGGAGTTGAATCCCAGCAGAGCTGCAAGTATAGAGTGAGATTTGACAATTGGTAACTTTCGTCTAATGAGTTTTGGTTGCTAGATTACTCAGGTTATGAGGAAGTAGAGTGAATCAATGTAATGGTTGTTAAAAGAAGGAAAATATAGGATTATATAGTGTGAGGGTCTGTATCAGTAAGGCAGAGATAACTGCGCAATTGTCAAAATGCCTATGTAGTTCTGTATTGCAAAGCATGAGACTCTAGAGGGTAGAAAAAGTAAACCATTTATTCAAACACCATCCCACTAGCCATTTATCCAATTTATCAGAGCAGTAAAACATTCAATACACAAAATCACAACATGGAGCCTTGCCATCCTAAAACTTCTCTGACCCCCTGCTAGGGTCTTCCCCAAAACAAAGTCATAGTACAGCTAAGTCAGCCTGTTGAGCTCTAACTATCACGATGGCAGCCATTAGCAGCCATAACTGCTTGTTTTCTCTCTCCCTCTCCTTCTCCCTCCCTCCCTCCCTCTCTCCCTCTCTCCCTCTCTCTGTCTTTCCCCCTCTCTCTTCCTCTTTCCCTCTCTCTCTCCCTCTTCCTCTTTCCTTCTCTCTCCCTCTCCCCCCCCTCCTCCCTCTCCCTCTCTCTCTCTCTCTCTCTCTCTCTCTCTCAGCATTTCCTGTGACATAACTTCCTTTTCCTGTCAGGAAGCTCCTCCCACCAAATGTGACTTAGGCTTCCTGAGACTAAGCAGGTCACATGGCCTATTAATGGATGGGAAAGAGCTTCAAATCTAGATTGCTTTTACAGGGTCCTATGAAGGTTTTTTTAATATATAGGTATTAGGGAGACTTAGAGACTTAGTAGCAAGGAATGAGTCATTAGATAAGGAGAAATTGAGATCGGAGAAAAGATATGATTGGGGCACAGTCTCTTTGAGAATTTGAAGGGCACAAGTAGAGGGATTGGCTTTGTCTAGGAGAAAAACTATCTCTTCACCAGAGATTTGAGTAAAGGGAGAAGAATGGGAGTGAATAGTGAAAGGTCTCTGGTTTTGAAAATGTAAATTGGGGGATAAGAGGGAGCTCTTGGAGAATGGCCTCTTTTCTTAGTAAAGTTATAAGGCCAGATCAGAGAGAAGGGTCGGGAGAACCCAGTCTACTCTTGGCAATTTGAATGATGTCACTTGATCAATAAACAGTTCAATTTTAGTGGAGGAAAGGATGATTATTCATCCTTTTGAGTTAAATTGCACATACAACCGCGTAAGTCATGCTGTGAAAGAAAACATGGATTTAAAAAAAAAAACCAAGAAAAAGAAAGTAAAGAAGAAATGTCTTCAATCTGCCTTCAGGCTCCACCAGTTCTTCGGGAAGATGGACAGCACCTTTCATCATAAGTCTTTCAGAATTGTCTTGGATCATTGTATTGCCGAGAATAGCCAAGTGACTCATAGTCGATCATCATACAATATTGCTGTTACCAAGTATAATGTTCTTTGCGTTAGTTCGTTTAAGTTTTTCCCGGTTCGAGAAGGTGATGGATTGAAATAGAATTGAAAGAAGTTGGTATCTGATTGTAAAACGGAGTGGTGGTAGCAGCGAGAACAGAGGTGAAGAGTAGAAGATGACTGCTGGGTTTTGAATCTGGGAAAGTAGAAGAATTCTGGTACCCTTGACAGGAATAGGGAAGTTAAAAGAGAAAAAAAATAATGTTCTGTTTTAAACATGCTGAGTTTAATATTCCCTATGGGATATACAAAGTGAAGATATCCAGAAGTAGTTGAGCTGCTGGTCTGGAGCTCAGTAAAGCAATAACAGTTACGGAGGGCCTTGAGTTATCTTTGTGTGAGAAACATACTAAGTCTAGGAATAAACAATACTCGTTGGAAAATCAAGAAAATTTTCATTATATTTTACATTTATTCTTCCTGAATAAATGGGTAGCCCCCTTAATAGAGTACAGGCACTCAGCTGAATTATTCTATATTCTTAGGGAATGGGTACCTCCGGTACGGACAGTACAGCTTATTTAGACAAAATGCCAGCCTTTTATGCTGCTCACAATTCCAGTCTCCCAACTTGCTCTCCCTTGGCCAGATGCAACCCCCTGAACTGCCCATGTCATACCTCCCTCAAACAGCTCATGAAGCCAATCTTTCACCTGATCAGAAGCCTGCTAGATCACAGCTCTGATTAGAACCAGTCACCTCTGACTTACATTCTGCTGTCACTCAAAGATAGGAGTACTTTTAATCTTGTATTTTTAACTCAGATATGCATAGGTTCCTCACAAAGTATAATAATCTTCTTGAGGAAGAGAGAATGTCTCACTTTTGTATTTATATTCCCTATATCCCAGGTGCCGCTCATAGTACCTGGCACATAGTATGCACTCAAGTGCTTGCTTGAGCATAGATTTTAGAGCTAGAAGGGACTCATATTACAGGTGAGAGAATTGAGACAAAGGAATTAAGAGACTGTCAGTGGCTTTGATGAGAGTAGTTTTGGTTGATTGAGGTTGGAGACTATATTTTGGAATGTTTAGAAGACAGTGAAGAGAGGAAGTGTGGAGGTGCTTATCGTAGATAGCTTTCCCAAGGAGTATAGTCCAGAAGGGGAGGAGAGTTTATAGGATATCGGCTAACAGGGATGGTAGGACCAAGTCAGAGTTTTGTAAGTTTAGAGGCAATGTGGGTATGTTTGTAGGCATCAGTTAGTATAGGATAGCATGTTAGAGGGTGCAGTCTCCTGGAAAAGACAAAGGGATTGCATCAAGGATATGTGTGTAGCGGGGTAGAGGGGTTTGCCTTAGCTAGGAGAAAGGGCTCTTCCTCCTTATTAGAGACGAGATTTCAGGAGGAGATACTGGAGAAAGACTTCTGAGTGATGTGAACTATGGAGGGAAGAGGGAGATATCCTGGCTGTCTAATTTTTTTTTTCACTCAGCCGAGAAGAGTGGTTTGGGGGTGCTGTGGTAGGACTAAGGAAGAATGAAATAGTTTGGAATGCACTGTGGTGAATGGGAGAGGCAAATTAAGGAGGTGTGAAAAAATTGCCTTGGCCGTTTTGAAGGCCCTGTTGAGATTATGTAACATTAATTTTAGACCCAGTGATTTTCCTAAGCAGCAAGATGTGAGCAAAGGCAAACCATATTTGTTGGGAAAGAGAAGGGGGTCATTGGACTATTATTAACATGGCTTCAGTAAAGAAAAAGTTCCGTTAGACTAATATTACTTCATTTCATGGCTGGATTGCTAGATTAAAAGTAAGAGAAACACCATGATACTAATTTAGAAACTTTTTTCCTTGCAACGACACACTTGACAAAAATCTCATGAGAGGCAGTGTGGTAGTTTTGGTTAGTGCTAGAATTGGGGCAGGGAGATCAAATCTCAGCTCTCGACAGATCTTTTAGCTGTGTGACTGTAACAACAATGGGACTCGAAGGTACTGAGGCTGTGTAAGGCCAACAACACTAGCACATAGGAGGGCAGCTAGCACAATTCTTTGATCTGCTTTTCTAAGGAAAGCAACTTGAAGAGTTTAACAATCTCACTTTAATCAAACGTATATATCATCCACTTAGTTCAAGGGGAAAAGCCAGCACCCTGAACTTCAGAGAGAAGTCAAACAGAAATTACAGACAGATCAACAGACAGGCTTTTGTCTGATCAAGACATCACATACATAGTTACCAGAGACAGAAGCAACAACATCTGGATTTCTCAAAGCCAAGGGGCTCTGTGAAGACTACCCAGAGTCTCTATCCAGAGTCCCATCTGTTCAAATCACAGGGCACTCTCCAGTGAATGAGAGCTTTAGTACTGAGAAGCACTCAAAGAAAAAGCAGGAAAAAGTCCCACTTTGCTTGCCATTACATTTGAAAGGCAAAGGTACCTGATAGCCCTGAGAAGCACTCCAAAACAAAGGACAAAATGTCCCTCTTTATCTGGCCCAATTCAAACAAAGGCAAGACTCATTAAAGGCACTTAATGGCCTTAGCATTCCAAAAGAGAAAACAGTTAAAAAAAAAAAAAAGTCCACCGGGAGGCAAGTGGCAAATCTCAGTCTTCTCATCTGTAAAATGAAGATAGCAAGATAACAACACTTTCATCACTACAAAGTGCGTGGCAAACTTGAGGTGCACTATAAGTAAATCATTTGTTATAAGCCATGTGACTAAAATGGAGAGATGGACTGGATAATTTAAGGGAATTTAGGATTAGTTGAATTTATTTGATCTAGAATATTTATTAATGGATAGATTAGTCAGATAAGAGGCTTCTAGTGGCTTGTCTTGCCTTGGTCCTTTTTGTTCACATCAGTGACTATGAAGATGTGGATGAAGGTTTATCACAGAATTTCAGAGTTGGAGGGATTCTGAAAGTCTGTCTAGTTGAGCCCATACCTGAAAAAAACTCCTTCCCCTATAGGTTCCACAAGTGTCCATCCCACCTTTGCTCGAAGATCTCATTTGTAAGAAATGGGAGGAGGAGTTTTGTTTTCACAGAACTAAAGGTGTACTTCCCCCCACCCCAGCTTTAGCAGAAACCAGGCCTCAAGGTTGTTCAGGTGAGAGGTCAGAGGCTTGTAAGCATGTGCATGCTTTTTGAGAAGGCAGTCAGGGGACCTAGAGAGGCCAAACCGCTTGAACCAGTTTAAGCTTATCTAGGGTCTAGTCTCAGCCTACTGATTTTCATAATTTGCATATGTTAAAGAGGGAAGGTAGGAGAAGTAAAAGAATGTAGATTAATCTTATAAGACAAAGAAAATCTAATTAACTTCACTTTTGCTTCTGTATCCTTATTATCCTACCTATATAAACTGTATAACCTAGGAAAACTATGTAAAAAGTAGAGACTGTAAACTAACCATAACTCTAGCAGGAGTGGAGGGAATGGTTACTCCTGCTCCCGCAGCTGTATTGGTGTGTGTTCCAAGGAGCACTACTCCTGCTCTCTCTCAAGGAGCCTAATAAATACCTTCCTCTGCCCACTCTCTGGTCCTGAGTTCTTTGGGTGAGAATGGGCAAATCACATGGATCTCCCCAAGGTCACGTAACCAGGAAAGTCAACGAGCAGCTGAAGCTTGTTTCAGCTGACTTCCTCACCCTTCCTCGGGGAGTCCTGTGATCCCCACTGCTGGGTTAAGAGGGCTACCACTCAGGATTCCCCCCGGGGAACACTGAGGTCTGCACAGCCCTCTTAAGGGGCCATCACTTGGGTCCTTCTTAGGATCTGACCCCTAGGAGGCCCTGTGATCCTCACAGATTAAGGGCTACCACTTGGTCTTCCTCTGGGAGTCCTGTGGTCTGCATAGCCTTCCTTAAGGGTCATCATGTGGCTCTTTCCCGGGGTCCAACCCCAGGAGGTCCTGTGATTCCCCACAACCGTTCTAAGGGGCCATCACTTGAGTCCTCCTTAGGGTCTGAACCCTAGGAGCCCTGTGATCCCCACCAATTAAGGGGGCTACCACTTGGCCTTCCTCTGGGAGTCTTGTGGTGTGCTCAGGCTTCTGTAGGGATTATCACAGGGTTCTTCCTCAGGACTTTGGCCCTCCCTGGGAAGTCCAGTGATCGCCAAAACCACGTTTTCTCACAATTTGGGGAAGTCCATTGATCCCCAAAACCATGTTTCTCACATCCATTATAGAGGAACTTGCTAGAGTTATAACATGATAAGCTGAGAAGAATCTTTTATGTTGAATAAAATCAGGATCCCAAAATGCTAAGATATTTTTAACAAATGTTTTTAAATTTTAATAGTGATTTAACAAAAGCAAATAAACTTTCAAACCTAAATAATCAAATACTTTTGATTTCATTGACTCACAGAGAGGTCCAAGTTTTATGGGAATTCCCTCTACCAAAGTAGATAGGATTGTAACAGAACTATTAAGTAGTCATGAGTGGGATTTGAAGCCAGGCTCTTCTAGCTCAAAGCCCAACATGAGGACTCATTGTTTCAGTGAACACAGAAAATAAGGAATTCAGTCTTAACCCATAGTGTTTAACAATATAGAACCAAATGAAGTAACAAATAGCAAATAAAAATGCTTTTGTTCTAGGTTCAAATGAGTTAACCTGTAGAGCTCAACAAATGCTTGTTGTAGTAGCTGCTGCTATTGTGTTGTTGGTGTTGGTATTCTTTTTTTCCAGTTCTGTATGGCCATTCTCTTTGGTTCTATTGTTGGTCAACACACATTTATTAAGTGCCTACTATAGGTTAGGCACTGTTGCTAAGCATGAGAATACAAGTACAGGCAAAAAGAAAGACAGTTCCTGACTTCAAGTAGCAGACATTCTAATAGGAAAGGTGACACATTAAAAAGGCAGCTGAAGGGAGAGAAAGTATTCTGTAAAAGGGCATGATCATAGCAAGTCTTCAACAGAGTTAGATGGGACCTCAATTCAGGAAATTTTAACCTGTTTTGTGTGTCACGGACCTCTTTGGCGGTATTTGGTGAAACCTTTGAATCGCTTCTTGGAATAATGTTTTTAAATGCATAAAATATTATAGGAATTACAAAGGAAAACAGTTTTACAGCTATCAAAATAGTCTTAAAAAAGAGCTTACAAATCTCAGATTAAAAACCCTTGAATTCTAGTCCAGCTCCGTATATGAAAGGAATATCTACTGTAGCAGATCTGACCTAGTTTGTGCCTAGTTCTCTGGTACTTTTTTTGAAAGTGTTATAAGACAGGACTGTCCAACTTTAGGTTTTTATTGAAACAATAGACAATATATTATGATTTGTTGTTTTAGTGAGAGATCTGCAGTAGTTCAGTTTACTAAACCATTTATGTAAATTTATATGCTTGTAGGTGGGCCATATTTTGGACAACCCTGATATAAGATGTAAGATCCGGTTCTCTTCCCTTAAGGAACTTAAAATCTAATTGGGGATATGGTAGTGATCCAAATAAGACAATAAAATATAAATACTAGACTGTAGAATTGAATGCTAACCTGTGATAAATAATATAACAGAGGTATATGTTGGTTTATTTGGAATCAGTGTAGAAATAGAAGATAGGCTCTACAAAATTCTTCTTACCTAGTGGTGGGACTACTTAGTACGACAGGGAAAAAAGATCTATACAAAAATATTTGTGTCAAAATTATTGATAACAGTGGCAATCAAATGTGTCCAGTAATTAGGAAATCGTACATGAATGTAATGCAAACTTGTACCATAAGAAATGACAAGTAAAAGAAATGTGAGGCTCTTTATATAAAGTGATGCTAAAAAATGAACAAAGAACTAAAAGAGCAATATACATTTTAAACAACAGCTATGAAAAAACTACACAAAATTAAGGGGACATGAATACAACATTTAGAAAAATTAATAAAGGTATAATTGAAGTTTATGGTTTCATGAGCAGTCATTTAAAAATTTGGGCCTGTTTCCTTGAACATTCATGTCTGTTGATGGTTCTTAAATATATAACAAGAATGTTTTTATTATATTACAAATTAAGTACTGTCAAGGATTTAGAGAAAGTAGAATCAATATAGTCAAGAAGTACTTCCCTTCATTCCAATTTATCACTACCTTTGACTTAAATCATTCTTCACGGTTCAAGTATATCCATTAAGATAACATTTAGTATTCTATTCCATTAGTATAGCACTCATTATTATAAATAATTTTAATTCTTACAGCCTTTGCAATTTTTTCAAAAAAGCCTTTTATACTTTTAAAGAACTTCATTGTTGCATTATTTAAAAAGTGCCTGGTAGGACACTTGATATTTCTTGTAGGAGTTGTCTTGCTCTCAAGTATTTAAGCAGAGGCTGATTAGGAATTTTTATGTCAGCCAAGTTTTGAAAGTGGCAACCTTTGCCTTCTCTAAACTGTAGTAGAGAATGGCTTTTGGATTTTTACATCTACCAGCCCTTTTTTAAAGCCATTCCCAGATTGATATATTACTTCATACCCCAGTTACATTGTTGCATTTAAACTAGTATACTGTAGAGTTAGAAAGATATTTTTCCTGGAGAATTACCACACTGATTTTAAAAAATGTATATATATGTGTATACAAACATTCCTAATTTCGAAAATCTGAAAGGGTTTTATAATTTATATAAAGAATGCTGACTTTTTTGAGGGGATAACAAAATAACAACAGCCTTGATTACATTTTTTTTCTAAGCAGTTTGATTTAAGCCAAATGACAGAACTGTTAAAATGGTTGACACAAGTATTTTGTGAGAAATTCTTCTCTTTAACTTCCCCAAATGGCTAGATAACTGTATTGGTGCATAATATTTGTTAAAGTGGGGATAGCTTCTATGTGAAGTGTGAAAAAAAGGTACTTGCTTAATTTACATATAGATCCCAGCTCTGTACAAATCTGAAGTATTTTGTAGGACAGAACATTATGATTATAGATTAAAAGCCGGAAGGGGCTATAGGGGTCATCTAATTCCAGTCCTCGTATTTTACAGATGGGAAACTGAGAACCAGAGCGGTTAAGTTGCTCTTCTGTTGAAGTGACAGATCCAGCTTTCTTCCTGACAGCGACAGAGGCAGTATAAAAAAGCAATTTTTAATGTCTGGGTAGAAGATAATATGACTAAATTAAAACTTGAGCTGTTCGAGCGAATAATAGGGTGTTTGTTTTTATTGTTATTGTTTACAGAGGTTGATCACATTAGGCTATTTAAGAGAATCAGTAAGTATTTTTTGAATGCCTGCTATTTGTCCAACACTATAAGATTAGTTCTGTGACTGGAATCAGCTGAGCTGAATCAATTTTTGACTTAGGTTGGAGCATCAGTAAGAAATTATTGTTAAGTAGCTAACTTTTTATAGGTTTCAACATTTACAAAGTGCTTGACGTGTTACTTCATTTGATCTTCACAACAATCCTGCGAAGTTAATGTTATTATTACTCCCATTTTTCAGATGACGAAACTGAGTTCAAGAAAGGTAAAGTCATTTGCTCAGGTCACATAGCTAGTAAGTATATGGGGCAGTATTTGGACTCAGATCTTCCTGAATCCTGTGCCACCTAACTGCATCTAGGAAGCAGGAAAGCTTCTGCATAATTAAAAGATCTCTCAATGCCAGTTTTAATGGCCAACTGAAAATTTAAAAAAAAAAAAAACAAAACCTTTAAAAAGTACGTTTCCTGAAAAACTAACAGGTTTTGATAATATAAATGACACATCATTGAAATTTGACAATATTGCGGTAGTAGCAACCATCATATTTTCAATATTCTGCTGTGAACAAGTAGACTAAATTGCAAACCTTTGGAGTTTTTTTAAAAACAAGTTTCGAATTCTATTTTTCTTAAGATCTGATTTCTTAGAGCTGGCCATGCTTATGAATTAAGTAACTTAGCCATTAACTGTAAGTAACTTAATCTTGGTAACTAGGTGGAATCATAGAATTTTAGTGTTAGAGAACTGAGTCCACTATCTAGTCTACAATATTCCAGTCCCTTCATTTTACACATCAAGAAATTGATGTTCAGAAAGGATAAGTAATTTACTAAGGTCACATAGCTAGTCAGTGGTAGAACATTGGCTTCCGACTACCAGCATCTTAGGTTTACAGTTATAAGAGGCTTCAGAGGTTATTTGGTCCCACTTTTACCTGAACTAGAATCTTATTGTTGTATAGGTATTTTTTTCTCCATAGAAATTGTTATCTAATCATTTCCTCTTACATTGCTGGAATTAAATTTCTTTTTAATCCCAAAGTTACCTAAAAATCTTGGTAGATTTGGCTCATGATTTTAGCCTATAAAATATTTTGTTATTTTTCTGTCTTCAAACTTGTTATTCTCCCTAGCATCAGAAAATTTGTAATCATGTTTTTTATGCTTACATACAAATCATTGATAACTGTTGAGCCAGAACAGGACCAATGATGGATTCCCCCCTCCCCCCCATAACTGTACTGTTTGTTGATGATCCTTTAATCACTATTCTTTGTGTTGAATTATTCATCTACTTAGCTATTTTTACACAGCCTTTTTCATCATTCCAACTTGCCCACAAGACTATTGGAAGAGTTATCTAAACATAACATTTTAGCAAAATATCTTGTGGGTTTGGGTGGATAAATTTCAGAGGCTAGTGAGATCTTCCTTTATCATTCCCTAGCATTTAGTGGTCAAGTTTTTATGTGGTAGGTTTTAGGATGTTAAATCACTATGCTACTAACAAGTGAGAAAGACAGATTTGCAAATTTCATATATAAGTTGGGTTTATTAGAACATAATATGGCTAGACCTGTATGCATTAAGGAGGGTATTAGTACATCACTGTTAGCAGTGTTACTCTTGGGTACATTATAAGTCATCTTGTCAGAATTGTGGAAGATAGGAAATGATGCACATTGTAGAGCATGAGATTTGAGACTAAGCAGGTCTTGCTTATATACAGAAAGACTAACTTTGGTGCAAATTGTTACCTTTAGGCCAGCCTCAAAGGTTGTGAGAGAATAGGTGGGCTAAGCTTGCTGCCAGTCTATTTATCAACAATTGAATTCACCAGACATTTATTTTAAGTGTCTGTGTTCAGAGATATTTTCTATAATCGTAGGTTTTGGGTGGAATTTATGTTAAATGATACAGTATTGCCTCTGCATACATGGAGCAATAAAGTGTAACGGGAAGTAGACAAGTTTTTTATTAGTGTGTGAGAGAGACAGTACAATGGAATAAACGTGATTTGGATTCAGAGGATCTGAGCTTAGGTTGCAGGTTCCTTAACTTGCTTTAGGAATGTAAGGCAAGTCATTTATCTTCTTCAATCCTTCATTTCCTCTTTAAAATGAGGTCATAGTATACAGGTCTATTATGAGGATCACATGAAGTCCTTGATAACCTTTGTAAAGGTAGAATATAAGAGGTGTAAAAATGAACAAAAACCTTTGTCAGGTCAGAGCAGAAAAATCATTACCAATTGAGGGTGGGCTGAGGTATTTTGGAACAAGTGGAATTTCAATTTGACGTCAAAAGATATGTAGAGTATTCAGCAGGTAGAAGATGGCTTTCGTGGTATAGTATTAATAGTATGAGAAAAGCTGTCGAGGTGGAATAGTGCTGCTGGTTTTCAGGGATAGAGTAGAATATAGAATATCTGAATGGGAATACTAGTACAAGATCAGGATAAAAAAGTAAGGTTGTACTCGATTGATGGAAGCCTTTTTTCAGACCAAGCAAAGTACTTTAAACTTTCCAATGTTGGCAATACAAAAGAACTTTGAACAAGGGATTAGGCATTAAGATGTCTTGCAGAGTCAAAGGAGGATCTGTCAGGAGGTCTTTTCTGGTAAGTTCCATTGGTTGTGGTGCTTTTGAGGGCTTGCTTATACTATAATAGTGGGAGTCGAACCGAAGAAGATGGAGAGAGATTGATTATTCCAACAGAATCAATAGGACTTCATTCTTCATTTACAATATGAGTGAAGAGTGAAAGGTAAGTCTGAATCTTCTGGGAGACTGAAAGGTGGTACTGCTGATAGGAATAGAAGAAAAGCATGTTTTGGAAGAAGGTCAATACATTAGAATTTGGACATGCACGAAGTTTGAGATTCTGGCAGGGCGTTCAGGTAGAGATGGAGGCAGGTGTAAGTGTGGAACTTGAAGAGAGGTCTGGACTGGAGATTTGGAAGTCAATTCTGCAGGTATTAGGTGAAGCCAAGAACATGAAAGAAATTGCCAAGGGAAAGAATCAGTCTATAAGCATTTATTAAGTGTCTAATGTGCCAAGTGCCGTTTTTTTTTTAAGGGCCAAGAGCAAAAAGCAGTTGTGAAGGAGACCCTAGAACCTTGGAGAGCACCCAGGTGGAGTGGTCCCAGGATAGCAGGAAGAGTGGTACCCTTAGGAGTTAAGGAGAGAGAGGGAGGGTCTAGAAAGATGATGTCATTAGATGTATCATTCTTCATTTAGAAAAGTCAAGGAAAAAGTGTCTTTTGAGCTAGAGGAGACTGTGTAGCCCAGTGCCTTCATTTTACAGATAAAGGAGCAGGCCCAGGGACTTCCCAAAGGCACCTGGGATGGGGTTTGAGCCCAGATTCTCTAACTTAAGAGGCATCTTATTAATATAGCTCCTGGATTAGGGTCATTGGACTTGGTGATTAGGCCATGATCACCTAAGAAATTGTTTTCAGTAGAGTGGATAAAAGTCTGATTAATTAGCATGCATTTTATCACTCTGCTAGAGCATGGAGATACGAAGACAAAGGGGAGACAGACCCTGCTGTCAAAGTGTGCCACCATGTATGGCCTTTCTCATTTCTTTCTCTCCCTTCCTCCTCGCATCCCCAAATTTGGGGATCCTAAGTATCCTTGTAGGTAAGTGAGGAGTATAGAGGGAGAGGTTGAAGATGCATGGGGGAGGAGGGATGATTTCTACAACAAGGTCCGAGAGGTGTGTATAGAATGGTCATTGACTGAAGGGGGTCAGAAAAAATACTAGTCTTAGCAAGGAAGATGCAAATAGTACTTCTTGTTCTTCTTAGTAATATTTACCATGTGTGCTTCATAAGTTAATCTCATAGAGTGGTGTCAAACTCAAATAGAAATTAGAACCACTAAGTCTTACGTAAGAAACTACATACTAACATTATTTATGTTTGATGTATTCTTATTTTGTTAAATAATTTCCCAATTACATTTTAATTTAATTCTATTGGACTTCCTGATGTTAACACCTGATCCTAATACAAACCAATTAAAAAAAATTCTTTTGTGTTTGTGATGAACTGGTACTACCTTGACTGAATACTTTTTTGAGATCAATTTGACATTGTTTACATGAGATAACTAGCTATTTTTTCATATTCAAAGTTTCAGTTCAGAGGAAAAACATAAGCAAAACAATAGACATGAAAAAGAAAAGGTGACTAATAATTCTGGCATTCATTTTAGCTAAGATTAGTATAGCATGGAATTTTGGATTCAAGAATGGGTATGATTTCACATGTACTTTTGAGGTCCTAAGTCTTGATTTAAACATCTCCAAGAAAGGGTAAAACTGATGCCTTTATGTAAAAATACTTAGATGATAGATCAAGACTTAATACTTGATTTGGGCATGAGCCTGGGAGAATTTAACCTAATAGATAAAAGAGCCATTTTGAGCAGTACAAAGAATCAGATAGTTTTGGAAGTTTCTTGGATTTTACTTCATTGGAGATTCAGCTAGGTTGGATGGAGTTAAAGTATAAATCCGCAGAAGTGACAAATTAGCTGCAGTAATCTTAGGCAGTAGGAAAATTCTCATGGAAAAATTTTTAAAAAACATGATAAGCAATGGCTCTTGTGATTAATTTGTAGCTACCACTGTCATCTTTTAACTTTTTTTTGCTGCCTCACTTTCCCTTGAGCATCTTAATGAATCAGTTAATTGGTAGCAGTGTAGACTGTTATTAATTTCTGCTTGTGACAAGAGGAAGCAGCAGTTGGTTTTTTGTTTGGTGCTGCCTCTGGATAACCACAGCAGAAGTAATGTGCTTAGCATAGGTGCTTGGTTGTGGGTATTTTTGAAAATCAGCTTTGGGTATCGGTCTGGATTGAGAAACCCAAGAATACTAGAAACTAAGAAAATATAAAACCTTAGGGCCAATTTTTTTCCCTTCCACTTTCGTTAGAAGGCCCTTACTGCTCTCCATTGTCTTTCTCTCAAAACACAACTTTTCAGACCTTGAATGACATTGATGTAACATTTTTTATTTATAGGATCATAGATTTAGAGTTGGAAGTGGAGGGGGCGGGCAGTATATTTGGGGTAAGAAGTGACGGCTCTTAATGCAAGTCATTCATCTCATACTATTTCCTCTTTCTCTGGCCTTTGCATTGGCTGATCTCCATCGTTTAAATGCATTTCATCTTTACTGCTTCCTCTTAGAATTTCTAGTTGTTTTCTTCAAATAGCACCTTCTATATGAAGGCCTTTCTGAATTTCTCTCACCTTTCCTCACTCCCCAAAATTTGTTAATGTGCCTTCTCCCATTTTTTGTATTTCGGGTACATAATTATATAATGCTGCTTCCCTCATTATAATGAAAGCTCCTGGAGGGCAGAGACTGTTTTTCTCTCTTGTCTTTCTATCCCCAGTGTTTAGTTAGTGCCTGGCATTCTTCCACTCAGTTTCTAAAGTGTAGATATGACCATGTCATCTCCTTAGTCAGCTCCAACAATGGTTTCCAGTTATATCTGGGATCTCTTGTTGGCTTATTTTAAAGCCATCTACCCCCCTCCTAACTTTCCAGTCTTATGATTGCTTCTCTTCTATAATATCTAGGATTCAGCCATGTGGGCCTACTTGCTATTCCTCACACTTGTCTTGACCTTGCTGTTGCACTGGCTCACCTCCATGCTTGGGATGTTCTTCACCTCCCATCTCCTTTCGTGACCCTCCTCAAAAATTCAGCTCAGATCTTCAGGAGACCTTTTTCTTAACTCTCTCTAACCCCTGCTCCCCAGTTTTCTTCAACTCCTATTGCATATATATTTTACGTGTACATAGTTCTTTGTATGTTGTGTCTCCCGCTCTAATATGAGTTCCGGTAGACCAGGGATCATGTTTTTTGCCCGTTTTTAATATTCCTACTACTCAGCACAGTGCCTGGCTAAGTGCTTAATAAATGCTTATTGATCGATACCTGAATCCTGCCTGTATCTGCAGGATTCTGTAACTAGGAAGACTCAGTGAACAGTTGATTTAGGCTATATGTCAGTTTGTGATTATGTTTGGGGTTGTGAGAGTTTCCCTTCCTAAATTATTATTAGCTTACTTCAGGGTCTAAAACATTGTAGGAAACAAAGAGAGAATATGCGTCTTTGAAATTTGCCTCCTTTGACATTGTGACTTTAGCTCTACCATAAGGCCTAAGGTTAATAGATAGCAGTATAGGTTATTAAATAACATAGGACATTGTGGTGAAGTGACTTTTTAACCCACCAATTCAGAAATTATTACAATCCTATCATTTACAGAAGATTTTTAATTTCAGGACTTGTTCCAACAAACTATTAAAACATGGTGGATTACTATGAAGTTCTAGGTGTGCAGAGACATGCCTCACCCGAGGATATTAAAAAGGCGTAAGTATTCTTTTTTTATTACTTTAAAATAAGGTTTCATTAGAATGTTGTTTTAGGTAGACATTTAATCTTGTTTTAAAATTCTTTTGAGTTATCTGGCTTTGCAGAGAGACACACAGCCCATTGCCTCCTATGGTTGAAGTAAACTTTTTAAGTGAGTAGGTTCAGAAAATGTATTGATATATATTTGTTTGTCTTTGTAATATATTGATTACATAATGCCTACTTTTAACCTTTTTGACTTGGAATCTGGCTGGATATTGGAAGAAGACAAGGCTACAGTTACCCAGAATGAGTAAATCTACTTTATTCTTGAGTAGTGTGTTTTTTTTTTTAAACTAGTTTCAGACCTTCACAACAGCAAGATAGATGAACCCGAAAAGTGGAGTCTATATTTCTGCACACATGAGGGAAACTACGTGAAAATAAAGAGATTTTCATTGGACATTTAGAATATAAAAAAGGAATTAGGTTAAGTTTTTGTCCTGGTGTGGTTTGCCTAATGCTGTTTGACAGGGAAGTATCGAATTGAATCAAAAGAGACTGGTGGGCACAGTGGTGTAACAATAGACATGAAATTATATGGAACAGCAGTTATAGGACTAACTTGCATCCAAAGGGATGATGAAATAATCCTTGCTCTGACTCAGTTATGCCAAACTGGACATAGCTGGAAAGTGGATGAAAGAGAATGTATTGTGAGAAAATATTCTACAGGGAGCTTAAATAATTCTGTGATATGAGAATGGGCCAATAAAAAAGGCTTGGATCTCCAGCGATTGATTAATTTCAGGGAATCAACAGTTGTTCAGCTATTAAATAAGTGACCATTGACTTAACTATAAAAGCAGTGTTGCAGATGTTCTGCAGTAGAAGCAGCAACACAAACCACAGGAACGTTGTCATGTACAGAGTATCATGCTTTCATCAATTGAATCATCAACTATTCTAATACAATTTGGTGCTTGAGGTCAGAGTTTTGGAGTTTCTACTTTTGGTCAGCATTAAAAAATTTCAATTGAAAGTCATTTCATATTAGCTGTAAATAATTGGTCCTTGAGCAAAATTAAATGTTCCATCTCTATAGCTGGTTATATTCTCAATTGTTGAGGTTTCTTAGAACTTACTAGGATTTATTTCTTCTTTAGGACATAAGCGTGTAGTTGATTTAGCCTTTTACATTTTAACTTTTAAAAAGATGTTACTTACCACTGAATTATTGCTAGTTGAATTTATTGCGAACTGAAGGGGCAAATTAGAGCAAACTAAATTGTGCCTAGAAATAGGCCTTTGTGTGCGTTTTAATAAAAAGGTAAGTTTTGAATAGATTGTGTAGACAGAAGTATCTTTGTTCTAGAGTTAAAACTTAACCCAGTTTTAGGTAAGTTACACATTTTTCCTCAATGTTAATCATTTTGCTCCTGCTGAGTGTATCTTTGAAAAAGCCAAGAACCATAGCCATAGGATTCTGGCACAAGAGGATGATGGGTATTAATAGCAATGTTTGAGAAAGCATTGGATTTAATTCAGGGGAGCCCTGTGTTTGACTTCTACCACTGATGATTGCTTACCTCTGTGATCTGTGGGCAAGTCACTTGAGTTCTCTTAGCTGCAGTTTCCTTATCCATAAAAGGGAAATAATACTTGCTCTGCCTACCTTACAGGTTTGTTATAAATATCAAATGAGAATAATCTATTTGCCTTATAAATGGAAATGCGGTGTAAAAACTAGTTGTAGTATTTTTGAATATTAAAAGCAAAAGGTTTCTTAGGGCAATAGTATCTAAAAGATACTTTGCTGTTTGCTAGTTATATAGTCAATTATGTATTTCCTTCAGTAAAGTTTATTTGTGTTAGACTAGGTAAAGTAGGGCGGTAGCCTCTAGGACTGGAACGAGAATCACATTGGGTAGTTTCTAGACCTCCTTTCTTCATACCCTACGTGAATTTTTGCTGTCTGTGGCACTGTTTTTTATACATTTAATACCCCAAACCTATTTACAGTTCCTTTATTTGTAAAATATTTTGATAGACCAGATTCCATCAGTCACTAGTGAGCCTCACTATTTTGATACATTTAGTTGGTACTTCTGCCCTTTCTTTTTTGGATTTCTAATATTTTAAGGAGATGGGACCTCCCGGTATAGAAACTTCCTTCACTCATGCCCAGTGGAACCTCTTTATTTGTGACTTGCCCCATGTTCACAGATCTATTATGTGAACCCAGGTCTTTTTTTATCCAATGCCAGCCTGCCCCCTTCCCCACTATATCAGATTCTCTTGCATTTTTAGTTTATAATCCATTTATCTTAGTGTTGGAGAGAAGATGAGCATTTGATTTAAAAGTTGTAGCAGCTATCTAGCAAATGATCGTCTTTGAACTGCTTTTTCCCCCTGAAACTATATTAAGCTGCCATTGAAGGCAAATTGATTTTACACATTCATATGTAATAAATACCTTTCTCTGTACTTTTCTTTACTCTAGGTATCGTAAATTGGCACTTAAGTGGCACCCGGATAAAAATCCTGAAAATAAAGAAGAAGCAGAAAGGAGATTCAAACAAGTAGCTGAGGCATATGAGGTGTTATCAGATGGTAAGTACTACAGAGCTGTAGTGTACATTGGCTGGATAGTGAAGATAATGATATTCTGAGTGCAAGCAAAGTATGTATAATAATTTGCCCTTTTAAGTCGATTTTGGCATTATCAGAGGAAAGCACTGCTGAAATTCTAAAATTTTCTGATTTCAAGCAGACAAGAAATGAAGATCTAGTTTTGGCAATATTCTGGAAAATAGGGTTTGACAGTTAATAGCTATGAAGGGTGTGTCAGCTGGTTTTTCTTCATAGATTGTATGATGATGGTAGACAGTTTAAAAACAACGCCCACCATCTCTGCTATTCAAGGAACGAAGGCAAAAAAAATGGTACGTACCATTGGAATTATCATTTTTTTTGGTCTGGGTTTTTGAAAGAACGTTTTATTTGGGCACTATTTGTGACAGAACTGACTTAAAATTTAACATTAATATCATTTAGTTTGAAACTTCAATCAGTTATAAATCTGTTGCTTAGACTGGTGGAGTAGTTGGTGTCTGTGATATGTCTTCAGGGTGAACTCTTCTCAGATAATTATCAAAGCCAGTTAATTCTATTAAGATTTCTATTTCCTACCTCTGTACCATGATGATCCTGATCATTTCATGATAGATGCTTTTGATACTTTAAATTTTTATCTAAGTAGGCTCTTTTTATTTAGTACAGAAGCTAAATCAACAATGAAAACAGCCTTGAAATAAGGTAAATCTGTAAGATTTTTCTTAGGCCTTCCTAGGCTTTATGGTATCATACTGATATTCTTGTGGTGGTGGCAGATCTTAGAGTAAAACCTTTCATTCAAAAGAAGTTTGGGTATCTAGTCTTAAATGTCTCACTCGTTGAGAGGCGGATTATTTATAGTTTATTTAGATTGAATGGGATTAAATAAATTATAGCTGCATATTTTTTTTACTTCTCTGTTTTGTGGTGGTAGTAGTGGTTTTGATGGTGGTATGTGTGTGTGTGTGTGTGTATATATATATATATATATATATATATACACTTATTTAGTGTGGAAAGAAATTTGGTTTTTGCATCAGGACATTTGAGTTCAAGTCCCATGGACAAATCACTTGTCCTCTCTGAGCCTCTATTGTCTCATCTGTAAAAGGCAATAGTGCTTTGTATATACTTAAAAGACACTGTATTTTTTAGAAACCTCTACCCACCCCAAATCTCATAACTATAAATTGAGATTTTATCCTTTAGAATTTTGCTTGACTTTTGGAAACAGTAGCAGAATTACAACATTTTGGAGCTGTTGCTCTGTAGCAGAGGTTGTCAAACTTCAGCCTGTGGACTTGATCCACCGCCTGTTTCTCCTGAAAGCTACAAATGGTTTTTTCATTTAAAAATAGTTTTATTTTAATTTCGGCTTTTGGTTTTCTGCCTCCTGCCCTACAGCAACCTATTTTCAACAAAGATTGTTTTAAGTACTAGTATGTTTGGAGAAGTGTTTTCACTTATTATTTAATGTAGTAGATTCTACTGTTATTTACCTAGTAAGCTTGTTACCTCAGTGTTCCCATTAGAGGCTCTTGAACACATCCTTCCTATTAGAATAGCTGAAGACAAGCTAAAAAGCTCCAGATCACACAGTTTCATATATATATTGGTTTTTTGTTGACTTTTTGCAGAGTTTAGTTATTCCTTCTACCTTCACAGTTGCATAAAGGTTTTGCTCTATTTGAGCAACCATATATCTTCTTATACTCCAGTATGGTCTGTGGACTTCTAGCAATTGTTTGTTACTTTTGCATAAGAGACTTGAAAAATAACAGTCTGAGAACTGTTGCTATATATTTTTAGGCAACAGAAAATTGTAGTTTGGTATATTTTCATCTACTTTAAGTGTATTAGAGAATATATCCAGCCATTTACAGGTGGAGATTAGTTGGCTCTTCAGGATATTTTACTTCTGTGCAGTCTACTAGTGTTAGGAAATATCCTTGGTGTGTTACACATATGTCAGGTCTAAAGACAGCATATCTGGTTTTTACCTCCTTTTGACTTCTGTCAGCCTTTTATGTTAGTTTGAATATTACATTATAGAATCTCTAAAAGAATTTCTCGTTTGATGTTGGTCATCTTCACTCAGGAATTTGTTCAGTGATCCATGGGCAGATAATAATTCGCTATTTTTTTTCTCCTCTCCTTTTCTACCACCTATCTTTTCCTTTCTTTTATTTTTTATTTTTTAAAGTCTCTGTTTATTCCCTAGACCTATCAGTGGTATTCACAAGTATTGCTTATTCATCCCTGGTAGCACGAAGTTAAATAATTTGTTAACTCCTGCTGGTAAGACAGAAGTGCTCATAAGGAGTTGCTGATGGTACATTCTGAAAAGAATCACTGCAGTGTCATTTTCAATAATTAGGCCCCGTTGATGGTACTTCACTGTCTTCCATTTGGTATAGACAATTTCCTATAAATTTTATCTTTTAAAACATTCTGCAGATATTGATGGAGAATCAAAAATTGCTGTGAAATTTAAAAGCAATAGACAGGTAGTTTATTGCAGGAAAATTAATCCCAGATGTTCAGCCTTTGTGCTGGATTAGGATGGAAATTTCAGTTTTGACAGTTCCTATAAGGTCACTACATGACTTTGATAATATATATGATTCTTAGATTTTGGTGCTAAATAATAATGGTGCTATATTCCTTAGTAATGATTTTACAAATTAATGTTACAATCTCACCTGGGCCCTCACAAAGCAATTCAATCCTTTCTAAATAACTCTTTTCTCATTCACCACAGGGATGGTTTTAAACCTCTTCTCTCTTTAACTGTCCTACATCTGTCTTCAATCCCTTCCTCTCATGAGGAGCTTACTTTACTAGAAAAATTGAATTTATTTGGAAAATACTCTCCTGATTTTCTCTTTTATCTCATATCCCTCTGACATGATTCCCCACCATCTCCTTTACTCTTATCCTTATCCTTGACTAGACTAACTCTCTATGTACCCTTGATCCTATTTCCCCAACAGCCCCGCCCCACCCAGCAGATTGCTTCCATATCTGTCCTCCATTCCCACCTTTCTCCATTCCCTCATCTTCAGTCTGTCCCAACTTAAGTATTCCTTCCTAAGCCTACAGACACTCCGAAGTCTTCCCTATCTTTCAAAAATCTTAACTAGATTCTGCTATTATGGATAGATTGCCATATAACTGTGCTTTTGTTGAAAAAGCTGTTTATACTCTCTGTTTCTACTTTTCAGTGTTTTATCTAATCTACCCTCCCATCCCCCCCCCCCCCCCAAAAAAAAATCTGGCTTCTGACCTTATCATTTAAAGGACTCTTTCCAAAATTATCAGTGATTTCTTAGTTGTCAGATCTAATGGCCTCTTCTTAGACTTCATCCTCCTTGATCTTTCTACAACCTCTTCTCAGTCCTCCTCTTTGACCTTTCTGTGAGTTTGGCACTATTGATTGACTCTAGATGCTCTCTCCTTAGGTTTTTGTGACGCTGATCTCTCTCACTTCCTTTCCTACCTATCTAATCTTTTGTCCTCATTCTTGTTATGGCTCTTCATCCATGCCATACCCAGGAACAATGGGTGTCCCCCCAAGCTCTGTCCTAGACCCTCTTCTCTTTTCCCTCTCCATTCTCACTTGGTGATCTCATCAGCTCACAAGGGTTCAGTTGTCATTTCTACGCAGATGACTCCCAGATCTACATATCTAGTCATAATCTTTCTTATGAGCTCCCTAATCCTGTGTCATTCAAATGGAATATCCCATAGGCATCTCATCTTTACCTTCTCAACCCCACTCTATCCATTTTCTGAACTTCCCTACTATTAATGAAGAAGCACTGTCCTTCCAGTAGCCCACCCAGGTTTTGCAACCTTGGTGTCGTTCTCCACTCTTCACTGTGATGCTTATTCCTTATGTCCAGTTTTGGTACCAAATAGCATTTCTATCCTACAACATCTCTCTTTTTAGAAAAAGTTACACAACTGTCATTCTAGTTCAGGCCATCATCACCACTCACCCAGACCATTGCAGTAGCTTCCCAACTGGTCTCCCTGCCGCAATCTCCCCCCACTCCACTCTATTCTCCACATGGCCACCAATTTTCCTAAAGTATAGCTCTGTCCATGTCATCCCCTCTTCCTGACTCAATGAACTAATGGTTTTCTATTCTGGGATCAAATATAAATTCTTCCATTTAAAGCTAATTACAACCTTGTCTTTCTAGTGTTCTTACACATTACCCCCTCTAAGTAGTTGACTATCTAGGCACATTAACCTACTTGATACTCTTCACACATCATGTATTCTCTCCCTTGTCTCTCTCCTTTTGTATTGCCTATATTCCATTACTGAAATGATCCCTCTCCTACACCTCTCTCTCTTATAATTCTTAGCTTCCTTCAGGATTCAGATCAGATACTGTCTAAAGCAGAAAAAAAAATCTTTCCTGATAGTCATCTCATTCCCTCTACGCCCCTCCTCCCATCTGGTAATGCTTTCCTTTCTAAGTTACCTTAAAGCTACTTCATAGATATTGTATTGCACATAACCTTGTGTGTGTGCGTGTGTGTGTGTGTGTCCATATTGTTTCCTCCATTGGAATGTAAGCTTCTTGAAGGCAGAAATGTTTCCTTTGTATTCTCATTTAGCACAGTGCCTGAACCATATCAAATACTTAATAAACTTTTGTTGATTGTGGGTTTTTTCCAACTAGAAGTTCATGTTGGTTATTTCTTTATTAGATGATTTCTTCTTCTAGTACATTTGTAGATGATTTATATTTTTTCATTTCTTGTCATTTAACCAAAATGCATTATTAAGCATTCACTTACTATGTTTAAAACTCTTATAAAAATAGGTAAATAAAATGTCGTTTCAGTCCCTACTTCCTGAATTAATGACTAGGAATGTGGCATGCTACTCAGACATTTCCAAGTATGTTTCATCAATATATAAAACACTGGGGTAATTTTGAAGGAACCATTGTAACCAACTGGGAAATACCTGTAAAGTATTAACATGGATGATTATGGATGGGGAAGGAGGAAATAAGCATTTATATAGAACCTGCTACATACCAGGCACTGCACTTTACAAACATTATCTCACTGAATCCTTGCAACAATCCTGCAACGTAGATGTTATTATTAACCCCATTTTACAATTGAGGAAACAAGGCAGACAGAGGTAAATGACTTGCCCAGGGCTACACAGCTAGTTTGTGTGAGGTCAAATAATTTGAACTGGAGTGTTCCTGACTCCAGGCCCAGTGCTGTGCCCCCTAGCTGCCACGATTATGGACTTTTATTACTTCCAATAGATAGCTTGTGTGATTTGTGTAATTGTTTCATAATACATGCTTGTAAATCTGATTTCTGCTGTGGACTTGCAGAGGTAGGGACAGGTTCCCCACTCCTGAATTGTAGAGTATGTATTACACTGATTTTCTCTACTCAAGAAGCCGTATTTATGGCTTTTTTACTATGTAAAAGGATAACATTGGAGCCTAACTTTTGTTTATGTTGTAACCTTTACTATATCTAATCAGTAAATCTGCTCAGAGTTTATTTAATAGCTACCTGATTTGATTATTACAAAGAAAAGCTGAGTAGAATTGTAAATTCTATTTGGAGCTAGAATTAGCCAAAAATTTTTAAGCCTTTTATATTTCATTTTGATATTTAGTAATAATGAACCAATGAGAATCCTTTGAAATTTATTTCATTTTTACAAAGTGAAGATGTCTTAAAGAGAATTTTTAAAAGGGGTTTTCTAATAGCTCTTTTTGCTATTGGTTTTGCTGTGGAAGCATTGATTTTGGAGAATTCAAAGTTATCACCCATTTCCCCAAATTAGTAGTTGTGTAGCTGCAATTTTTCCATACTCTGACAGATTATGTTCTACCTTCCTGTACATAAACTAAGTGTGTAGTCAGAAATCCTCATTGGTCGATTAGAGCTGAAACCTGTAATTATAATTTTTTTGTTTTTACTTGAGCGCTTTGTAATGATATTACTATTAGATGACACAAATGTATGAAACTAAGGCATGATTTGAAAAGTTTGCAAATTCAGGAAGTAATAAAGTATCACTCCAGATCTTCCAATTTATAAGATTAAGTTTTGTTTTTAAACTAGTTTACAGTCACAACTAGTTCTTAGGTATTGAGATTGTTATCATTGAAAATTAAATCCACTGACCTGGATCTTTGTGAATGAATGGATGATTGTTGAGCACATAGCCAGTGGTTTTTTTACTAAAAGAATAGATGTGGTGTGTCTTGGGATACAAAGCAAGCGCTATTTGCAAGTCTTCAAGCTGAGCTTCTAAATGGAAAACTATGGGCTGACAGTCCTACCTACTTGGTGTGAAAGAGTCAGTAACTGGGTGGCTAGTTTCATTCAGAGTGGACAGTTAACAAATTTTCCTTTGTATACAGTCAGATTACAAGTCACAGATTTGATTTAGCATGGCATAGGATATTTTAGCATTCTCATTCTATTTGTAGAGGACTTTAGTTTTCATGTGTTCTGAAAGAAGTAGCAATGAGTATTTATGGTAAAGTGGAATAGAGAGGAAGAGCTGGATTCTGTCCTGGACTGGTACATTAGCTCTGAGACTATTAATCTCTTAATGTCCCCAGGTAAATCTTTCAAGACTATAAATTGCCACTTGCATGAGAAATGAAATCACAGCTTTTGTACTGCTTCCTACCCTTCCTTCTTCCATCCCCCAATGAAACCTCCTTGAATTTGTTTTCTTAATATGCAAAAAGGTTTAGAAATACAAATGAAATATTTTGAAAATCCTTAATTTTCATGTTTGAAATGTTAAGGTGTAGGGGTGTGTGTAAATTTATATCTAGAATGTTTGTATCCTTTATTGGAAGCTTCATGTGCTGTTAATGTTTCCCAAGATAAACATTTCTGTTCCTCACCTATGTTGCTCCATGTTTGGTTTCTATGCCTTTATGCTGGCTGTCTTCTATACCTGTAATGCTCTTTCTGCTTACCTCTGCTTTTTAAAATCCCAGATTTCCTTCAAGATTAGTCAAAATACCTCTTTCTGAAGGAAGCTTTTCCCAATCTCCTCAGTTGCTAATCCCTTCCCCCCTACCATTACCTTTTATCTGCTCTGTATCTCCTATGTGCCAATTTATACACTTGTTTTCACCATTAGAATGTAAGTTCATGGACCATTTTTTACCTTTCTTTGTATCCCCATAGTGCCTGACACATAGTAATATGCTAATAAGTGTATCACACAGTGCCTGGTACATAGTAATCACTATACTAGATGTCTTCTGTATGAGATGTTGACAAGTGAAAAAAGCAACCTTGTAAACATGATACAAAATGACTGCGACACTCAATCAGTATACGCTCTTGTCTTCTATCATGTCTCCTCATGTCTACCTCCTCAGAGGTAGATCTCTTAGGCTACTTTTAAGTTTTTTCTTTGTCATCTATGGTACCTTGTACAGTGCTTTCCTTAGGTACTGAATAAATGGTAATTATATCGAACTAGATTCTCAGTTGTTACCAGTTACCAGCATTGCAAAAACTGAGACTCTACCAATAAGGTAAAGTTTACCACCAGGGCCAAAATGACTCTCCCTGGCCACCACTTACACCTTTTACACACATATGTTTTATAACACATATGTTATTATGTTTTGTCTCCTTCATTAGAATATAAATTCCTTGAGGGCAGCAGGGGATCTCTTTGCCTTTGTATTTGTAACCCCAGTTTTTATACTAGGTTGGCACAAAGTAAGCTCATAAATACTGTTTTTTTTGCACTCAAGCTGCACTAGGTAGAATTGGTGACTGTAGAGCGTGTTGCAAGTGTAAGCTGTATAGTGATTCTGAGTGTTGTCATTTTGTATCATGTTTACAGTGTTGCTTTTTTCACTCTTCCTCATTTCATTGTTATACGCTCCCTCCTCCTCACCCCCCATCCTCTGAAGGTTTCATAGTCATCTTTCCTTATATAATGCTATCATGTTTTATTACACTAATAGCAGAAAGTAGTTGGTAGAACATTCTCCATTTATTTTATGTGTTTTATTTCTTTTTATTAACCTAAGTAAAGTTGATATGGATGTTCTTGTACATATGGGGAGCAGACTTTATATTATTTACCTTGGGGTATAGTCACACTAATGTGACCTTTTCTTGGATAATCCCTAGTGCTTTTTTAGAGTGATTGAGCAACTAAACAGCTTTTTCAGCTGTGAATTGGCATTCCTGTCTTCCTACAGCTCTTTGAACAATGAGGTATTGCCCACTATATCCTAACTTTGTTATCTTGAGAAACAGAGGGCTGTTAGTAAAATGGAAGAACTGGAATCCGGAATACCTGACTTATTAGCTGTGTAACTAACCAAGAGCAAACTCTTTTAACTTCTCTGAAACTTTCTTAATCTTAGTGCCATTTTCTCCCCTGTTACTTTGTATTTAATTTGTATATATTGTGCCTATATGTGTATATTTCTGCTTTCTTTGATGCAATAGAAGCTACTTGAGGGCAAATATGATTCCTGATATATCATAGGTGATTAAATGTTTGTTGATTGAGCTTTAAAATGAGAATAAAAATCACCTGTATTACCTGTCTTTTAGGGTTATTGTGAGACTTAAATGAGATAATGTATGTAAAATATCTTGAAATTTTCTTAGTATTGTTTTAATTTATTTTCATCATTTGGTGAATTTGAACATTTCTAAGACAAATATTTGATGTTTTTTGTTTCTTTTGAAATGGAACCTCTCCTTTGACTACTTGTTTCTTCCTGACTTTTCCATCAATTACTAAGAAATTTGGTGTTATAAAAAACTTAAATATAGGTTTATGGGTATACAATTGGGAAGATATCTTTTCTATTATATGTATAGAAGAAAAAGGTATATATGTATCTCAGCCTTATTTTTTTCATTATTTAGCCAAAAAACGGGACATCTATGACAAACATGGAAAAGAAGGACTAAATGGTGGAGTTGGAGGAGGTATGTAGACATTTCACACCAAAAATACAGTCTTTTTTTTCCAACTTGAATTTTGGCTTTTAAATTGAAGATGAAACTATTAGCTAGATCCTAGAATTTACTATACATTATTGTTAATGTTCTTTTAAAGCTAGAATGTCTTAAAAAAAAAATCAAAAACTGAACACTCTGTGTAATGAATGACCAAGCTTGGACCCAAATAAGAATTGAGAGGATGCCACTCCAGGCCTTTGTAAAATTGAGCAGCTTTGGGTTTTGTGAACACTTATGTGCCATGGTTATAGATATGTAGGTATTGGAAATGTTGATCTCTATGTAGCCAGTTTATTTTCCTTTAATACTTTTGTTATTGATGTTCTGTTTTTAAATGAATTTCATTTCCAACTATGTCTTTCTCCTCCAGAGAGCCATCACTTGTAACAAAACATTGAAAAGAGAAAGGGGGAAAGAAAGCTTAGCAAAACCAAAAACCACAATTGCTCACAACCCCCAAGTTGTTCCATTCTACAAAGTCATGGAGTGGTATCCTCTCCATTCACTTCTTGGGGTGTGTGTGTGTGTGTGCGTGCGTGCGTGCGTGCGTGTGTGTGTTGTCTGCATAGAGTTTTAAAGTTTCTTCTTTGGGAGTTTTTCTTTTACAGTTTTGGCCAGTTACTTTAGAAATAGAAAATTACTTTTGAACAGTAGAAAGTATGTATGCCACACATTCTTAATTTAACTTGTAAACTTGATGACTCCTAGCCCATACCACTAGACCAAGATAATTCTTTAAACATGCTTCGTCTAGCCAAAATCAAGTCAATAATTGTTGACATACTGTATCAGTGTGAAATTGAACAGATTTACGAAGGGAAGTAGAGCTAGTACTAGTAGAGCTAGTAGAGTTCTTCCTTTGTATTCTACTCCCAGTACTCACTGTTATTGTCCTCCTGTTTAGTACCTCATTTCCTGAAGGCCATGTAGACAGACCTTCCTGGCCTTTATAGGTAACAATTAACTAATTGAATAAAATTGTCTTGAAAATTGTAGAAATTTACTGGAGTTCTTTGGTTACTTGGTTTCCCACATGTGCATTTTAGTAAGTGCTTTCTGAAGACAAATTATTTTGTCTTTATATTATTAGCTTTTTAAAGTACCCAATTAATTAATAGGGCATAAACCAGTATAGGTGAGGCTGGTGTAAAATCTATGTCATTTTGGAGGGAAACCAAAAATACAATGGAGTTTTGCTTACATTCTAAGAATAGAACAGCAAGTCTTGTCCCTTAAGTTTGCTTAGTAGTTGACCATGAAATTCATGAGTCTCCCCTGGAGTATATTACAAAGTGTGTTGAGAATTGTGTGGATTACAAATGTTAACAAGATTGAATGTGGTAGTTTTCCATCTCTACTGTGAAATGTAAATTCTGCTGTTGTACAAATCAAGGCAGGGCATCTTAAAACATAATGAGCTTTTTGGGCATTTATGAGTTTACTAAGTGTTACTTTCTTCCATGTAGTGCTTTAACTGTGCCATGTCTTCTTCCCAAAGCAAATGATACTAATTAGATACAATATACTGATAATTGTAAACATAATTTTCTTAAACCATTTCAGTAGGTGGAAGTCATTTTGATAACCCATTTGAATATGGATTCACATTCCGGAACCCAGATGATGTCTTCAGGGAATTTTTTGGTGGAAGGGACCCATTTTCATTTGACTTCTTTGGTAAGCTATTGGTTGTGGTACTGTATCCCTGGTATGATGGCACTATACAAAATTTATGTTCAATAAGATTTACTTAATCAGCTTCTTTTTATTAATTAGAATTATGCCAGTGTCTTAAGCCTTTCTATTTAAAATATATGGGAAATTTCTTACTATCATTTTACTTTTTGCCTGTTATAGAGGATTCTGACTTTATGAAACAGTCATCATGGTTTAAGAGAGTTGAAGTACAAATTTAAATTTCTTTTGCCAGCTTATAAGTTGGAAAACTTAAGGATTCAGGTGTTCTGTACATAAATTGATTCTCATTTGGAAAACTGGTTCTTAGGTTAAGTGTGTGTGTGTTTGCCGTGGTGATAGCTTAGATATTGAGAAGCAGAAGAAATGCTAGTCTGACTTAACGATAATCTTCTTTTTTCTAAGTGTGGTGTACTATGATCTTTGGGTCCAGTTTTGTGAAAAAGAGGGTGGGAATGATATCACTAGATCCAGATCCTGGAGATGTCCTTTGAAGTGAGAAACTAGTTTTATAATGAGAGGTAGTGCTTGATTAGGTTGCTTCTTCCTTGGTAGGATTATAGACTTCATGATTACTTTAAGTAGGTCTCTTGTTCGTCTTTCTAACATATGCCTGGATTATTAAAGAAACATTTATTAAGCGCCTCTTCTGCAAAGAACTGTGCTTTGGCTATCCCTCAAGGCTTGTCAGGTACCTGATGTCAGTCAGCATTTTGCTGTTAGTACTTCTTCCCATTTTTCCAGTTGGCTGTTCGAACTGTCAGAGTGTTCAATGCATGCACTGCCTATGTTGGAGGTCAGGGTTGAAATTTGTGCTGCTACAGCCACTTTGTCTTCTGGCTCATTGAAGGGGAAACACACTCTGTGTTTACCCCTCATTTCCCTGGAGCCTAATTGGAGAGAGTGATCACCATCTGGAGCCCCCCCACAGGAGGGAAGCAAGAAGAGCAATTCAGTCTGCAAAGAATACAGGGGAAAACAGGTGGCGGCCCCTGCCCATCCTAGGCACAGAAGAGGAATTAAATCACCAGAACTTCGGGTAGGTAATAGGTTTTATTTATGGTGCAACTCTGCAACATATCATAGTGTGGAGATGGAAAGAAATTCCATCGTTTACTCCCATGATCTCACACTTTTACTCTTTTAAACAACCTGATGGGAAAAGAGAAAGATAGTAGTAATTGTTTGCTATTTTCATTTACACAAGTAACAGCTAAAGATCCAAGTACATACCTTAAAGGGGCTAATGTTTACAGCAAGGAAGCACAGTGAGTAGATAGGGAATTTGTTAGGCCTTTTATTTTGAAGGATGGTCATGTCTTAGTTTTGATTACAAGTATAAATTTATGTGGATATTGACTAAGATTGAGTATATCCAAATGTCCAATGTGTGAAACTTTAAACATATATTTGAATCTTAATAACATCGTAATTCATGAAGACAACTTTGTTCAAAGAAATTATTAAAATAGATGGTAGAAATACAGGTAGTATACTAAAATTAGTAGTTGCTAATTCAATTTTAGTTTTTATGTTTCTTGCTGTCTTTAGCTGTAATACAGAGTACTTAAGCTGCTCATTTTTCTTAGGGGAAAATGAGGGTGGGGGCAGAGAGTTTTGATGAACTTTTTGGGTGGACTATCTAATGTAACCAGGGGCCAAATTTTTATGAAAACCCACATTATACTTTGAATTTTCCTCTCCAGGGGTTAATTTAATTCTGTTTTTCCCTTGGAGGTAGGGTAATTTGACTAAGTTCCTGTTTAATTCTGATTCTGTCACTAGGCGTGTCTAATTTGGTTTATATTTAATGGTATGAAAAGAGTGGGAAGTGTCATTCAATAATGACTGATTTAATGACTGGTTTCCTTTAAACCCTGTCTTTTGATTTCCATTTAGGAGAAAAAAAGAGGTTATATGACTGTGTTAGCATAGTCAAAATGACCTCTTTCTAACTTACTTTTCTTGAGTAATTAATTTTCTTTCGTTGGGAATAAAAAAACTTAGATTATTTCGTGATATATTTAAGGTGGATTTTTTTTTAAACTAAAAATTTGTGTTATTGACAGGGAAGCTTAGTGTTTCATCGATATAGTTATCAAAGTGAATGAAGCTGTAGTTACAAGAAAAACCTAGTTGGTAGTAAAGAGAAATTATGTTACATGTAAACAAAGACCTTCAGAGAAGTAGTCAATTACAATTAAATTGTAATAGTAGAATATTCAAGCACTCTTTTTCTTAAATACCGTTTTGGGTATTTGTTTCCTAATATATCTTGTTTTTAAAATCCCTTTGTTACCCTACCACTGCCTGCCCCTTTTTTATATTTATGATGTATTAGTTTGGCAGTGACACTTCTTCAATCCATTCTTATAGGTCTTCTAGGTGGCTCCCATTTTCAGTCACTAAGGATTTACGCAAGGGAAAAGAGGATGCTTGATGGCTTCCACGTGTATGAAGTAACTGTCCGTCCTGCTGGTGGTATGTTTAGTGTAGATTTGGGTGAATTCAGGGATTCTTAGCTTTATTTTGAAATGGGGCTTTTTTGTTACTTCCACGATGCAGGAGATTTTTGTTATCTGTAAAGCTGTCCTTTTAATACATTTGCATTTTTTTTCCTTTGAGGTAGATTAATTTTAATCTTAATTCATTCCACAAATTAATTTTTGAAGCCTTTTTGATGTCTTCCTAGTGCTCTGGTGTGTGTGTGTACATATGTATTGTTTCTTTCGAAACTGATAATACCAGGCACACTTCTGAATTATTTTTTATTAGATTATCAGCACCTAGAGTACAGTGTCCTGTTTAGGTGCCCTGCATCATAAGTAATGTGGAAAATTAACAAGATTAGGAAGAAAAGCAGTCCCCTTTTTTGGTTGAAAATTTTAGAATAGAACTTGGGTAGAAAGACCAGGAGAAGACTGAAGGGGATATAGATAATGTTTAAGGACACGATACACGTGGTGGTAGGCAGTAATTCTTTTGATTGAGGACAACACAATATAAAAACGGGTTAAATTATGGCAGTAAAAAAACTGGGTTAGACATAAGGATAAACTTTCTGACTCAGAAATTGATAAAGGATTAGGTTCCCAGTAGAGCTTAAAAATCCATTTTCTAGGTATAAGATCAACTCTGAAAATTATTCAGTTGAGAAGGTATGGCTGTAAATACCTGCCTTTATGGTAGGTTGGTAGACTAGGTGACTTCTCTTAAATCTCCTCTAGATAGTTAATAAAACTTAGGCATTGTGTCTATGCATGTATCATGATATTAGAAATTTTTAGTAATAAAGGACTATACAACTTGCTTTTGAATGATTTAGCTGATTAAATACTTTAATGATAATGTCCCTGAGGATACCATTAAAAAAAATTACCTTTCTTCCTCCCTGTGAACTCACAAATGCTTATCCCATAAAATGACAGCTAATTTGGGAGTGGGATGAATGTAATTTGTTATATTGTAATTATCACCTATTTTTAGACATTAAATGGATAAGCATAGGTATCATGATCTAAAAGTATTTGTGTGGGATCAAAAGTGTTCACAGTGGCTTTTTACTTAAACACTCCCCATAACCATAATATTTTAGGTTTGGGAATAACTAAGACAATGGAGAATTGGAGAAAGGTAATAGGAAGAAAAAGAAGAGAAACAGGAGAGAGTTGAGGCTATGTGAGAGCACAGTCTGAGTCTTAACATAGTTTAATGTTATATTTTGTGAGCCTTGATTTAATAAACATTAATATGGTGAGTCGTTTTACCCTACCAGGATTTGAAGAGCTGACCAGTGAAGAATTGGAAGCTAATGAGGAATTTGATCAGCCTGGTTTTGATGATAAAAGTGATGGGTTTGACGAAGTTCCCAGTGAAGATAGCAGTGAGGTTTTGGATGTGGTATCCAGTGAGGATGAGCTCTGTGTTTCAGGACATCAGTGTTTTGAAGATTTTACCAGTGAAGAACTGGATATTATCTCTAGTGAAGAGGAACCAAGTGAGGTGAACAGTCGGGGCCCAGGGGAAGTGCTTAGTGAGGAAATGGAAGTTATATCTAGTGAAGAAGAAGCAAGTGAAAGCCTTCCGTATTATGGGGATATGGAAGAGCTCAGCGAAGAATGTGAAGAACTGCTCAGCGAGGAAGAACATAGTGAGGCGTAACGTGAGGCACTACTGGTTTAACAATAAACATTAAAAGAAAATGTGGGTGATGTGACTCATTCTTGTTTTATAAGATACTTGTTACCAGAATTCTGTAACACATTTATTTAAACAGGAAACCTCAGCTATCCTGAACACAGAAGAACACCAAGACGTATGCAAAAAAAAACCCAAAACCCAAAACAAAAACCTTTGAGGACCCAGAGTAGAGGCCACATAATCCAAGCATTTAAGGCTCCAGTTTTACTATTTATTAGGAGAACCCCTTTGCCCTTCACTTTTTAAGACGTTTTGTTTTAGTCATAAGGTTGTTAGTTTGTTGTTCCTTAGCACACAGACTAGAAATTGGGGTTGGGAAGGAGGCCTGGCTCATGTCTGTAATAAAAGGTGATGTTTGGGAAGAAAAAAAAGAAAGTTTTTTTTGTCTTTTGGTTTTGCTTTGTTTATGTCTTTTTAAAGGCAGCTACATGAACTCAAAGAGAATGAGTTATGAGCCATCTTTACTACTTAGTAAAAGCCTCAGGGCTTTGTTGTGTTAGTGTAATATAGTAACTGGTGCTTTTAACAAGGTGATCATTTAATCTTTATTGATTTTTTAGTTTCCTTTTAAGAAATGCTTTTCTTTTCTCTCTTTTTCCTTTCCCCCTTTTGTTTTCCCCTCCCTTTCCCTACTTCTTTTTCCCCTTCTTCTCCTTCTTTCACTCTCTCCTTACATACCTACCTATGATATACATCATGAATGGTTAAAATAAAACCATGATAAACCCAAGTTATATGAAATAGCTCATTCATCAATGATACTGGGGACAGAACAGGCAGTGGGAAGCCCCTTAATGTTTCTATCTTCAGTTTCCAATTCTGTAAAATGAGATAGTTGAATTAGCTCTCAGAGATCATTTTCTAAATCCTGGCCTGAATGTGATCTAATATTCTATTGGTGGGGGAGGTGATTTATTTTATTTTTCCATCATTTGTTTTTATCTCAAGAAATCATGGAAATACATCACATGAAAAAAAATAGTAGTCTAGAGGTTATTCTTCCCACCCAATGATAACATGTATCTTATTTTTAAATCTAGCAACTAGAATAGTTTTTACTACATGCATCTAAGAGCCATCTGAACCTCGCTTTGGTATTGTTGATTGTGAGTGAGAAATTGGGAGCATTTAGAATTGAAGATGTGGTTGGGCTGTAGACAGCAGGTGTTGAGAAAGACGCAACTGCCATTACTTTTAGTGGTGACATGGGGATGAAATGAGAAACAGCGAGCGAACTCGGGGAGGAAATGGTACAAATATATATATATATACAGTTTTTTCCTCCTTTTTAATATGACTACATTAATAAACTCTACACACAAATAAAAACAATTTTGAGAACTTCAAAGTTATGTCTCAGCACCAGAGTTGAGAAATGTTTAAAATCTCAGATGTGACAGCTAAGAATTGCTAATTTTCATAAAACTTATTATATTCATCTCTTTTTTTATTAACCTGTAATTATCTTCATGAAGAATTAACAGTTCATCTGAGGAACAGGAAGAAACTGTAAACCTGCTCTGAGGTGATGGCAGTGCATGTATGTTAGTGAGCAATTTATTTAATAAAAGTTCAATAGAATAGTCTAAAATTTACTTCAAAGAGAGTACTGTTGATGTCTTTGCACTGTACCTGTATATTTTTCTCTGGGTACTTTGACTTTGACTCTTTGTACAATTTGAATGGCTTAAGATCAGCTACCAGTAAAAACCTTGCCAAGAGCCTACTGGTGCCTATAAATTCCAAGATTATATGAATGTCATAGAATTCTAGGTCTTCACGTAGTGAAGAATTCATTGTAAGATATCTAGTACCAGTCACTTAAACCTCGGGCTCAATTGAGGGTTTAAATTTTGTATTGTTCTTTGACAAGTTCAAGCAATTATAGGAAATTATTTTGGTCCTGGTGATTATTATAAATTGTGTAGGATTTTGTTAAATGTGCCTGTTTTATTAGTATACTACTATTCACAACACCTAAGGATGATTTACAAAGAAATACATAATGATTTGAGAGAATGATAGAAATAAGAAAATTGAATTAAGAAGCTAGAAGGAACCAAGGTAACAAACACCTGGATTTATCTGAACTACAATTTACCTTTCAGATAAATTGTCATTCCTTCAAGAAGTAGGTTTCTCCTATGAAAAAAAGTAATTCTTACTAATGAGAGTGAAAAATTATTTACTGTATGGCTTCATAAATATTTAAATTTAAAATTTAGGTTACTATATTCTGAAATTTTAGATTTTCCTAAGGATTTGGAGACCATGTGTTGGCCTTTTATTTTATTGCAGAATAAATTTCCGTTAGAAAATTTTGGTGGGCCATTTCCTGATGGTATTATTTAAAATGAAATTGTTATTAGCAGTCTGTTCTAGTTTTCTACCTTTTCCCTTAATGTTTATTCACCTGATCTTTTTAGACTAGAGATTAAGATTTGTATTTTGTTACTCAGTAATGAAATGGTTAAACCTTCCATTTCTAAGTTTTCTGTTTTTACTTCTTCCCCAGCCATTAAACACCCAAAACTTGAAGTTTTTAAAAATCATTTTTGAGTATCAAGTACAATTTCCACATTGTTTCTAGTAAAATTTAATTGATGAAATAGAGTATGCGGAATTACTTCATCTTTGGATTACTTTTGACCTTTGAGTTTAAGCTATTGCCACACATCTGGGAATTATTATATGAGTTTTACTTTGAATATTTTAGCTTTATCTAAACCCTTATTCCCTATAATACTCCCACCATGCTTTTTAGCAAAGTGTAGTAGGTTTGGATCTTATGTATTACCTATTTTTCCAGAATTTTTGAGGAATAATAGTACTTTTGGTAAATAACATAAATTCACCCAGAAATTTTGGTAATTAGCACATTCTAGAAATCATTTAAAGGTAATTTATTGAGTTTTGATCTTCCACCTTATACTTGGCTGGTTTAACATAAAAAGTAGGATGTTAAATGTAGGTATGATACAGAGATTAAAAACTGCCTTATCTTCACTTGGTTTGTTTGCAGGATAATTTAAAAATTATACTTTTTTCAGGTATTTTTAGTGACTTTTGTTATTTTGATTGGGTTTTTTTTCCTATAAACCTTGTATTAATCTTAGAAGATTTCATTATATCTACATTTTCCTTTAAAATTTTATGATTTTATTTGTGCAAATATTTTTGTGAACTTTAATCTGGAAGTCAGAATCAGGTTTATTTTAGCCACTTGAATTGTGGAGTAAGTCTTAAAGACAAAACACCAAGTTTTACATGCTTCTGTGATACCATTTGGGAGGTTTTAAGACAAAGGAAATAGAATGAACAAGAAGTAGAGATTTGGGATCAATACTGTAATTAATTATTGAGAAATTAATGGTCAGATGATTTAAAAGGGCTAGGACTGGCGTTATGGATAAGTAGTTGCTTATTGATTTGATCTTAATGATACTGGCAGAACTCTATCCAAGCATAACTCTTACCCAACCCCCTAAATGTTTTGGTTAAAGGCTTAGTGTAACATAGTGGGAAGAAAGTTGACCTGGCTGCTAGGGGGCTTAAAAAGTGGGTTACTCTGGATTTTAGCTGATTATCTTTGTGTTATATCTTATTCCTTTGTGAAATAAGAGTTAGCCTAGGTGATCTCAAAGGTTGTTTATAGTGCTAACAAGTGATACATTCATTTTCTTTAAAAAAAAAAGTATTTAATGCTTTTAAATCTTAACTCACTTAATATTAACCTTTCACAAGCATCTCTCTTCTCTTCCCTTCCCCCTCCCTGCATGCCTCTCCTACTTTCCCTTTTTATATTTGGATCACAACCGTTGTATTCCAGGCCTTCATTACCTATACTAGGGCTGTCCAAAATGAGGCACACCTACAACCATAGAAATTTACGTAAATGCTTTAGTAAACAAAGCTGAGCTACCTCAGAGCTCTCACTAAAATGGCAAATCAAAATACATTGTTGTTTCAATAAAAACCTAAGGTTGGACAGCTCTGACCTAGACTGTTAGAATAGTCTTTTAATTGGTCTCCAGGCATCTACTCTTTACTTTTTTTTTTCTTCCACTGAGTTGCCAAATTGATAATTCTTATTGTATTATCTCCTTGTTTGGGAAACCAGGTTTCTCATTGCCTTCAGGGTAAAATAACAACTTTTTTGACATTCAAAACCCTTACAGTCTAGCTCTAGGCTCATTACATTCAGCCAGATATTTCTATTCCAGATTGGTTTCAATAAGCTATCTCTGATGCCTGGAATATTTTACCTGCTAACTTTCACCTTTGGAATCCCTACCTCCCTTCAAGGCTCAGCTTAAGATTATCTATTGGTTCCATACTTACTTATTTTGCTTATGTTCTGCATATCTCTATTTTCTTCTCTATAAACATGTATCTCCCTACTAGAGTGTCAACCCTTTGAGGGCAAGGGACTGTCTCATATTTCTGTTTCACAAATGAAAGCACAGGGCTTAGCAGCACTGAAGTCAATACTTATCTCGTTATTATAAGGGGGCTCTTAGCATAGGTCATATTGGTCATATCTGAAAATGTGTATCATTTCCTCATTTCTCATCTGCCACCTCTGGAAAGTCCAGAGGTATTAACCTTTAGTTGAGGGTCTTCAGTGAAAGACTTAAGTATTCTTATTAGTTAAATCTTAAAATAGCCCGAATTTGATAGGATCATGCAAAGTTGTGCATATTTTGTAACTTTAAAAAATCAATTTTTCTGTTATATGCTTAGAATGTTTTCCTTATTTTTTAAAGAGAATCATGTTGCAGGAATGAATGTAAGTTTATTAAGAAATGCTGTTGTCCTAATATCCTTACATATAAAGATTTACGTTAAACTATCCATAACTAATTAGAACACATTTATATTTATTTGTTATGTATTCAACACCAAGGTCAAAGTTGTCTCTTAATTGGATTTATTTTTAACTTTTAACTGTTTTTTTTCTTTCCTTGAATTGTATTTTTATTTGATATTGTGGTACGTTTTCATAGTGTGAATTGATTTCTGTTTGATGTTAAAAGTGTTAATGGGTTATATCCTAGAAATTATTTCTTAGTCAAGAAAAATACAGAAGGTACAAACTTTTAAATGACTTGAGCTAAAAAAGAGAAGTTTAAATGATAATTGTTAAGAACTTTTCTTCATCATTGCTCTGTCACTGTATAAGAGAATCCAAAAATATGAAAGGTGATTCTTAATAGAAGAAAATACTAGAAAAATTATCAAAAACTCAGCAGCTTTTGTCTTTCTTCTTGGAGGGTAGAGCCCATTATTAAGCTTTTATTGTCCACAATTCTTAGGACTCTTTTACCACTCAATTTTGCCAGGTGTTGAAGGAAGAGTTAATTTATTACCTAGGGGAGTTAGGGTTATTTTTAGTTGTCTTAGGAAATGAGTCGAATCACTCTCAATCATTGCAAATTGTACTTTTCCATTGTTGTTTCACTCTCTTAATTACTGCTTTATTAGAAGACTGAAAACTTTATTGAGGTGTGAGACTACAGTCATGCTAGTAAATAATAAGGCAACAGTCGTATAGATATAATTGCTTAATGTGAAAAAGGCTGCCCTGGGGCACAACATTATATTAAACATTGGATATTGTAATAGAATTAGCATAGATCTGTTGTCTTAATGTGTTAAATAATTTTGATTTCACAAGACCAGAATGTGATATTTAAAAAAAAAAAGGTTTTTGCAGATTCTTGTCAAACATTACTAACAGTAGTTTCTCTTGTGAAGAGATTTTAGTATTTCTGGAAGATAGAGTAGCTATATTGGACTATGGATTCATATAGGATTACAATTATCTTTATGTTAACGTTGTAAAATTTAGTTGATTCACAATATGAAACCGTTCAGTAAGTGTTGATTAAATGCTTAATATGCATACGGTCCTACAATAGGCACAGGGGATACAAATACAAAACAAAGAAAATATTCCTGTCTTTTGAAGTAGCTTTTGTTACATCCAAATTACCTTTAGAGTGACCCTTTTTTAGACCAATTAAAAACTTCTGCTAAAGCAGTTTAATTTTAAACCCTAAAACAGATGTTTTCTTTCCTCTAGTGCGTTTATTGAAGTGAATTATTTTTAAAGAATTTGATAGAAATGAAGGATTTAATAGTAAATGAGGGGTAAAACCAAATTCTTGATCTGTATTGAACCATATAGTTAAAGTAAATTATCAACTATATTAAAAGTGGCTTAATATATTTATTTGATTAGGTAAAAGCTTAGAAACTTGAATTTCCCCCTTTAGATTTTAAAACCTTATGCAAATTTGGCCTCATTTTCATTATAGAGACTATTGAATTGTATGTAACATAGTCTCATGGTATGGTTGGAGCTATTTAGTTCAGTTCGTTTTATAGACAAAGAAACCAACTTAGTTTAAATTGCCCAAGGGCACAAAGGTAATATGTACCAGAAAAAAAGATTTGAATAGGTTCTGATTCCAAATTCAGCTCTTCACTCACTGTACTGATGATTTTAACAAATGAAATTTGAATAAAAGGACTTAACAAGTAATTTTAAAAAAGGTGAACTATAAATATTAAGCATATAGAGTGTACAACATGTATGTACAAGACATTTATGGCTCTGTTATGAGTCTTTGTAAGCTTACAGAACTGTTTAATGTAATGCTTCCCCTGACAATGAACATAACACTGAAGTGTAGATTGATTTATGTTAAAGCTGGAATCGTTTTTTTTTTTTTATGATACATTCCAAAGGCTTTTTGTAGTGTAGCAAGCAGAAATTACCACTTGAATTTTTACCTTCAGTTATTAGTATTTGATAGGTTTTTTAAAAAAAATGTGCATTTTTTTGGTTTTGTTTTGGCTGGAGTTTTATTTCCAATTTTTTTCAGATATTAAGTAGCAATCAAAAATGAAGTTTCTTTTTTGAATTAATAAGTAGTAGGCATAATTGAATTATGCTTATTTCTGAGTTAGTAATACATGTTATAAAAGTAATGCATAATTGTAAAAGTCATTTATGAGAGTTACAAGTGAGTGCTTGTTCCACAATATGCCTTATGCTCTGTTTCTGTGGGGTAGCACTGAGCATGAGGTCAGCCTAAACTGAGAATCTGCCCTAGATGCTTGGAAAGAGCTCCCTGTCCCCTGTTTCCAGCATCCCCCCCCCAAAAAAAAACCCACTACCCCTAGGTTTGAATGAATCAGCTATAGAAATTGAAGCCACCACCCCACATTATTAACTTTGTTTACTTATTATAGAACCTCCCCCTGCCCTGTGGGACTTTATGCTTGTTTGTCCCCTGTGGTTGGGAAATTCCAGTATCCTTTCCCCACTCTAGACCTACCTTTCCATTTCACATTCTTTTCTGCCTTCCTCTTTTCATCATACTCCCAAATCCCCGCCATATTGTAAAAAAGAATTCCAAAAACCCAAAAAGTTTCTTTACTTCTTAGATTCTTTAACACCTCACCTTCTAGTGCTAAGTGGTAATAGAAATCTGACTCTAGAAACTGACAATCCTTTCCACTGCCCGGTATTGATGGAAACACTGGAAATGTTTCTTGAGACACTGGGCCATGAATAGATACTGACATATTTATTGTTCCTTACTGCCACCTAGACTTGGCCTTCACAAGTTTCTCAGCATCCATCTATATCACCTAGGGAAGATTGTTGTTATTGTCATTTATTAGTGTCTAAGTCATTACCCTTCTTTCCTCAAGGAGTTCAGTACCTGACAGCTTTTCTCCTCCCACCTCCAACCCCTGCTTTTATACTTGGGAATTTCAATATATACCTTAGTGGGGCCCCCTTTGACACCCTAACATGCTAGTTCTTTAGCTTTAATTCCCATCAGCCTGCATTTTCATTTCAACCTATGTTTTATAGGTAGGCTGAGCCATTCATAAGGATATTCACCCTTGATCTCACCATCATCTATGTTTTACAAAACTCTAGTCCTGATCTCTGAAATTCTTATCTCTGATTGTAATCTACCTTGCATCATTTTATCTGCCTCCTCAAACTTTATATTTTCTCCTTACTCTGTTATTTAGTTGTACGTTATTCTCTCAGGCCTTCAGCCTTTTCTGGCTTTATTCTCCTTATATATTCAACCCTATAGTTACCAATTCAGTTATGTACTTTACTTTGCTATTAAACCCTTTCCCTATCATATTTCTTTTGGCACCTAGCTGAACTCTGGCTAAGCCTTCTCCAGTCTACCAGCAGCCCAGCATGTCGATTAAGTAGTGTGTATTTTCATTCACTCCACTTATTCATCTGTTCCTTAACTCCCTATAATCTTCCATTACTACAACTTTATTGAACTATGTAGCTTCAAAGGTCATTAGTGAGTTCCTAAAAGCCAAAATTTAATAATCTTTTTCTTAGATTCCTCTGTATCATTCCTGCCATTGACTTTCTTCTTTTGGCCTTCTTATGGCCCTATTTTATTCATTCTCTTAACTCTTTTCTGTCCCCTTTGAAATGTTATTCATGGCTTAATCCTTGTACCCCTCCCCATTTTAATCAGCTCACTGTGAACTTTTCTACTCTTAAGGAAATCTACTATTAGTTTACATTCACACCTCCTAGATTGAAAATTCCAGCCTTTATGGTTTTTTTTTTTTTTGTATTTGAAATGTTGCATTGCGTTGTTTCTTTTTGTCTCTGTCTCACCATTCATTTTTCTAGTGATTTACCTCCCCACACCCTTTAACCAGAATCTCATGTAACAAATAGTCCAGCAAAGAAATTGAGCACATTGTCCATACCTTAAAATGTTTAATTCCGTTGTTACTATCCACAACCTCTTTGGTGGTAAGTGGGAGGCATGCTTCACTATTAAATCCTCTCAAGTTACAAATGGGAATTGATTGGGTCAGAGTTAAGAAGCCTTTCATTAATGTTTCGTTGTGGTAATTGTGTAAGTTGTTCCCTTGGTTTTGCTTATTTCATAGCAGTTTCCACAAATCTCTGTAACTGTCCGAATTCTTCATATAATTTCTTATGGCCCAATAATCTTACATTACATTAATATTTTATAGTTGGTTCAACCATTCCCCAAATGATGGGTATGCATTTTACTTGAGGTTCCATGCTAATTCAGAAGCTGTTGCCCTATGTTTCTAAGCTATATTTTTATATCTCTATGCTAGACATTCACACATAAGTCCCCCACACCAAATATGTCATTTTTTTCATCCAGCTTGTTACAAATCCCTTTTTGTAGTGCTTTCTTCATATTCTTCCTCTTCATTTTTGTCATCAACAAGTCACCAAATATTTTGATTCTTGTATGCAGTGTTTCTTGTTCTTATTTCTCTAGCGTCCTGCATAGATCCTCATCAGTATTAGTCTTACAACTGCTGAGTATTTTCACTCACTGTGTAAACACTCCATCAGTTGCTCAGAAACCAGTGACTTACTCTTTTTGAATGCATAAAGACTAAACACTTCTACTGGACCTTATGGGTTTCATAAGCTCACCTATATAACCTTAATTCCTACTACTTCCATGGCCTTTATTGTTAAGCAGACTGATACATTATGCAATCCATACTATCCTTACTGTACAATATACTAAATTTTGACATCTGCTTTCCTTGTTCTCATCTGCCTTGTTCTCTGCTTTACCCTTTACATATCTAAATGGTGCTCATCCTTTAGGATTGTTTTCTTTTGTTGGAGGTCCCTACTGTCTTTGCTTTTCTTCTGTGCTTTGATAATTAGAGCATTACCACACAATTTGGTGTTATATTTTATATTTTTTATTCTTTCATATTTCTCGTTCTTTCAGCATACTTTGTTTCCCCATGAGCCAAAATAGAGGAACCATTTTGTTTTCTTCCAGTATACATGTTGCTGAGAACTTCATACCTGCTAAGTGAATAGCTTTTCAATGAGGAATATCCTGAATCTATTGCTAAATATAGATAATCCAAATCTTTTAAAAAAAGATTCTTTGAAAATTGTAAGTTTTTTTCCAATTACATGTTAAAAACAATATTTAACATTTATTTTTTTTGGATTTTAAATTCCCCCTTCACTGGGAAGGGAAGCAATTTAATATAGGTTATGTGTGTGCAGAAATGGAAAACATTTCCATATTAGCCATGTAGTGAAAGAACACAGAGGGCCCCCCCCCCCCAAAAAAAAAAAACCCAAAAAAACCAACAAGAAAAATAAAGTAAAAAAAAAAACTGCTTTGGTCTGCGTTCAGATTCCATCTGTTCTTTTTCTGGAGATGGATAGCATTTTTCATCATAAGTTCTTCAGGACTGTCTTGGATTATTGTATTGCTAGTTAGTCACTAATAGCTAATAATAGACTAGCCAAGGCATTCACAGTCAATCATTGTACAGTATTTCTGTTACTGTGTACGATGTTCTGGTTCTGGTCGCTTTGCTTTACTTTTAAGTTCATATAAGTCTTTTCTAGGTTTTTCTGAAACCATCCTGTTTGTCTTTTCTTATAGCACTATTGATAATGTAAATCTTGATAATAGTTTTATTTTTTGGATATTTTAGTGACATTCACCTAACTAAAAAAGTTAAAAAGTTGTTAGAAAGTCTTTATTTGAATAATTTTATGTAAAGTTATATACATATTTTTTATGTGTGCCATATATACATTTATATAAAATGGATGTATGTATTCTCTAAAAAAGGGCATCTCAGCCTAAGATGTCCTCGTTCATGTCCTTATATAAATTCTCTATTAAGTGCAGTAAAGGCCTCTAGGTCTTTTACATTCTCTATGTTCTGATACTGCTATTTGTATCAGCGGTACTGAAAACGGCTATTTGTCTCTTACCCCTTTCAGTAATTGACCAGCCCATCACCTTTTATTGTCATGCTATTTTTTTGAGTTATGTATTTTATGCTGCCTTGTTCTGTGGCACTCATTGCTGACAGTAGATTATAATCTGGGGTGGGAAACCTGCAGCTCTGAGGCCACATGTGGCCTTCTAGAAGTGCGACCTTTTGACTGAATCCAAATTTTATGGAACATTTGTCTAGAAGACCTCAAGGCTGCAGGTTCCTCACTTCTGCCATGACCTGTTTGGCCAGCTTGCCTGCAGTTTTGCCCTTTAAAAACTTTGATGTTAAGATTCACAGTGATAGAATATTCATGTTTAAAATTGTTCTTTGGTGGTTTATCTTTTGCACAAAGAAGTGTGCCATTTGGGATTCTTATAGGACTGTAGTTTTTCAGATGGAGTATTTCTTCATTCTAGTTTTTCTGGAACCAATCTCATTTTGTCCTCTGCAGTAGCTAAAAAGTATATTTACTAATGTACTAATTCAATGGGTTGTCCATTCAACTGCATGCCCAGAATTGAACAACAGGTATTCTTCGTCCGTTCGGAGTTTGCTCTATAGATTTCGAGTGATTATAGCTCTTGTTAAAGAAGCGCGTTGTCTTTTGGTGGTTTGGTATCATTCTTTTGAATGTCTATACCATGGATTCCATTATCTATTTCATATAAATGTTAATCCTATCAAATTTTCAGCTACTGTTTAGTTTTGAAAGTATCAGATATAGTATAATGCCTAACCATGAAGGTTCCCTTCCAAGGGGAGAAGCATTAGAAAAACATTTACTATTATCTTGGAAAACTTGAATATTTTCATTCATGATGGGTTTCTAGCTTTAACTTAGCAGTTTTTCACCCTCAGTAAGAGAAAGGAGCTATTTGATAAGAATATTCTAATGACTTTCTAGAGGTTCAAAGTATAGTTATTTTAGCTAATTGGTAAGTTTTTTCCTTACATTGTAATCTTACCTTCTTTTTTAAAGAATACTGTATTGAAATTTAAAGTGCCTCATATTTCTTATTTAGCTCATCTTACCCATCTGTAATAACTGAGGTAATTAAAATGGGATTTTAAATAACAGTATGTATTTGTTCCTAGAAGATCCATTTGAGGACTTTTTTGGAAATCGAAGAGGGACTCGTGGAAACAGAAGCAGAGGTGCAGGACCCTTTTTCTCTGCATTTAGTGGATTTCCAGCTTTTGGAAGTGGACTTTCTTCATTTGATACAGGTATTTTACAATCTTAAAAACAGGAACTAATACTTTTTTTTGTGGGGGGGAAGGCAAGGCAATTGGGGTTAAGTGACTTGCCTGAGATCACACATCTAGTAAGTGTATCAAGTATCTGAGGCTGGATTTGAATTCAGGTCCTCCTGACTCCAGGGCCGGTGCTCTACTCACCTAGCTCCCTCAAAGAACTAATACTCTTAAAAAAGATTTACAAGTGTATTTTATGTGTAATTTTTATTTTTAGTAGATCAACTTTTGGTCATTGTATTCTCTGGGATATTAGAATTTTGTTGCTCAGTTTTCTTGAGGAATAAAATTGTGTATGACCCACACCAAACAAAAGGAAACTCATTTTTTTTGTTTGTTTGTTACAATTCTGTGAAAGGAAAAACAATCAAGATCTCTTATTTTTCACTTTGCCTCCAAATTTACTCAGTTGCCTTATCAGTCTCAAGCCTCTCAACCTAAACTGTGATTACCTTGATCATCTATCTGATTTGCTTTGGACTGTTAGTAATTTGGGTTTATATGGTATATTATTCCTGCCTATTCTTTGACTCTTTTAAGGTACTTAGAGGCAACAGTGTTATGGAATGCTATAGATTTTTAAGATGCTCCAAGGTTTGGAATACAAAATTTTCTTTTGTTTAAAAACATTTTTGTATCTTGAGTTGAGTTTTTTTTCCTGTTCTCTCCTTGGTTGTTGCCTGAGACCCTGAGATGATAAGAATGTTATTAGTGTTTGATATATAGTGTATCTTATACAGTTGGTGCTCAATATTAATAGTCGAATTAGGCCAGAGAAGTTTTTCTTTTTTTGTGACATATCCTGATCTGGGTTATGTTGTACAATAAAGAAAATGTGGTGCACTTTCTCCTATAAAGTGAATTGTAGAGGATTGTAAAGAAAACTCATCATGGAGAAAAGTAGTGTTGATGGTTTTCATTTTAGCAGTTTGAATTCAATGTAAGTGTACAAGGACAGAAATCATGAAAGATACTAAAAACAAAAATTAGTGATTTGTTTATTGTTTTATGGGCAGAGGAAGTCTAGAAGAAACAATCCTATGACCTTAATTTATAGCTGGAGCTAGGATGATCATATGAGGCATAAAAAATAGTAGCTAATTGTCACATAGGTATATGAAATACTTGGACAGAGTTACTCAGGAAATAGTCTCATGGGTGCTTTTATAGTTAAAATGGAGGGAGAAATAGGAAAGTGATACTTTTTAGGAGAGATGTTGATGGTGATTGTTCATAGTCCAGAGTAGGAAGCAGCGTGCTCCCTGAACTTGTCAGTTGGGCAAGCCATGTTCACATTAAAGTGTCAAAGTTTCCCTTTTGTGTAACTGAAGGCATGACCTTTGGTGAAAAGGGCATGGCTCTTTTGTTTTCCAAGTCCAGGAAATACATGTTTCTTGTTTCAGGTAAAAGAAAATATTTGGAGATTCCTTTCAGCTCTACATCCTATTGACATATGATTATAATTAGCACAATTGATTCATTTTCACATGCAATTTCAGGTTTAGAAGACTTTATTTCTGTATGATCCTTTGTTTTGTGATAATCTAAAGGCAGCTGTATTGCTAAATGCCTTTTATTTCAGTCATAGCATTGAATTTTCTAAGTAATAGCCATTTTGGCTCTGAGCTCTTATAATAACATTTAATAGAAATGGTGTTTTAAATTTGTAATTATCTTTTCTATTTATACAGGATTTACATCATTTGGTTCAGTGGGGCATGGAGGCCTTACTTCGTTCTCTTCTACGTCATTTGGTGGTAGTGGGATGGGTAACTTCAGATCCATATCAACTACGACTAAAATAGTAAATGGCAGAAAAATCACTACAAAGAGGTACAGTGGTATTTTAAACACTCTTACGGATTAAGTGACTAATGATTTGTTGACATATTGTCAGTCTTACCAAATTCTTGTTCAGATGCTTATTCTCAGAGTGAAAAATGTAGGTTTTAGATTAAGTCTGAAATCATAAAAATTGGTTGGCAGTGAGTTGCTGTATGTTTTTGTGGGGGGGGGGGGGGAAGTCCATGATTATTTAGAACCTTTTCCTTTTTAAATTTCTGCTTGATGTGATTGCTATAATCTGAATCCCAAGTAGTCATTTTGATGTGGAATGATCAAACTTTTCCTACACTACTGGAAAGGTTAATCTGGGGTTTGGTTTTCTTTTTTCTTTTTTTTAAACTACTAATTCCTTTTGATGAATTTATCTCGGTAGGTGGTTTAGTTGAGCCAAAGTTTATTCATACTTCGAAAAGAATATTTTTAGGTAGAAAAAATGGCTAGTAAACTTCATGGCAGAAAGCTTGGCTAACTGTAGTTGTTGCATCATCTTATTATATGCATTCATGTTAGGATGGGGATTAGTTTTTTATGTATTTCTGTTTTGTAGTTACATCCTTTAATAAACATATTCCAAAAAGGTTTTTAAATGAATTTTGTCCTACAGAACTGTTGAGAATGGTCAAGAAAGAGTAGAAATTGAAGAAGATGGCCAGTTAAAGTCCTTAACAATAAATGGTAAGGAGCAGCTGCTACGCTTGGATAACAAGTAATTCAACGCACGCATTTAACAGAAATATTAAGCTATTACAAGCACCATTTGAGGATTAACAGGAACATTTTTTTGAAGATTTCAAAAGAACTCTTTCAGTATAATTGTACCTAATCTAAAGTATTTATAAACAGCTCATCGAAGCACCTATTTGTCATAGACTTTTGAGTTTATTGTTGGGACCACACTAATAGGACCATTTTTTTTTTTTGTCTTTAAAATTGTTGTAAATTTCTGTATGCACTTTGCTTTTTATTAAAATTAATCCAAGGTGAACAGTGATCCTTTAGTAGTGCTAGGGCAAAATGTACACTAACACCAGCATGAATCTTGCTTTTCCATTTTGTTTGAAATGTGAGCCAAGTAGTAGTTTAAGTCTGCTGTGAAGTTAACATTTCCAGGATGAATCGTTTTTTTTTTTTTTAATTTCAATTTTTTTAAAGTATTTAGTAGTAAAAGGTATTAATACGTTAATGGTAATACATTTCTGGTTTGAAATAAATTAAGGATGTTTTCTAGTTGTGCATGAATGCTGCAAAACTTAGTAAGTTTTGACAATTGTTTAAATATGTAATGTTAAGCCTAGGCAAAAAAAAAAAAGTGAATCTGGTAAACTGGGTCTTTGTCATTTGCTAAAAAAAAAAAAAAAGAAAATGAATAAATGCTAATGTTTGTGGTGCATTCTTTCATGAATGGGATTTGTAGCCTTCTTGTGTCTGTGTGTGATTCGGGTACATGGGGAGCCAGTTTTGCTTTATTAGTATTTCATTTTTTTTTTTTTTTTTTGCTGGTGGATACGGGCCTATCTTCTATGCAGATTTTTTTTTTCCCATTGCAAAATTTATGTAGTTTCCCATACCTCTGTAGGGTAACTCTAGCACTTGAGGAAACATTTGAGTTGTTTCTTTTTTTTTAAAGGGGGAGATTGGTTTTATAGCAGAGAGTGTGTTTGTGTGTATATATGTGTGTGTGCGCGTGCGTGTACATGCATGTATGTGTGCTTTATGGAATAAAAAACTCATTATGAAAGCACACAGTTAAAAACATTTTGCATGGTTAAATCCTTTGGGATGATTTGAACATAGGTGAAATGGTTTATAAAGAAAGTTATGTTGCTAAAAATTTTACACAAAGCAAAAATATAAAACTACCAAAATTCTTATTGCACCGAAACTACTGTAATCTATCTTAAATTATTTTGTGAATTTGTAGGATATGTACAAATAAGAGAAACTTCCCCAAGGTAGACTAATCTTGATTCATGGTGAAAAATACAAACCCCGAGACACTGTTTATAATTGGGTAAAAACTGAAAGTTGCTGTGATTTAAATTATTTTAGCCTGGTATCTTTTAAAGGCATAGTGAGAGTAAGATTTTTAAATGCTCGAAAATAGATACTGTATTTTACAGCTATTCTTTGCTTAATTTAGATTTCAGAAACATAATTTGGCTAAAACGATTGACTTACCATGTCAGACACAAGGCATTTGTGTAAATTTGTTTAAGCTTAATATTAGGTGTTGGAAGCGATGTTGAGTTCTTGAAAATGGTTAAACTAAAACAATGTTTTATGCATTTGTTAAATGATATCTATACCTATGTTTTTGTAAGAACAGCATTTCAGTGTTCTCTACCCTCAAAAAGAAGGTGAGTATTTTTCTGTCAAGGGTGGGAAAGCAACCATATTTGAACTTACTTTAGTCAGGAATTGTAAATCTTGTCATTTTTACGGCCAGAATGAGAATAACAGTCTCGTTAATGACGTCAACTTAGATGCTTCAGATTTTAATTGATAATTTAATTTAATTTGAATGCCTTAAATTTGTTTTTGTACTTGGAACCCAAAGTTTTATACATGCACTGGTGAAATGAATCTGTGTTGGTGAGGAAGTCAGGAAATTTAAGATACTAGGTTTCAGCTGACATTCTCTAGTGAGGTATTTTCTTAATTGAAATATATTTTAAAGAGAAAACAGTGGTTTGGTCCCATAATTAAAAACACTGAAAAAAATTGATCATTAGAATACTTGTTTTCAACATTTTTGGAACCATGTATTGATGACTGAATCTCGATTTCTTTTAAATGTAATTTATTTCATAACAATTTACTTGCTCAGGTTAAATACTAGGTTAAAATTGTTAAATTTAAAGTTTTGTGATGAAATGGCACAATTTTGTGTTATGTATATTTGAGTAATTTCACTTTTTCTTTGCCTTTCTAAGTATATGATTGAATGTTTATTTTCTTGGTTGTCGCATCAGAAATTCGACAGCTACATTCTTTTTGATTCATGGACTGTGTTAAAGTAAAACTTTAATCAACCTATTTCTCGTTCCCCTTGTACTGCTTTCCAAATGACTACATCTTCAAAGGAAAACTTGACAGTCGTAGTTGTCATTAAAAGTTTACCAGTCAAGCAGGGTTGTTAAATTTCATTAATTTGCTCCCCTGAGCTTGCCTTGATTCTTAGGTAATTTTGAGTAGTTATGACATTATATGATACGGTAGCCCTGGTAAATGCTGATCATAGGAAGAAGATTCATTTACATTTTTAAATGTAGAATCATTTGCTTAGTAGAGGCAATTCAAGATTGACTTAGCCTCTCATGTAGGAAGGCTTTCTTTTATTCCCTCGATTTTGTTCTTAGTTCTCTGTGTAGCATAATTACAACAGGAAAAGTAAATCCATTACCCAAGTCTAAGAATTATTTAATTTTGAAGCAGAAAGAGAACTTGGAAATAATCTTTATTAGATAAAACTACATTTACAAAGCTTATTATAGGCAGGAATAGGAAACATGTTTTCCTCATGCTCTTTCTCCAGGTCTTCCCATGTATAACAGCTCTTTATCAAAAACACATACCATAGGAGAAAAATTTTCAACCATCACACATTTGAAAAAGTATGTACAGTTTTCATGATATTTTTAAGAATTCTGTTAACATAGACATGAGATCAGTTATGTGATAAAAGTTTCTGTGGAAAATCTTGTGTTGTCTGGTTTTAATTTTACAAGATCTCTATGACCCTAAGTTTTGTAAATTACCTTTAGACTTTATGAACTTGGATGTAATGTGTATCATTTGGGCTTATTGAAATAGCAGGATTTTACGTTTCGTGACTCTCATTTCTCTCTTTTGTGTGAGTAAAAATGAAAGGATTTAATGAAATTTGATAGTGATCATGGTTCTAACAAGTATTTAGATATCTTTCCAAGTGTCTTTAGAGATAAAGCTTAACATAAAAGTGTCAAATCTCTTTTCCTTTTTTGTCTCCTACCATTTTTCTTAAATGAAAGAGATTACTTAAGGTGAGTTTTAATTATAAGCTTTTATATGTAACCAATTAAGTTACCAAATTTTTACTGTACTCAATAGAGGTAGAATAGTATAATGCCAAAAGCTACAGCTGATTAAATAAATGCATTGTGTGTTTAATTTGAATGTGGATATGACAGATTTGAGAATCCTTCCAGCAAAATAATGTTAAGCTGTGAAGACCCAGTTCACTAAGAGCTAAAATGTTGACTGAGTTAGTGAAAGATAGTATCTCTTTCAAATACTTGACTAAACTGAAGTTTCTCCTTTAAGTTTGTGTAATTTTTCATTGATTCGAAGGAGGCAGTTAAATATTTAGATTTAGGAGCCTGACCTAATCTTCAATTCCTATTTAGCCTCAGGATAAGAAGATTTTACGCACAATATGATGGCAGTAGAATGGTTAATACTGTGGTTAATATAATATTAATAACAAGTTATTATATTTACAGAGCTTAGATGGGAACAGCTCAATTCAAAAAGCATTTCTTAAGCACTTGGAGAGCAGGGTAGGGGTTTGGACTGTGGAAATGTATGCAAAGTAAAAATACAATAGTCCTTGAGCTTATGTTCTGTTTGTAACATGAAACATGTATAAGTAAATATTAAGTAGTATCAAGAATAAGAGAGTACTAACACCCATGGAACTCAGAAGAGGTTTCCCATAGAAACTGGCTCTTGGGTTAATCCTTGAAGCAAGGATTCTAAGGAATTTTAAGAGGCTGAGGTGCGTGGGGGAGGCAGATGTGGAGAGCATTCCAGAATAGGGCATAAGATACTGATTTTGGGTAATAGTAGGCCAGTAACAGAATGAAAGTGAGTACTATTAAGTCTAAGAAAATAGGTGGGAATGAGATTGTTGAGGGCTTCACATCTTTGAGAAATGGATTTTTTATCTGAGAGCTTGTGATTTTTTTTTCTGTTGAACTTTTTTGTCTGTGCCTTAGATCATGGCAAAGACAGCAATGCTTATCTAATTTTCAGATGACCACAGTTGGGAGAGACAGCATAATAGACTCAAGGACAGACTCGGCAACCATAAAGACTTCGACATGCCTAAATATTGAGCTGAATCTACGAGGATGAAATGTAATATCTAGGTAGCGCAGTGGGTAGAACATTTATTTGCCTTGGAGTCAGGAAGGAAGGATCAGTGTTTAAATTTGGCCTCAGATAACTTACTAGCTATGTAACTGGCCAAGTCATTCAACCTCAATTTGCCTCAGGTTCCCCAACTATAAAAGGGGGACAATACTAGCACCTCCCTCACTGGGTTGTGAAGATCTGTTTGTAAAGTGCTGAGCATAGGGCCTAGCATATAGAGTGCACTATATAATTGCTATTATTTTTGCCATCATCATCATTATGGGTAGGGATAAATTGCCATCCTACAGTTGGCTCCAAAACATCAATTTCAGAAATATGAAATGAGAGAGGCATGATTAGAAAAGTTTAAAAGATTTGGCTGTTAGTAAACTGTGAATATAAGTCAAGAATGTATTTGATATTGCAGGTAAGAATTTTTTTGTGAGCATTGAGAGGTTATATAGCTTCTAGGTAGGAAGTGATAGTTCCCAATATACATGTATGTATACTCAGCTAAGATTTGGAATTTTGTGTTCTCGTTTTGAGTACTACAGCTGATGAAGGCTAAGATATGCTAGGATTCCAGTGAGGATGTTGAAATGACTGGAATCCTTAAAGTAGGTGATTGGATGAAGGAATTGTGTATGCTTAGCCTTCAGGAGAGAAGAATCAGGGGAGACATGGTAGTTGTATTCATGTATCTGAAAGCTGTCAATTGTGAGAGACATTGGGCTTCTTATGTTAGGCCCCAGAGGACAGACCTAGATGTAATTGGTGGTAGTTGAAAAGTAGTAAATTGAGGTCTGATAGAAGGAAGAGTTCTCCTCACAAATAGAGATGCACCAAAGTCAAATGGGGCTATAGGAAATATTGCCTATTTTCTCCTCCTTCTTCTTTCTCCCCCACTAGAGCTCCTCTGGGTAAGTCCAGAGTACCAGCCAGAAGTAGGAAGACAAGTTAGGAAGCTAAGCTGGTAATTCTTTTGAGCAGCTGAATTAGGGGTGTGGCTTTTAGACAAGATGTTGAAAAAGACAGGCTGTTAGATTTTTTCAGTTGATTGAATATAGAAGTATGAGGAAGAAGGGAAAGTCAAGATTCCATAGTTGCAAACCTGGATGACTAGGAGAATTTTAGTGGACTTAGTAGCAGCATAGGCTAGTTTGGAGTATGAGAGAGAGAATATGAAGTGCCTTATTTGAAAATTCTGACGGAGTTGCCTAGTGAGTAGGTGTAAATGGGACTGTTTTCCCGATTTGGGAATTAACCCAAGTAGAGCTGTAAATGAGGCCCATGAAAGCAGAGGAGGTCCCAGAGTATAGAGAGGAAAGAAGAAATGGCCTAGCATCAGTTTCTTGAAATATCTACTCCTGCTTAGTAGGTGGATCATTCAGTAAAAAGAGATGGAGCCTCTGGAGTCGGACAGAACAGGGAGCAGAGCAGTGACCTGGAACCTAAAACTTCAAAACAGATAAAATTGGATTTAGTAATTAGGAGATTTTAAATGGTAAGGCATTGAAGAGTGAGAAAAACAACAAAGATAGCTAAAGAGGTAATAACAAGATCAAGTAGATGTCTTTAGGGACGTGGGAGGTCTGGGTTTGCCAACTTCAAGGAAAAAGTCACTGCATCTGGAGATTGAGCACAATAGAAATGGAATGATTGAGGGGACAAGCTCCTGAAAGATGGGAGGGTGCAAATCAAAAGAGTTCTTTTTTGCAAAATCTTGTCTTTGATACTAGAGAAAAGACGAAATGAAAAATGATGTAGAGGTGAGGAGTAGGGAGAAAAAGGAACTGGAGACAGGTGACGTCTGTTTTCACGTTTAAGTAGATAACATGTTCTGCTGAGCGTTTTGGAGCCTATGGAGAGAAGAAAAGATCTGAAATCGATAGTGGGAGTGTTCAAGGACCAGTCAGTTACAAATTCAGAGCCAAATTGAAACTAGGAGGCGAGTCTGTAGAAGGCCAAAAACGTAGACAGTGGGGGTAATTTCAACTTGGTTCTTTGTAAAATATGAACAGGGTATAGTTTAAGAAGATAAAGACGTAAGTGGTACCTTGAACATGAGGCTGAGCTGTTAGGGAAAAAGCATTGGAGAAGATTATAGGAGGGGTGTGAGGGGGAGATGGAAGGTGATTGGTTATGATCAGAAAGGTGCATTCCATAGGTCATGAGCATGTAGCTGTCATAATTTGGAGTGATGATGAGGTAATTCTCCTTTTGGTTGGCTGAGATTGAGGAAGAATCTAAGTCACAGTCATTAAGGAAGTTTTAGAATTATGAAGTCCAGGTAATTTTGAGAAGACTGATCTGGTAGCTGGAAGAGCCATGTTCCTATGGCCATTTCTGCTCTAATCACTGTTGGTTTTTCACAAATTTGAATACATCCATGTATCTACCCACAGTGGCTGCCATGAATATGCAGGCACGTTCCCAGGTTTGAATCCAAGCTATAATAGACTTTTCAGGGGATACGAAACTAAAACATTTATTCAAACACCAGAAAGCCAAATCCTTTGTAGTAATAAAGAAGTTAATACATGTTACCTATGGAGGGGGCACCATCATCTCCAAGCTTTCCCTCTGCCAGGCCTCCCTATACACAAGCGTCCTTATGCAAAATTGCTCCCTCTCTCACTCAACCCTGCCTGCTCTGCCTACTCCCAACTGTTGGGCAAACACCCCCCACCACAGACTTCATGTGACTAGCTCAAATACATAGGCCTGTTATTACTGGATGGGAAAGATCTTCCCATTCTATTACCATTACTGGATGGGAAAGATCTTCCCATTCTATTACCAATAAACCTAATAAGCAGCGGCATTTCATTTGAGGTTTATAATGAGCTTCAGAGAAGTAAGTCAGTGGGAAAGATGGAATAACAGATTATGATCAGGTGGGGGAATTGACAAGTTATGAAATTAGAACCATGTTGTTTGTTTTTGTTATCCCAGTTGGTCACAGAAGTGGTTGGAATGGAGATGATCATGTATCATCAAATTTATAAACAGGGAGGTCAAGATATTCAAGGAAGGAACACAAAGAATAGTTAGAAAAGAGGACTGCATCTGGTATTGAACTCTGAGGAAGTATGGTTATTTTGGGTAGATGACAACCACGTTGCCTGCTTGGACTGGGTATTATAAATGGATCTGCACTTCAAAGGAGTGCTTAGGCAGAGGGAGGATCTGGATGGTAATGGGAAGCTTGATGATGCAGACTTCTAGCACTAAGGAAAAGAATGAGAGAAGCATGACAGATTTTCTGGAGAAACCTGAATTTCCATGGGTGGCAGAAGAAAAGATATATTCATGAAAGTCAGTTCATAGGAACAAGAGCCATCTGACATGGTAGATAATTGATTGTGTGGGTATTGTCTGAGTTTTCTGTTTGTCCTATGCTACTGGAAAGAAACATGATTTAAGAAGGTCTCCTATAAGAAACTTCAGAAAATTCTTCTAACTTTACTAGGGAAGAAAGAGGTTTTTGAAAATTCCGATGAATGATGCGTAAATGTTTTAAAAGGTAGTCCCTGATTTGACTTTTAACGGGACTAAATGTGAATTTTCTATTGAGAAACAAATTTTCATGGATATGAGTTGTCTTGCAGTTTACCCTAAAAAGAGCTGTAAAATAAAATATTGTAATGGAAATGTACTAAGTATGTCACTTTTCCTTTAGAGTTACGAACATAAAAAATACCAAATTAAGGTTTTCTAATTAAATTTATTTTTTGCATGTTCAAGTTGGGTAGACATAGTTTATGTTTAAAAGTCAGTAACTAAGATCTATTTGAAAAAATTTACATTTTGTGCCTTTGTTTTATTTTAACAGCCCTTTTTTTTAAAAATTCTTGTGATTTCTCAGCTGAAAGAATTTATTCAAAGCAGCAACAATTTTCATTATTTTTATAAAGACTTAAGGCCATAAACACTCCCCCCCCTTCTGAGGAGCTCATCACTGAGAACCCTTTCTGTTGCCTCTTTTCTTGCATTATTTTTCCACATATCCTCCCCCCAGTTGTCCTACATTGCCTTATTGTAGGAGTTGTCCCTGGGTTCTGAAAAAGTTGCATATGCTGGCAGGACACAAGCTCTGCCAAGTTATGTCATGCTAGATGGGCTTGAAATAATGGTCCTAGTAAAAAATGATATCTGCTTTCCAAGGATAAATGTGTTGTAAATATGAAGAGGCTCATGAAAATAGCCTCCAATCCTACTCTTGTCCTACCCACCTCCCATACCCCCACCACACCCATTTTATAGAGAGGCAGGAAAGGGAACAGAAGGTACTAAAAATTGCATGGCTTTTAAGACCCTCTATTAACATTAACTTGACCGATAGCAGTCCAAGTAGAGGTCCTTCTCCGGTGATCAAGAAGTGGACATACTTTTGGTTTGACTGTAATACATCAGTCTTCCTGATATAAATTAAGCCAGAAGACAAAGGGAAGTTTCAGCTAAATGACTAATAGGTTCTTGTTGGAGTAATAAAGGAATTGGAGGTGATTGTATCATAGATCAAAGGGAACAAGAAACATTTTATCGGTCATTTATTACAGCACATGTTACAAATGACTATTGTTAAAACAATTATAGTTTGTGGATCAACATTAGTTGTAAAGGATGATTAGATAAAGAAAACCCAAGGTGAGCTTGACAAAACCATTCAAGATAAATTAGCATATACTTTGATGCTTGGTATGGTTTTTGTAAAGATGGGAAAATGGCAAAGAATATGCTGGAAAACATGGTTCAGAATTTTTTTAGAAGTTATTTTTTATTTACAACACTCAGTTCCTCAAGTTTTTGGGTTCCAGATTTTCTCCTCCCTCCCTTTCCTCCCAAGACAGCATATAATCCAATGTAGGTTCTACATATACTTTCACATTGAACTTATTTACATAGTAGTCCAGTTGTGAAGAAGAATTAAAACCAATGGAATGAATCATGAGAAAGGAGAAACGAAACCAAAAAAGAAGGAAAAAAGAGAGCAAATAGTTTGCCTCAATATGCTTTCAGACTCCATAATTCTTTCTCTGGTTGTGCATAGCTTTTTCCATCATGAGTCTTTTGACGCTGTCTTTGAACCTTGCACTGTTGGGAGTAGCCAAGTCTATCAAAGTTAGTCCTTATAGATACCGTGTGTCTGTAATTGTGTGTAATCTCCTGGTTCTGCTTCCCTCACTCAGCATCAGTTCATATAGGTCTTTATGGGTTGTAATGAAGTCTGTGTGCTCCTCCTTTCTTACAGCACAATGGTATTCCATTCCATTCATATACCACAATTTGTTTAGCCATTCCCCAATTTATGGGCATCCCTTTTATTTCCAACTCTTTGTCACCACAAAAAGAGCTGTTAACAAATATTTTTGTGCTTACTGGTCCATTTCCCACTTGTGTGCTCTCTTTGGGATACAGCCTTAAAAGTGGTATTGCTGGGTCAAAGGGTATGCACATTTTTATAGCCCTTTGGGCATGCTTCCAAATTGCTCTCCAAAATGGCTGGATCAGTTCTCAACTCCACCAACAGTGCAACAATTTTCACACATTCTCTCTAGCATTTATTATTTTCCTGTTTTGTCATGTTAGCTAATCTGACAGGAGAGATGTTGTACCTAAGAGTTGTTTTGATTTGCATTTCTCTAATCAGTAATGATTGAGAGCATTTTTTATATAGCTATAGATATCTTTAATTTCTTTCTCTGAAAACTACCTGTTTATATCCTTTGACCATTTCTCAGCTGGGGAATGACTTGTATTCCTATAAATTTGGCTCAGTTCCCTGTATATTTTAGATATGAGATCTTTATCAGAGACACTGGTTGTAAAGATTCTTTCCCAGTTTTCTGCTTCCTGCCAAATCTTAGTTGCATTGGCTTTGTACAAAAACTTTTCAATTTAACATAATCAAAATTATCCATTTTGCATTTTGTAATGCTCTCTATCTCTTGTTGGGTCATGAATTCTTTCCTTCTCCGTAAGTCTGACAGGTAAACTATTCCTTGCTCTCCTAAATTGCTTATAGTATCAGCCTTTATTCCTAAATCATGAACCCATTTTGACTTTTTGGTATATGGTGTAAAATACTGGTCTCTGCCCAGTTTCTCCATACTGTTTTCCAATTTTCCCAGCAGTTTTTGTGAAATAGTGAATTCTTAACCTAGAAGCTGGATTCTTTGGGTTCATCAAAGAATAGATTGCTGTAGTCGTTGATTACTGCATCTTGTGTATCTAACCTGTTCTACTGATCCACTACTCTGTTTCTTAGCCAGTACCAAGTAGTTTTGATGACTGCTGCTTTATAATACAGTTTAATATCTGGTATGGCTAGGCCACCTTCCCTAGCATTTCTTTTCATTAATTCCCTTGATATTCTGGACCTGTTGTTTTTCCAGATGAATTTTGTTATTATTTTATCCAGCTCTGTAAAATAGTTTTTTTGGTAGTTTAATTGGTATGGCACTGAATAAGTAAAATAATTTAGGCAAAATATTAGCTTGGCCTAATCATGAGCAACTGATGTTATTCCATTTATTTAGATCTGACTTTGTGTGAAAAGTGTTTTGTAATTGTGTTCGCATAGGTCCTGGGTTTGTTTTGGTAGGTAGACTCCCAAATATTTTATAGTGTCTGCAATAACTTTAGATGGAATTTATCTTTCTATCTTTTGCTTTTGGGCTCTGTTAGTAACATATAAGAATGCCGAGGATTTACGTGGGTTTATTTTATATCCTGCAACTTTGCTAAAGTTTTTTATTATTTCATGTAGTTTTTTACTCGATTCTCTAAGTAAATCATCATATTGTCTGCAAAGAGTGATGACTTAGTTTTTTCTTTGCCTATTCTAATTCCTTCAATTTCTTTTTTTTCTGTTATTGCTAAAGGTAACATTTCTAGTACCAAACTGAATGATAGGGGTGATAATGGACATCCTTTTTTCACCTCCGATCTTATTGGGAATGCATCTAGTTTATACCCATTACATATAATGCTTGCTGATGGTTTTAGGTAGATGCTACTTAAAATTTTAAGGATTTATTTATTTAAGGATTTATTTATCCATTTATTCCTATGCTTTCTAATGTTTTTAATAGGAATAGGTGTTGTATTTTGTCAAAAGCTTTTTCTGCATCTATTGAGATAATCATATGGTTTCTGCTAGTTTTGTTGATATCAATTATATTACCAGACATTTAAAGAACAATTAATTCTCCTACTTTATAGACTATTTGGGAAAATAGGAGAAGGAATCCTGTGAAATTCTTTTTATGACACAAATATGGTACTAATACTTAAACCAGGAAGAGTCAAAATGGAGAAAGAAAATTATAGACCAATTTCTCTAAGGAATATTGGTGTGAAAGTTTTAAATGAAATATTAGCAAAAAGATTGCAGCAACATATCACAAATACAACTAGGAATGCAAGTCTGGTTCAATATTAGGAAAACTATCAATATGGTTCAGGATTAAGAAATAAAAGATCAATGTTGCATAGACTATTCAGGTACTTCGTGCCTATAGATCATGAATACTTGGAGAAGAGAATCGGGAGGTATTGGATGTTGTGTGCCACAAATAATAAAGTTAAATATATTTCATTGGAGATAAAGTGATTCTTTACAGATGGGTGGTAACAAAGGTGTTTGCATAAAATCACAACTGTAACTTGTTAGAGAAAAAAATTATGTAATTGGTCCTGGAAGAATAATAATGAGAAAAATTAAAAATGACTTTCAGTCTCACATGACTTTTTCCTGCAATAATAGGTCCAGAATAATTGTAACAGAGCAGAATGTACTAAGAATCATAGTTTAGGCAGTCTGTAAATATCTGCTTTGCTCTTGGTGTTTATGGGATCCTTATCTAATGACCTATGAATAGACATTCTACTAAGATTTAATCATACTGATTTTGACTTTTGAGCTATGAATCAAACTTAAGAAGAAAGAGTTTGTAACTAAGTAGAAAGATGTTTTATAGGTTCTTGGAAGGGCAAAGAAATCATTTGGCAGAATTGGTTTTATTCACATGTCCAAAAGCCAACGAGGAAGCTCAATTAATGGGACATTTGGTCATCTCGTTCTAAAATTAATGATACATTTTTGCAAAAGTCTTTCTATGAAGGAAAATTGCCATGTATATTCCTTTATCTGTCACAAAGGAAAAAGAGGTATACGTTCTCCCAAGTTAAATCAGTATATCACTTCGATGCTTCATGAGTGCGTAGGAAAGAATCCCTCCCCCAACTTGGAAAATATGTTTGAGGATCAAAAAGTCAGAAAAACCAATGACAGACTACATAGAAGCCTTACACCATTTTATTATGAAAAATTATTTTGAGAAAAGAAGTGGGAGGCATTATTATACATGGGTAGGACCAAATAAGAGAAATGAAATCAATCGTGTTTTAAGAGACATGAAATGACTCATAGCTAATGTGGGAGATGTTCTGTAGTCAACTCTTTGAACATTTGAGCCATTAACTTGTTAAAAGCAAATTATTGCAAAATAAAAGAAAGACCCTTCTTTAACGTGACTTAAGCTTTCGGTACTGAAAAGTGGAAAACGAATGGAAGAATGTATGTTGAAATAAGATATTGCCATTTTTCTAAAGAAGTTTAATTGATACCAATCAGTTGCCATAGAGGAGACCATAACACCCTGTGAGTAAACGGTAGATCTCCTTGTCAAACAGAAAGATGTGGCAGCCAAGCGTTATTCTAGTTCAGTATATAAACTTCTAAAAGACATAGAAGATTATGGGTAGTGTCATATCATAGAACACATATGGTTGAACCAATGGCGGTAACAAGTTTAGAGAGGCAGGAGACTAAATTGACAATTCAAATCCCTTGAGCTTTTTAAAGATGAAAACAAATAGATGACAGAAAAAAAATACGTAAGATTATAGCCAAGATTTTTATTGCAAACTTTTGATCATAGAGGTCGGTGGACCTACGATGTTTACATCCTGGATGTGCTTATATTTGGAAACTAAATGTTAGTGAAGAAAAGCAACCATCATAAACGTTGTTGGACTAGACTAAATATATAGAGAGGAAGTATGGCCTGAAGGTAACATTTTTGAAGGGTTTACAGCATTGATTCTCATGTTACCTGAAGTATAGAAATACGCTAAAAGTTACGGGAAAAATTTTGGAACTTATTAAGTGATGTTGCAAGACAATTTGACTACTGACTGACCTATTTATCTGCTCTTTCATCTCTACAGAATCAGGGCATCCTTAATTATAAGTACGGAGTATTTACTGTATACCATTTCTTTGTAGTTCTACATAGTTGTCTGAATGGTATATAGGGAATACAAAATCTCACTGCTTAATTACTGCATAACTAAAAAAAAAAAGCATTTGATTTGGTAGAACAGGTCATTTCTTTAAAGACTCCTTCAGCAGTGTCTCTTGTGCATATGCAAAAAACAAAAATATTTAAAGTAAGTAACAATTGTGATAGTTTTGTTAAGCCTTCTTACTCAGATTAAGTAAAGCACAAAATAGGTTTATTATTATTAAAGGTGTCATGGAGGACATCCAATATTGTTGAGTCTAAATATATGAAATTTTCCCTCTAGATGGAGAAGGTACTTCCAGATGCCTGTCTATTTGTATCAACTCCCAGAACATCATAGAGCCACTTTAATGAGATTTATAATATCCACATAGGAAAAACTGAGTGGATGAAGCATACCTGTTGCTTAGACTATCAGTCAATCCATATAACTTGAATAGATGGTGGTAGTGGATATTGAAGTGGACCCAGAAATGAACAAGAAAGGCCAGAATACTTTAGGAAAGGTGCAGCTATTTCAGTTTTCCTTTTAACACCATTACCCTACTCGTGGTATGTGACTGTAAGAATACTATAGTTTTTGAATAGTTGAATTTGAACGTTGCTCAAAGATACGAACAGGTTGCAACACGTAAATGAGAAGTTTTTCAGGAGAAACAATGTGTAAAGCATACCACCAGAAATGGCATGCCTGGAAGGGAAAAGATGGTTTAGTCATGTGGACGCCAAATTGAGCTGAGGTGTGGCAACATGGGGTAATGTATAAAACTGACGTTAGGGAAACTTGGGCTTGATTCCTGCCTCTGAAACTGACTGTGTGATTTAGAGGATGTCCCCTGCAACTTTTAACTGTATAGCCTGTAAATTGGAGAGCCTGTCTGTACTGATAGTTGGAGTTTATTCTACACCAATGAAGTTACTGGTCCATTTCTGTGGAAGTAGACCTTTGCCAATCTCTCTTCCATCCAAAAAAAAAAAAAGCCTAGTAACTTTGCTTATTGCAGATGAATCATTTCTCCTGGACCTCAAGGTTTCTCATCTGCAAAATAAGATCAGACTAGATAAGCTGTAAGATCCTTTCCAGATCTATGATCTATATATAATCCCATGGCCCTGTGTATAAACAAATAATAGATAACCAATAGACTACTGTTTCCTTCAGCGGGCAATGAGGCAATGGAGAGAGTGAGAGAAACTTCTTACTGAATGTTGAGTGGACTTACACATTGAATTTACGGGTGGACATGGATAAGAGTATATCACACAATAGTCAGAGATGGATTGATTGGGGTCCTTCATGGGAGCAGTGTAAACAGTAGTTAGGTTGTGGAGTGAGTAATGTTGGACATAGAGTCAGCAAGGCCTGAGTTCAAATGCTTTCTGAAACACTTAACACATTTGAGGCCATAGTCAAATCAATAAGCTCTTGGCTTCAGTTTCCTCATGTGTAAAACTGGGATAATAATAAGATAGAGTTAGAGTCAAATAAAGGAACATGTTAACAATGCTTTGCAAACCTTAAAGCACTATACAATAATTATTATTTCGCTTAGGTTAAAAGATGTGTGTAGGATTAGTGGATGGTGTTTACCATCTTTTAGGTTTAGTGGTTTTTTTATGTCTTAACTTATTTTCCCACGTAGCTTAAGGGTTTTAGAGGAGGGGGTAGAAAACTCAAGCCTAGCCTTAATTTCCCCTGGCCCATAGATTAAACACAAAACAGGTGATTTCATTTATGGCTGTCATTAAAAGAGAGCAAAGTGTGGTTCTTTAGTGGCAGTAGCCAAGTTAAGCTCTGCAAAGTGCATTGCACTTTGCGAGGTAAATACTATTATCCCTGTTTTACAGGTGAAGAAACTGAGGCTGAAAAATTAAGTGGCTTGCTCATGATCACATAACTAGTAAGTGTTTGGAGCAGGATTTGAAGTCAGGTCTTATATCTGCTGTATCATCCTTGCATAACAAATGAAGGCAAAACCAAGGAATAAGGAGTGACAATAACTTTCATGGTTAACCAGGAAAGTCCTTGATTTCAGTCATAGTCTTGGCACTTGTTTGCTTTGTGACTCGTGGTATATCATTTAGATCTAATGGAGACTGGAAGTGGGGGGAGTGGTAGTAATATTTATATTGCTTCTCTCAATAGGTTGTAAAACTCATACAGACCTTACAGGCTGCCTCTCAGAAGTTAGAATTCATTTCCCACTGTTACTCAGGAAAAAAGAATTTGGTACCTGTGTTTCAAAAATTCACCTATGATTTAATAATATAACATTCTGTCAGTGTTTATTCATTTTCAAAAATATGAATTAGAGCTTTTAAAAAAATAGATTTCAATTGGTATTGTTTTGATATTACCTAAATTTCTCCTTGTATCTCTCTCTTGCCTGTCCGTACAGTTATCCCTTATAAAAAAGAATTTATTTTAAACTGAAAGAGGAAGAAGAAATCAGTTCTGCAAAATGTATCAGTACTTTTGAAAAATCTGGCATGCGACTAGTGTTTGAAGAAGAGCCAGGCAACTGGAGAAATTGTATAGGAGGGAGAGATAAAAGAAGACCTTAAAATATATTATGATACATGAATGTTGCTATTTGCAGTGTGCCACATAAGAATTTAAAACTGGCACTGAAGAAAACAAAATAGGAAGAGGATCATACACAAAACAGGCCTGCTCTGAAGAAAGCACAATAGTATTACAGCAAAAATAAGAGCGAAAATCTGTTTGCCTACTTTCTCGTTTCTATAAAATCAGAGTAATTTGTGTGTGTGTGTGTGTGTGTGTGTGTGTGTGTCCAGACGTATTTGATGAAGGTAGGAGAACAGACAGCTCTTGCAAACAATATTCTATAGTTTACCTCATCTTTACAGTCAATAGAATGAAAAATGCAGAGAATATAAGGTCTTTTGACTAGAGAAAAAAAACATTCATGAGACAAGTGAAACTTTTAAAGCTATTCCAACAAGACCTCTCCAGTGACTCAAAAAATAAATTCTTTGAAAGATGCATCAACATAGGATTTTGTTTGGCACCCCCCTGGTGCTGTTTTCAAGCCAGGAATAGGACATGTACCACTATCATGGAGAATATCCAGTGCAGAGACCAAATGATTGAGACATGGTTGATGAAATTCTCCAGATGATTCTGTTTATGGATGATGTCATGTTAATTGTACAGCCTCCTGCTTCCCCTTCATATGCTTCCCTTCGCGCGCGCGCGCGCCCCCCCCCCCCCCCCATTCATTATTAACTCTACGGGTTTTTCTTAACCACTGAAGAGGTAGACAAACAGGATGGAAAATGCCTATTTTCTACACTGGTAGGCATTGAAATGAAGAGCCCATAGAACTGCTCCTATAGTAATATCTGTTTCTTGGACAGACATTGCAAATGAACAGTAAACTAGTCTTAGAATTGGAGTGTGGGCTTTAGGAAATTGTGTGGTATGTTTAGGGACAACTGACTTCGGTGTGAAACCGCTATAAAAATCCTATTTTTCTCTACTGGTGTTATATGGTAGTGAAAGAGGAATAACAGTCACTGAAAAATGAAGAGGCATATCATAGAAGGAAGTATGCTACAGTATAACACCAACCAAAGTATTCAGAAGAAGCTGTATAAACTCTTATTAAGAAGAAAGTGTTTAGAACAGGACTTAGGCTGATCATGGCCGGTTGAATCACTGCCACAAGCACCCTGACTGTCATCTCACTTAATACCTCTTGGTGATATTCCCAGGACTCTAAATTCAAGAGCTTTGGGGTCCTCTGCCATAATCCTGAGAATCCACCCCTGTGGAGATCCAGCCTGGAAACTTCCTAAATGTGCTGCAACCACAGTTTTGAAGATCTCCACCAAGAAAGTTGCCACCAAAGCCCTTGGTGCTGTCAGATGTTTCAGCGTCGTAACTGGTATCATTTTTATTGGTGGAAATGACATTAAAGAAGGGACATTACTATCTGCTTTGTTGCTGCACCTTGAGAACTATGAGATCATTCCATCTGATTTGTAGCTACAATCTTCCTTATGTGTTGTTTCCTCCATTAGCATGAGCTTGAGAGCAGGTACTGTTTTCTGTTTCTATCCTAGATGCTTAGCGTAGTGCTTTCTAGATACTAAGTGCTTAATAAATATTTTGTTCCTTCAGTTGTCAAGTGGGGGTTAAATGATACATTGACTGTGTGCTCCAGTGGTAACCATGAAATGCGGTTATATTTTAAAACAAGTGTCTTGAGGGAACACCCCATGGAGAATTGTCCAGAAGTTGGAACATGAACAAGAGTTGCATAAGATGAGATGGTATGATTATGAACAATAATATTGATGAGACTACAATTTTATCAGAGTATCTGGAAACAGGCTGACAAGGCTGATTATTTGTTCTAAGTGCCTGAGTTGATAATATGAGCCAGTTCAGTGCTGTAAATTGGAGCTGCCAGGTGTCAAGGATTCTATGTGTGGATCATTTAAGTTTACCAAACTACTACTATGAAACAACTACTTATCCAGTAGGCATTGGGAATGAGAAGTTATATTCTTTATCCCTGTATGGAATGTATACAAAGTAAATCCAAGGTAATTTTATTTTTTGAATAAGCAGCAACTGGTGATGATCAGGAAAATATGTAGGAGGGAAACAAAATCTTGAGTTTTCAAGGAAAGTAGGGGTGCTAGGAGGCAGAATGGAGGAGGGTGCACATGCCAGAAAAGGAAATTAGTCTATTCAAAGACACAGATGAGAGGTGTGTGATTATGTTGTGTGTGAAGAACTTCAAGAAGGCCAGTTTGGCTGGACTCAAGTGTATGAAGGAGGAGCGAAGTATAAGTCTGGAGGAGTAGATTTGGAACCATATTGTCAAGTTCCTTAAATTTCAAATGAATTTTATTTGATTCTAAAAGTAGTAGGAAGTAAGAGTAGAGGAGTATTGGAGAGAGGAGAGACTTAATTGAAGCTTAGAGACTGCTTACGCCATTTTTACAAGAGTCCAGGCAAGATGTAATGAGATCTTGAACTTGGGGAGTGGTCCTGTAATTGGAGAGAAGGGTACAGATATGGGAGATGATTTGAATATAGAATTGACAAGAAAGCTACTGACCTGATGACATGTGGAGTGAAAGAATGGGAAAAGTTGGAATATTATTCCCAACATTGCAAACCTGGGTGACTGGAAAAATGGCAGTACCCTTGACATAATTAAGAAAGATGCAGATTAGGGACATTTTAAAAAATTTTATTTCTTTTTTCAATCTTCAAAAGAAGGTAAATGGAACTTTCTAATTTTCTTTTAAAGTAGAAACAAATGGCTTTAAGTGTGATTTTTTTTTTTTTACCTTATTTTAGAGATTGGGACAAATAGATCATTGGATTGAGCTTTTTGGTAACTGGTGTTATCTTTTTGCCTAGAAGGTAGTATATATCCCTAGGATAAATTTCACGAAACAATCTGATTCAGGAGCTGGCCCAAGAGGGTGATGCACATCTTTGATTATTTTGTCATTTCATAACTATTTCTGTCCTGCTGTATTGTTGGTTTCTTCCTTACTGTCCCTTCCTCATCTAATTTCATTTCCTGTATCTTTTTACTTTTTTATCCCTTGCACAGTACTTAGAAGGCACTTAATAAGAAGGGAGAAGCATAGACCTATTTTTTTGTCTTGCTTGACCTTTGCATAACATTTTATCTGGTAAATAAAATTTTTTTTCCCCGTGGAGAAGGGAGAAAAGATCCAGGAAGAGAAAGGACACATACTGTAGATGATAGATTAATCTTTGTTATCAGAAAAATGTAATGTGACTATAAAGTAATGACTTAAGAAAAAATTAAAATTATTCATTTAAGTATTTCCTTCGAAGGAGTTGTTATAGAATTCAAAATTAATTCTTACCCAACTCCCAGTGTGTTTTTGGAACTTCTCTTATGGAAATGCTTTTAGATCCTCCAGATCATTCCTTTTACTGTCTTTAGTAGTGGCACTTCATTTTTCATTGAGGGTGTTTTAATTAGGGGTGGGGCTGGGGAGAGAAACAGCAGAATGTACCTGGTACCAACCTGGTGAACGAGGCAGGTTGTTGATGATTAAGACTTGCTAGTCAAAAGCTAGAATGTGCCTGAAGCGATCAGGAGTTTTTCTTTTTTTTTATGAAGATGATAGATGGTCTGTGAAGCTGATTCTAAAGATCTGAATGTGTATTGAGCAGTGGCCACATTGTTGTAGTAGAATATATATCTTCCTAGGGTCACCCCTTTGAAGGGGCACATTGGTTAACAATTTCAATACTTAACAGCTTCCACAAAACGTTTATTAAGCACTTTGCATTAGGACCACAGATAAGTGTAATACAAGAAATAATTTTGAAAGAGAATTAAGGATTGAGAAGGGTAGGCATAGTATCAAGACAGGCCTCTTGAACAACATGTATCTATGCCATATTTTAAGGAACAGCTAGGCCATTTGCCTGGAATGGAGAGTGAATGGGGAGTAATATTAGATAGGAGTGGAAAGGTAGGTGGGAGTCATTGTAGACACTTTTGTACCCATTAGTGTGTTTGTTAAGGGTATGTTTGTAAAAGTCTCACCAATTTTTTTTTTTGGAGGGGAGAAGGCAGGGCGATTTGGGGTTAAGTGACTTGCCGAAGGTCACACAGCTAGTAAGTGTGTCCAAAAATTCTCACTAGAGCAAGCATTTGCTTATTAGTAGATTACAGTTCAAATGTTAGTTCCACAGGCTATTTGAGTTTACTGAACTTACCACACCACTTTTCAGTGGGAGAATTAAGTGGCAGTATGCATCATATTTGTTGACTTGCTTTGTGCTTTCCTGTAAAATATTTTGCGAGACAAAGATTTTAGTGAGAAAGTTAAAACAGCCTTATTTCTCATTCTTTGTCCCTGTTCTTCCCTATTGCCTCCTTAGGCTTGAACCCTAGTAATAAATATTTTTAGAATTAGCAGTGTACCTCATTACTTGAGAAGTTCTTCCTTTCTTTTTAAAACCAGACCTTAAGTTTCCAAGGATACCAAGTCTGTATTTCTGGGATTAGTGACAATTTCTTTGGAATACTAAATCCATACAACAGAGAGTGCAAGAAAGACAAATAGTTCTATAGTGTAGAAATTTTGAAATTCTTTATAAAACAATATTTCAAAAATTAAAAGTCTTAGACAGCAAGTCCCTTGACACAGTACGAAATGAGTTGTTATTTGTACATTACATATTGGAGATGTTTGAGGAGGTGTTTTTTTTCCCCCAGGAAATTAAAATTGAGGTAAATGATTAGTATCTTATAACAATGTGATTTATAAACTCATAGCATCAATTTCCACTTATTCATGCATGGTTGGCTATGTCTTATAGCTTGTTGCTGAGCCATGACACTCTTGATTTTGAAAAAAAGAATTCCATATGTTTGATTTCATTGGTGTAAGATCAAGAAACTACTGACAGATAAGTAAACTTTCAGAGAGTTGTCTGGTGAGCTGAGAGATTAAGTGATTTGCTTGGTACCACACAGCTAGTAGCATTACAAACAGCATATTGTCATATTGTAGAATTTTAGAGGTGGAAGGCACCATTAGAGAGCTATTTAATACTGTTTATTCACAAGTGTAGGGAATTGATGCTCAGTGGGATGAAGTTATTGGCTTAAGGTCATTGAAATTAATCAGTAGAAAAGCTAGACCCAGATCCCAAAGGCCAGTGCTGATTACACCAGTCAACAACAAACATAAACACCTACCAGCGTCAGTCATTATGCTATGTAATGGGGATGCAAAGACAAGTCCCCTGTCCTAAGGAGCTTCCATTACATTGGGAGAAAACATGTTGGGAGTGTAAGTATCTTAGGTTTTAGGGTGAGGAGCAGTAGCACTTAGGGGTAGGAAGGATCTGGAAAGATTTCCTGTTCATGAGGCAGAGGTTAGGAGGGCTGTGCTTTTCAGGTATGGGGAGAGGGCCGTCAGGATGGCTAGTGCACAAGCAGAACAGCAAAAAGGCCAGGTTTACTGGACTTGCATGTGCAAGATGGGAGTTTTCATAATGAGTTTGGAGTGGCACTTTGGGCCCAGGTTGTAAAAGTTGTAAATGACAGGAATTTATGTTTTATTTTAGAGACCACAGAGCCAAAAAATTCCCTGAATATGAAAATATCATAGTTAATCCTGTCCTTAAGGAAAATCATCAGCACTGTGAAGATTGGCACAAGGAAAACAGATAGGAAGCTCTTGTGATATTGTAGACTAGGTAAGAGGTGATGAGGGTCTGAACTACAGAAGCAGCAGCGGAGAGAAGGGGAGATGAGGTGGAGAGAGAAACAAGATCTAGCAATTGATTGATTCTATGAGATGAGTCATAGTTGAGTCCAGAAGGGCAAGAGAGGTTTTGGACTTGGGAGACTGGAAGGATGTTGGTATGCTGTAAGAATTAGGAAGTTTAGAAGATAGATGGATTTTGGGAATAAGTTGAATTCTGTGTTGTGAAATGCTTATGGCCCAATTAAAAGAAACATCATTAAGGAGGTAAGTTGGATGGGAAGAATTCTATCATAATATATTCATGTAAATTATTTAGTATTTTCTGAATCGCTGCCTTCCCTCATTAGTGCTGACTGAAACCGATGAGCTAGAGTCAGCTCCACAGAAGGTTTAGTTATAGCAGTGACCTGACAGATTTGAACACACTCATTTGTTATAAGCAGTTCCTTTGCCCACTTCTCCACCCCAAGACTTGAGATCAATTAGACCTTCATGTGTCTCCCTTCCTTGGCCCAGAACCAAAACAAACTTCAAAAGACTCACAGTGTCTAAGTTAGTGTTTGCTAATGAGAGCCTTACGCTGTTTGGATTTTATAGCTGGAGAAGATGCTGGACATTCTCTTGGTCAGGTTCCTTATTTAGCCAAAAGGAAAGGGGTTCTGAATGATATCAAGCAAATTGTTCAAAGACATTGAGTCTGCTGTGCTGGATTCTAGGTCCAAGAAGAGACAGCTACTCCTCTGGCACTCTGCAGTGAGCTTTTGATAGATGAGTAACCTTGCTTAGTCATACTTTCCGCTGGCCGTAGAGAAAAAGTAACCTGAGTGGCTGCTTAAGAATCTGATGCCATGGAGTCAGTGAGAACTCCCATTGCAACTGCAATTAACTGTGGATGGACCATAGTCTGGTGTGTGTTTTTAATGAGCATGTATGCTTTTAATTCATGCCCAAAGACCATAATAACTTTTCTTGGGGCAATTGTCTGGAACGATTAAGACTATAAGGTAGAAGAGTTAGTCACTTAACAAAACTGACCAGCCTGATTATCTAATTCAGCCCTCTCATTTTACAGATGAAAATGCCTGAAGTTAAAGAGGCACTGTAACCTGCCCAGGGTGATAGAGCTTGTTTGTAACATTTGCTAAAGGCATTTTCCCCCTTACATCTGAAACTATAAAAAGTCAGCAGGGAAAAAAGATCCATCTGCTGTCTATGGGAGTAAAAATAAAAAGTCTCACTTAAATCAGAGGGAAAAGGAAGAAGCAAATAACATGAAAACCAGTTGTCAGTAAAGGAGGTTTCTGATTAGCCCTTACTAGCCAGAAGAGTCTCTTGGCTTTAGGAGAATGATTAATGAGGGCATTTTTTTCAGTTAACCATAATCCACTGTTTTCTTGATGATAAATTCTGGTATTTCCACTATCCATTTCGCTATTTTCCGGACAACCTTCTACAAACATTTCAGGCCATTCACTTTGTAAGTAGACATCTAAAGTGTTGATCCTTGCCCTTCATGTCCATTATGATCTTTCCCTAAGCCCCCCAAGACGCAACTTTTTGAAATAAAATCTGTCACATACAAAGAAGACAGTTTTTTTCTGAGCCTCAAGATGTTTGAAAAAAATTCTGCCTGCCTTTTCCTACCCCTCATTTAGATGATTAATTCAAATTTATATTCTGCATTAGAGTTACATAACATTTTCCTCGCTATAATCATGTGATCCAGGTAATTCAAGTTTTCTTTCATAGGTAGTGCAAGGATCATCCCCATTTTATAGACAAGGAGAGAGGTTTTTGAGCAGTTCTAACTATTCTGTAGTCATGCAGCTACATAAAATGTTTTAGGGCAGAATTTGAACCCAGGTCTCCAGCTATCAAACTACACACTCTTTCTTTTACCTGATAATTCCTCTTGCTCTCCTTTGCCATATTCCCCCTTGCCAGCAGGTAGCATGGTGTCCATCACCATTAGGAAATTCCAATAAAACCATCAACAGTATTTTCCTATTTTCAGCAACCTCTTGCAAGCATTCTATTGGGGGCGCTTATACTGGAGTTTAGCAGGTTCTTTTTATGGAGGAGATCTTTGTGGTGATTATTTCAGCAAGGCTGCCTGATATTCCTTCCTGTGTCTGGCACTTAGCCAAGTCTTTCTATTTTTTGAATGATTCTATTGGGCAGGGCCCTGGGGCCTAAGCCTTCCAGGTATTATGAAATTTGAAAGTCTCCACCTTCTGGAAGATTTCAGTCTAACTGGGGAGATGACATCTACAAAAATAATTAGGAAAGTAGCTATACATGTGAAGTCCCGTATGAGTTGTAGAGGTGATGAATGCTGACTTCTAAGGTGGCAGAACTGTCCCACGTGGGGAGTGATTAGGGCAGGTTTGAGGAGGGAAAGGCAAGAGTTGAGCTGGGCCTTAGGGTAATTTTGATGGAGGACTATTCTGGCTGGAGAGAATGGTGTGAGGTAAAACATGGGGATAGGAGAGCATGCAGTGTGTTTTGAGGGATGGGGTGAGGTGGTAAGTTTGGCTGACTTCAAACTGCTTTCCCTTTTCACATTGTCCTATATGCCCTGAGGGTAGATGCCATTTCTTCCATTGGAAGGTGGCTAAATCATTTTGCCCTGTAGAGAATTATCTTTTGAGTTTACCATAGCAAAGCTCATCCCTAAACCAAAGTAGCTGATTAGCTAGAGGTCACAGGGGATTGGATGTTGGGCCCAAAGTCAGGAGGACCTGAGTTCAAATTTTGCCTCAGATACTAGCCATGTGGCCCTGGTCAATTTGATTAATCTGTAATAATAGCATGTATGTGAGGATAGGGTAGGTTTGAGGATAAGATGAAATATTTGTGAAGTGCTTTGCAAATCTTAAAGCTCTATTTAAATGTTAGCATTAGATATTATGATAGTATGAGAGAGTTCAGAGGTTGCTGTGCTTAAGATATTAAAATGATGAGGGTCATGGAAAAAGCCCAAGACTTGGGCCAGGAGACATGTTTCCTTTAGTGTGTGCTGTGCCCCACTCTGTACTGTACTGACTCAGAGCAAGTTGTCCTCAGCGTCCACTTCTTTAAAACACAGATAACACCTGGTCCCCCTTCATTAGGATCGTTGTGGAAGTTGGCTAAGATAATGTGTGAAAGTGTTTTTGAAAAGTATAAAACATATGTACTGGAAGAGATGAGGTTCTTTCTTTGGAAGTTTAGAGCAATGGTGTCAAATCCAAATAGAAGGGAGAGGTAACTCAACCAGGATCATGCTGGCCTGGCTGCATGACGAAAGCCTCATGTTAAAACATCATAGTCTATTGTATTTTTATTTATTTTGTTAAATATTTCCCAATTACATTTTAATCTGGTTTGAAAACACTTGGGAGCATTGCCAGCAGCATTGAATTTGTGTTTCACACTTCTGGTCTAGAGGACCCAAGGACTTCTTGCCAGGCAAGGGCAATGTCTCGTAAGTATTTACAAAGTCATCTGCACTCATTTTTTCTCTGCCTAGTGCTTTGATTATTTCTTAGAAGTTACCAGTAGCTTTAGGGATAACAACTTATAGCCCATTCCAGTTCTAAAAAATCAAATAAATGAGCATTTTATGTATCTTTAACATAAACCCTGTGAGGTGAGTAGTACCTTCATTTTATTACTTATATAACAATTCATGTTAGTATCTTCATTTTAGAGAGGTAGTGTGTGGTGGGGTGGATAGAACCCAGCTTTGCAATCAGGAAGACCAGATCTAATGTCTCCCTTCTGATGCATACCTAGCTGTATGACTTCAGGCAAGTTTCTGAGACTCTTAAGTGTTAGTGAAAGTGTAGGCCTGCATTGGGAGAAGGAGTTTCTTCATACTTTAGCTCATACCCACTGACACATGGAGAAATTTAGTGTCGAGAGGCTAACTGACTGACAGCTAGTGGGTAAAGATGGGAGGGGGAAATGAACAAGCATTGAAACACCTATAAGGCTGTTTTATGGATATCTTATTTGATCTTTGCAACAACTTGGTGAGGTGGGTGATACTAAGATCTCCAATTAACAGTTAAGGGAACTGAGCCAGGGGATGGTTAAGTGGCTTGCCCCAGAGTCACACAACAAATATGGTGACTAGGACTCAAGCCTTCTTGACCCCAGGTCCCAGATTCTATCCTCTGGGCCACTTAGCTAAGGGACACTAATAATCTTCACTAATAATTTGGAGCCTGGAATATGATAAAATCATATTTATATTTACTTTTGTTGTTCCAAATGGTTCTTTAAAAATTTTTAAAACTTTTTTTTGGGGGCGGGGGGAGGCAATTAGGATTAAGTGACTTGCCCAGGATCACACAGCTAGTAAGTGTTTAAGGCTGGATTTAAACTCAGCTCCTCCTCATTCCCGGGCCAGTGTTCTATCCACTGTGCCACCTAGCTACCCCTATAACTCTTTTTAGAAAATTCAATTTTTTATTTTCAGTTCCAAATTCTCTCCCTCTACCCCCACCCCCACTCATGAAGAAGGTAAGAATTACAATACCCATTATACATGTGAAGTCATTAAAACATTTCTGCATTAGTCATGTTCTGGAAAAACAAGAACGTGTAAAAAAATTGCTTCAATCTGTATTCCAAGTCCATCAATTCTGTTTCTGGAGGTAGATGGCATTTTCAGTTGTGAGTCCTTTTGAATTGAAGCGGATCATCGTAATGATCAGAACTGCTAATTCACAGTTGTTAATCTGCAGTATTCTTACTGTATAAATTGTTCTGGTTCTGGTCACTTTGAATCAGTTCATACAGGTCTTCCCAATTTTTTCTGAAAAAACAAAACAAAACATTTCTTACAGCACAATAGTATTCCATCACCTTTTTATAATATTATTTGTTCAGCCATTCTCCAGTTGATGAGCATCCCCTTTGTTTCCAGTTCCTTGCTACATTTGCTTCCTTTTCCTTTAATCTCTTTGGAATATAAGCCTTGTAGTGGGACATAGTTCCAAACTGTTCTCCACAATAGTTGGACTAGTCCACAGCTCGTTCGTGTACCTATTTTCCCTACATCTCCTCCAGCATTTTTAAATTTTCTTTTTCTATCATTTTCACCAAACTAATGGGTGCGAGGTAGTACCTCAGAGTTGGTTTAATTTGCATTTCTCCAATTACTAGTGATTCCAAACATTTTTCCATATGACTGTTGATCTCTGATTTCTTCCTCTGAAAACTGTTCATATCCCTTGTTCATTTAGCAGTTGGGGGATGGCTCTTGGCTCAGTTCTCCTATATGTTAGAGAAATGAGACCTTTATCAGCAACTTGCTACAAAAATCACGTCCCTCTCCATTTCCTGCTTTTCTTCTAATTTTGGCCCCATTGGTTTTATTTTTGAGAAAACTTTTAAATTTCATTTTATCAAAATTTTCCATTTTACCTCTTGTGAACTTCTTTATCTCTTACTTGGTCATGAAATCTTTTCCTATCCTTAGATCTGACAGGTAATTTTTTCCATGCTCCCCTAATTTGCTTTTGACACCCTTTTTGTCTAAGTTATTTTTAGCCTATCATGGTATATGGCGTGAGATGTTGATCTTTGCCTAGTTTCTGCCATATTCTTGAGTTTTCCCAGCAGTGTTTGTCCAATAGCTGGGATCTTTGGGTTTATCAAACACTGGGTTACTGTGATCATTTCCTTCTGTATAATGTATACCTAATCTCTTCCACTGATGAACTACTCTTATCTAATATGAAATTATTTTAACGCTTTGTGGTGTGGTTTGAGAGCTGGAGCTGCTAGTCTGCCTTCGGATTTTTAAAAAATGGATTCCCTTGAACTTCTTGATATTGTTCCTGCGGATGAATTTTGGTGTTATTTTTTCTAGCTCTGTAAAGTAATTCCTTGGGAGTTTGATTGGTATGATACTGAATAAAGTAAATTATTTAGGTAGTATTGTTATTTTTATTATATTGGCTCTGTGTACCTGTGAGCACTTGGTATTTCTCTAATAATTTAGGTTTTCCTTTGTGTGAAGAACATTTTCTAATTGTGTTCATTGAGTCCCTGTGTGTCTTGGCAAGAACATTCTCAAGTATTTTATAACTCTTTGTAGTTATTTTAAGTGGGATTTCTCTTTCTATATCTTATTGTTGCATTTTGTTAGATATATATATATATATATATATATACATATATATGTATATATAGATATAGAGAAAAATGTTGATGTTTTATGTTAGTTTATTTTATATCCTACAACTTTGCTGAATTGTTTTTTTTGGGGGTCACTGGGGTTCATCATAGCATCTACAAAGAGTAATAGCTTTGTTTCCTCATTGTGTTTATTCCTTCAATTTCTTTTTCTTTTTGCTATAACTCGGATGTCTAGTACAATATTGAATAATAATGATGATAATAGACATCCTTGTTTTACCTGTTATCTTATTGGAAAGAGTTCTAGCTTATTCACATTACAGATGATGCTTGCTTTTGGTTTTAGATAGGTACTTATTTTAAGAAAAGCTCCATTATTCCTATGCTTTCTAGTGTTTTTAATAGGAATGGGTGTTATATTCAGCTCTTACTTTCAAATATGCAAAGAGTTAGGCCAGCCTGTGCATTGTGTCAACATTGGGTGGAGTGCTGAACTGGACAGGAAGACCTGTGTTCATATCCTTCCCCTGGCCCTTACTAGCTGTGACCATGGGCAAGTTGTAATCATAACTGTGTTTCAGTTTCTTCATCTGCAAAATGAGGGAAAATATGCTCATTGTATTTAATTCACAAAGACTCAAATGAGATGTCTAAAGCACCAGTCAGACTTTAGAACATTTTTTTGATAACACGTCAGTTATTGTATTTCCAGGCATGAATACAAGGAACGGTGTAAGAGTTGAGCAATGACGGTCCCTAGGCACATGGCCTGACAGACTCTGTGTGCTTTATTTAGACTTTAGTACTTCAAGGATCTGCAGTGTATAAGTGTGGGCATTCCTTCCACAAATGCAGAGTGTAGCCTTTCTATCTAACTTAATAGATGATCTTTGAGAATTGCTGTGGTTGAAAAACTCATCTCCTCACAAGTAACCTGGAGATGAGCCTCAGTGAATTTAGAATGGTTCTCTAATGAAAGTAGCATCACCAGTTAGGACTGGAAGCCTTTCCAGTTTGTAGAGGACCTGCTGGCGCTAATACTCTGCCTGCATCTTCCCCACCTCACCAAGAAGCATCACAGGAATCTTAGTGGGGAGATGCTTAACAAGTGCCAAACAAATGGAACTTAAGTTGCTTCTGGTTGTGTTGGAGACAGAGAGGTAACTAGTACTAAATTAACTTTTATCATGGGAGAATCAAGTGGATAGAAATATCCTGAAACAGTTCTCTAAACTTCCCACCCAAAAAAGTTTTCGTGTGGCCTATCCTCTAACTATGAACTGAAACTCTCTAAGAGGAAGAACCACAAAAAGGACACTCTGTTTAGTATCCTACCTAGACAAGTCAGTGACAGCACATAGTTTGTTAACTGAGAGTGAGATGGCCAGCCTAGCAACAGCTTCCCCTCCTCGTACCACTGTAAAATAGGATTCATTTGTAGTTACTTGTATTGTGGGCAGTTTTTAATATTGATGCTGTATGTTGTAGGATAGGTGTATTTCCTTTTATTCCTGTAGTTTCCTAGTTAGTCCCTTTGAAGTCATTGTAACATCACATGAAAACCTTTATAAGGTTATACCATTTTCTGGATTAGTTTTGAGTTTCAAGCCGTAGTCAAGGGACCATTAAGAAAACAACTCGGATCTCATTCAAGTGAATGATATATCCAGCAGTGTCCCCAAGTAATGATCTTTAGAAGCCACATCAGGATGGGATCTTGAAATTGCTTTAGCTATCTTGGGACTATGTGCTTCTTAATGAAAATCAGGGAGGGGGTAGGTCCCCAGTCCCGTCCCCCCCACTTTTTCCATGGTGACCAGCCTCTGGAGAGAACTCTGTGCTGCAGTTTTTCCATTGAGTCCTTTCTAAAGATAATTGCCTACCTCCTGCTAATCCAAGGGAAACCCTTCAGCAGATAATCCCCAGTTTCCAGGAGGAGTACCCTTAAAATGGCCCAGTGCAGTAGGTGTGGCCTGCCCTGAAACAACATTTCTATCCTAACAGAAATGAATCAGGAATAAAGCATTTATTGTGCAATATTTTGCCCCATGGGTAAAGCTTTCAAGATAGTCCTTATTGTGCTCATTGAGGTATATATGCCTGTGTTTTCTCCCAATTGGCATTTTGTTTACCAGGCTTTACGTTATTTTGTCCAAAGTTTCCTGTAGAGGGAAAGATATTGAATGAAAGGGTCGATCTCATAACCAAAAAAAGGACTGATGTCTCCGTGGGAAATATCTGTGCTGACAGAGCAGCTAACGCTTGGAGAAATTAGATTCTTTAAAATGTCACTGCTTGGAGTGTTTTGTTAGTATCCTGTGAAGTATCGTTTAGAGATTTATTTCATCTGTCTCACAATTTTATAGTTGTTCCTTTTCTTTTAAAAATTATAAAAGCCACTCTTGTGGACAGCATTACAGCATAACATGGTTAAATCACCCCCAGCACCAGTATGGTTTCCAACATGATAAAAGAGGACTGATGGAGAAGGCAGCTCTCTGAGCTAATTTGGGGTGAATAGGTTTACATATCTATTTTTAGTCATTGTCAATATGGGCTTTCATTTGCAAAGATTTGTTTTGGCATGAATCATTCCTCTGGGTCTGCATTTGAAGAACTGGAAGTTAAAATAACCAAGTTGTTTTCGTCTTCTCCCCCTGCCCCAGCCAGTCTGTACACACAGACCCTATCCTATGAAGTAGTCCTTTAGGGAGGCTGTGAAGAGAGGGTAGGTGGAAGGGGCGGGGTTATTGCTGATGTTGGCATTTCTTCCCTTCCAGCCTCTGTTTTCCACCCCAAACTGCTTGAGTCCTAATGAGTGGCAACTGCATCACCAGACAAAATTAACTTGTAAGAAGGGGAGGAAGAGGGTGAACTGGCAGTGCTGTCAAGTGGCTGTGTTGTAATATGTTGAGGGGGTAGTAAGCCAGATGAAAGCTATGAACTCCCTAAAGGCATATTTCCCCAGGGTCTGAGTGAGAGAACAATTGGATTCAGTTCTTCAAACCAGCTTTTGTCCTTTGTTCTTTGTCTGAGTCTGTGGCTCCTAAAGCCCTTGAGAGAAAGGTCATTTAGGCCTCTGTCCTAATTTGAGAGAAAAGAGAAAAAGACATTTCAAGCAGGTCTAGGTAAGTGACTTGCCCAAGGTCACTCAGCTCAGTTTACTGTTTGTCTACTTTTGTATGTTTTGTGGAATTCTGTCCCACTTTGTTCCTCCCCACTGATGCCTTGGCCTGAGACACTTGCTCTCAACGCCTCTAAGAGATGTGCAGCCAGACACTGAGCAGAAGAACATTGACACTGGTCAACTTCAAACCCAGCAAAGTTAAGGGGTTGGAATAGATGGCCTCTTGAGTCTCTTCCAGCTCTAAATATTTGATCCTGTGACCCTAAGTGCTTGACAAAAGACCTGTCCAATGGGACCTACCCCCAAACGTGTCCTAGATTGCCTCTGAGTGTTTAGTACTTATGGTCTCTGGTACTGCAAGGATAGTGTGGCAACCAAAGAAAAATCTTGCTAGTACTCTTGGCCATCTCAGGACACTGCTTCCTGGTAACCCCTGATGTATGGCTTGAGTTGAAGCCATGGTTTTCCATTGGACTTTAGCTCTGGAAAGAGCCATATAAAGAACTAGCATGTGTGGGAGTCCAGAGGTCTGGGTTCTGATCCCAGCTCTGGCATGAGCTCTGTGACTTCAGTAATCATCAACAGCTCAAATTCTTTTGGCATTTTGTAGTTTACAATATTGCTTTCTAACCAACAACCCCATGAGGCGTAGGGAGACCTAGTTTGCAGACAAGGCTGAGCTCGGGGCACTGAGACGATTTACCCATTTAAACATATAATTAGTTCTTTTCACTCTTAGAAAAAGTGATCTGTTCTGGTACTATACTGCCTCTCCAAGGTACTGCATGAACTACTGGAGCCTCAGTCTGCTCATCTGTGAAAAGGAGGGATTGTGCTAGATGAGATCGAAAGCCCTTAGAACGAGAATGCTTAGCACCACAATTTGAGTTGTGCCTGGGCTAATTGCTGAGGATGAGTCAATGCTCCCTACCAATCCAGTGAGGCTCCCAACAAAGACTGGTCAAACTCCTTAGTGAAATACATGTTGGCATATACCTTGCCTTGAATGGAGTGAGTGTGGGAAAATGCTGTTCAGGTGGCATGTATTGCTGGAACTAGCGTGCAGCTAAGAGAGCATGGTCTCTGCATTCCTTGGGAAGCAGTTCATATTTGGTCAAAGCTCCTCAGTTTGTATTTAAGGAAAAGAGCAGTTGGGTTCATGTTTTCATTTGCATTTTATCAACTGAACTCCTTCATGGCCTGAGGACTTCTAGTTTGGGAAAGAACCAGAGGCATGTGAGATGATGGTGCAAGTGTAACAGCTGCCTTTACATTCCAAGGATGGCTTCTGAATGATTTCAGCCTTTTTTAGCCCAAGGGGATACTGACAGATTTTTGTCTTGTTTTGTTTTTAAGAAATATTTGGCCTTTTATTATGGTTTTGCTTCTTTAGGGTTAGCAATCTGGAAAGGTGCTTGACCAATTGTCACCCAAGTTAGCAATGTTGGCAACTTGAATAAAATTCAAGAAAATTTGAAGCTCTTTTTGAGCACAAGAAAATGTGGGCAGCCTGGATTTGTGAAGCTTCATAATTTGATTCTCTGTGGAGTTTTGCGGTGTTAGCAGGATTCAGTTAGTAGTGAGAGTCCTCAACAGAAATGCAGTATTTGAACACTGAAACATTTTTGAAATGTTTGGAATTGCTTACATGGGGATGCTCAGAACTTAAGGATCATCATCTGCTTTTTGGTTCATAAGTAAGACTACTGGGGGCTTAGTGAAGCTTATCCTAATTTGGCGAAACTGCCTTTGTGTACTTATTAGGGTGGCGAGAAAGTGCTTCTAACTTGTTTTCATTCCACTAAACCCAAAGGAAGCCAAGATCTATTCAGACAGTTATCTGGCCATTACCTAGTTTAAACAATGAGGCAAAAGCAATAAAGTAGATAGAGCCCAAATTCTGCATTCAGAGAACCTAGGTTCAAGTCCCAGCTCTACCTGTGACTTGGGGAGAAGTCACTTAACCTCTCTGGTCTGATTTCCTCATCTGTGAAATGAAAGAGTTGGATTAGATTTCTGAGGTCTCACCCGATCGTCCAAATCTCTGATTTTCTGAGCTGATGAGCCTGTGCATGTTTGAATTCTGAGTATTATTGTATTTGGAGTCAGGTCTGGGTTTGAGTCTTTAACTCGGCCACCTATTAGTAATATGACTAAACAAGTCACACAACCCTTTTGTGACTCAGTTTATTATTCTATAAAATGGAGATAATGCTGGTTGGTGGCATATCACAAGGCTGCAATGATTATTAATGTGATTTTTTGATGAAATATACATATATGTGTATATATCTATATCCGCCTGTCTACCTATAACATTTTGGAAGCCTTAAAGCATTAGATACATCTTAGCTGTTGTTACCATCCTTAAGTTAAACCAAGGAAATCCTCTCTGATAAAGTGTCTTTGCCAACCTTATGGTATTTGAAACACAAGTTTTGAGCGTCTATTAATAGCGAGCATGGCTCTCCTACCTCCCAGAAATTGTACTGGCCTTTGAAAAGTTACATGTGTTAAAAACACTGTTAGAAGAGATTTGAAATTAACTTTTCTCTGCATTGATGCATGAAGGTGACTAATAGTTAAAGAAATGTTGGAAAAAGCCAGAACATTAGTCATCATGGGATTAGCACATCCCTCAAAGGCTTAATAGATAATATTCTGATGCTTAAAAGCTTAATATGGTCATGAATTCCAAAATAAATCTGCAAAACCTAATTCTTAGCAAGTGACAAACTAATTGCTCTTCCATACTTTTTTTTTTATTGGTGTCTTTTGTTTTTATATCAATGACTTCTGGATATATACTCTCACCCCAAAAGTGAACCCTCTTATAATGAAGAAAAATGATTAAGGAAAAAAAAAAACCTGAGGGATGAATGCAACCTGCCAGAGTGTACAACGTTATGTTCTAGTTGTCCCCTCATCTCTGTGGAAGGGCAGAGATGACTTCATCTCTTCCCCTGGACCATTATTGGTTTTTTGCTTACTCGAAGTTGAAATTCCTTTCTGTGTGGATGTGGTGCTAATTCTGTTTGTTGTTTTTGCTTTTTTGCATCCCCAGTGCCTACCAGATTGTCTGGCACGTTGTAAGCACTTAGTAAATGCTTGTTCATTGATTACACTCTGCCTTATTTCATACTAATCTCATGTTTCTCTGAATAATAGCTAATAGTAATTATAATAGCTAGCATTCATATGTTTATATATTTATATTTGTTTTATGTATTATTTATTATATAGGCTTATATATTTTTATAAGATTTGCAAAGTGCTTTACATATGTTAAGTAATTTGATTCTCACAACAAAATCATGAGGTGGGTGCTACTATTACCCCCATTTTACAGATGAGCAGACTGAGGCAGGCTGTGACTTGCCTGGGTCACACAGTATCTGAGGTGGGATTCAAACTCAACTCTTATAGACTCCCAAGTACAGAGCTCTATCCATTGTGCCACCCAGCGACCTCATTTGTATCCTGTTTTACAAAAATATTCCATTGCTTTTCATATGCCCCAGCTTATTCAGTCTTTCTCCAGTTATTTGGCACTGATTTTGTTTTCAGTTCTTTGCTATCACCAAAAGTAGTATGCCATGAGTATTTTGGTATGTTGCACCTTCTTCTATACTTTGGGGGAAAAAAGTTAATTTTAGTTGGTAAACCTAGCATCTTACACGAGGGTCCATTAAGCCGTTGACCACTCCTAATCTTGACCAACCCTACTCACTCTAGATGGCTCTTTGTAGAGGTCATTTACCTATTTAAAAGACACTGCCACTCATTTGGAAATAGCTACTTCCCTATCCCCTAAGAGTGATTGATAATCCTACCAAATTGTTCTTTGACCTTGCTAAACTTACAGCATATATGTTCGTAGTGTTTGTTATATCAAGCCCCTTCAACATAACCACATAGAATAATAACCAGAATTCAAAGTTAATTTAAAATTTTGAATTTTGTCCTCTTCACTCTGAGGGTATTGAGAATTAGCCTATGTTGGTTTGGGTTGTCAATTTTTATTAGCATTCATTTTTTTCTCTCACTTTTCCCCCACTGTCCAACATAATTTTTTTCAGGTCTGTGCTAATTTCTATGGTTGATCTAATGGCATATCTCATTATTACTGAGTATAAAAATAGAACCTCTGCTCCAGAGAAGTTGAACTTACAACCTGAATGTCAACTTTGGAGTTAAGTTCTTGAAAGAAAGATTGTGAATTACCACAAGGCCGAAAACAGCTGTCAAGAGCTCAAACCTTCTAGGATTGAAGGTCTGCAATATGGAAGTCACTTTACATTGTGGACAGAGAAGAGAAACTATTTGGGGGACCCTCCTTTATAATGCTGATGGTAGGGGTACAGTCTTAAAACTGTCAAGCCTCAACATTTGTTGCTACTTCAGAGCTATGTTTTAGGGAGAGTAATTTGAACTGTTATATCCACATCTTTAATGACAATTATGTTATTGTGGGTTTCTGTCTTTTTAAAGTCATTTGCCCTAACAACACATACTGTAAATGACAAGAAGTTCCCTCCTGAGTACAGAACATTTATTACTGGCTTTTTTCCTAGTACCCAGAGGGATTATATGTTTCTGTGCCTTATATGACTCAAAAAAATTAATCCCAACCTTGCCTTTTTGTAAATTTGTTTAGTGTGAGACCAAAAAGGAATTAGAATTGCCTTATTGGCTAATAATAATAGTAACTGACTTTTTTATGGAGACCTTGAAACTGATACCCAGAGAAATTATGTGATTTATCCACAGCCATACAGTTAATGTCAGAGATGGGATTTGAATCCAAATCTTATTTTAAGTACAGCATTATATCAACCAATCTTGGTGCCTCTCCAGATAAATATAACCCTTCTGTTCTGAAAATATAAATCTTTCCTTTCACCTGTTCTTTTGCCACGCACTTTGCAATTCCAGCTATGCAGACGAACCATGTATATTAATTGGAAATTTAATCTTTAGTATGCTATATATAAGATGGAATGGTTAATTATTAACTTTGTTGGTGAGGGCATGGAGTCACTGAGGCTTCTCATGGGTTCTCTTCCTTCCCCTTCATTTAGACCAGGTAGCCTTTCTCTGTGTGTTACCATCTGTACTTCAGATCACATATTAGCTGCCTAATAAATGTATACGTCTGATCCCAAGGACAGTTGGTGAAGCATATGGCTAGATATAGGCCCTTACTTGAAAAACAACTCGAATCTATTAAGCCCTCGTGGTGCATGGGCTAATGATATTCATATAATAATAGCTCACATTTATATATAACAAACATATATATATATATATATTTTAGGTTTGCAAATCACTATACACATGCTATCACATTTGATCCTTTTAATAACTATAATATCCTACTGTCGTAGGATAGCAAGACCCATTAGACTGCATGAGAACTTTACAAATATATAGAGCTGGGTTCCCGTTCAAATATTACTTTTGCACTTTACCTTCTTGCTAAGTGTTTTCTGGAAATTTCAAACACTCATTTGCAACCAGTCTGCTCCCTCCCCTACCATTAAACTTTGCCTTTTTAAAAATTGGTTTTTAACACAGGACAGTGATAAATTTAATAGGCCTAAAATGGCATAAACCTGCTGGGTGCCCTTAATACAGAGGAAAGTAAATAATACAGTCATATTTGGCAGTTGAGTGAGGTTCTGTGCGAAGAGAACATATACAGACTCTTTGCTACCTCTGTGGAAGCCACAACTTTGCCCTGAAGGCTGCAGGAAGAGGGGATTGAGTTTTAGGAAAGAGCTCAACAAAACCTCTCTGGTCTGTTGTTGGGCCTTGAAAAGAGCTCCCTAGCAGTTCCCTAGTGAAAGGTCAAGGAGCATTATGTACAGTCAGTCAACAAGCATTTATTAAGGGCTTACTATATGTGCCAGGCTGTATACTAGACACTTGGGATGCAAAGAGTGAAATATTCCCCTATTCCCATAGAGTTTACATTCTAACAGGGAGAACAATGAAGATGGACACGTGAGAGCAAATGTCTTTCCAGTCCATGGCATTCTGGGTTTTAAAACAGTTTTTCATGTGGTCAGAAGAAAACCAGATTGCATCTAGTCACCCCTGCAACGGTTGGCAAAAAGTAGCTATCGTTGCTCTCGTATAGATGCAGTTTTGCTGGAAGTTCTTCTCCATCAGATTCCTGGGCTTGTATTTTTGTCATTAAGCATTTTGTCTAAGCTACTGCAAACAGGTGAAGTCTCTAGCAGCAAACAAACAAATGCATTATCCGTCCTCTTGGAAAGAATACTCCTAAGCAACACTGGAAGCTATATTTTGCTTGCTTTGAGCTCTTCATATACAATATTGCCCTCTGCTGGTAAATAACTCGGAAAAATTGTGTACAGGATGGTTTTTTCTTCCTGCTCTCCTTTTTGATGAGCTGTTTGGCCTACTTTCTAATGTACACACACTGGAGAAGAAAACCACTCCTTTTCTTCCTCCTCTGTGCTACCCTTCCCCCAACCAAAATAGTATCTCCAAAGCTTTTCAAAGAGTGATTTCTTAGTGCCATATACACTCTAGGGTAGTGGTGTCAAACTCAGATAGAAATGGGGACACTACACCATACATAAGACTTACTGTAGTTGTATATTGACTTCTAGAACCACAAATTAACATTGTTTTATTGCATTTTTATTTTGTTAAATATTTCCCTTTGGAGTGTTGTGTACCATCGCCCTCCTGTTTAATATCTCTACTCTAGGGCAGTAGTCTATTACCTGCCCTTCTCCCTTTCCTTTTGATGAGGAAAAACTAATTTTCATTTCCCCCAAAGCCTAGAAGTGGGTGAGATGGAACAGCGAAGCCCCTGGGCTTAAGCAAAAATTAACGTAGAGGGGCTACCCCTGGCATGAGACTCCCTTCTCCGTTGGGAATTTGGCCTATTATCCAGCACGAGAGCTTTATGGATATACACATAGCGGAGTTTCAGTTCGAATATTACTTTTCTTATTTGCTATTTTGTTAGGTGTGGAAGTGACAAAAGGGACACGTGCCTTGTTCTTAGTTGATACCATACTTTATCAACCTAGATAGCCGTTCTTGGGAGACCCATGTCTATGTATCTCCTTTTTGGGAACTCCGTACCACAGGGGTATCTTGCTGGTTGCTTTTGATAGGTTCAGCTTGTATGGATCTGGGCAGAAAAAGATCAGCTCCAACTTTATTCAGAGTCCCCAGGTTATAAGACTAAAAAGCTGATATTCAATTAAATGTCAAATGTAACAGTTGCCTGTGTGTTTAAAATGGTTTCGAGTCCATGACTGCTTTTCCCAAATGGAGGCTGAGTCTGTAAGTGATTCTGTGAGGAGGGGAGCTGCTGACCAGACCCTAAGGATTCAGGAGCCAGTCTGCCCAGCCAATAGGCTGATGCTTTTGTGATTCTGTAACTGTAGGTGGTCTCCATGTATCAGATGGCAGCTACACCGGGCAGGCTGGGCACTGGTTCTCCACCTCGGCATCGTGCGGGCTTGCTTTTACAAATCTCGAGCCAATGGACAGGAGTGCAGAAGAAATGGGCTCATGGGACGTAGTATAGATCTGGTTTTCTGACTTGAAAGACATAGTTTCTTTTCCTTGCACCAACCACAGTTACCTAATGCCTGGGGCCTCAGTTTCTTCATTTATAAAATGAAAGAGTTGCACCTTATAACTTCTGAGGCCCTTTCCAGATCTAAATCCCCTACCTCCCCATCCCCATTGATTTTTCTAAGCCTGTCACAAGTTGGAGAAAGAAAGATGAGAGAAGTGTTTAGTTGTGTGCTGCTATTAGTCAAACAGAATAGCCTCCCTTAACTCTCTTCCAGGTCCTTCCTTCTCTCTTCCTCCCCACCCCCAGCTCTTTCCTTTACCTCTTCAGAGCAGAAGAACAGGTTTGGAAAGAAAGGCAATGCCAGGGGGAAAAAAATATGGCTCTTAACCTTGGCAGTCAATGGCTCCAAGTCACTGTGTGGAGTTGGCTGAGTCATTTCAGGGTCACTACTCAAAATCCAACCTTCTGTGGCCGATAACTTTTCTTTTCTTGAAGAGAGCAGCTTGAAATCATGGGAGAGCACTGGGTTGGTTTGCCCGGATTCCTCTGCCACTCTCCTCAGAACCTCTGTTTCCCCAGCTACACAAATGGCAAGAATACACAGGCCTTACCTAGAGACTTTGTTAGACTTTAAAATGAATGCTTACCTAAGTGGGAGAAAGTAATTTCTGCCCAGGCCAGGGCCTGGCCAGCTAACTGGATTTCGAGATACAGTGATATCCAAGGCTACCCTTAAAAATCTAAGTGCATCTTTCCATGTCATGAAGAGGTTCTTTTTACTGGCTGGGTGACCCTCTCCCAGGCTCCTTCTCCTCAACTATAATAATAGTATATACCTCAAAAGGTATATAAATGTGCTATATAAATGTTAACTGTTATTACCCAAGATGAGAGAAAACTAGATTTGAAAAATGAGAAAAAAAATTTTTCTCCTTATTTCTATTACTCATTCCAGTAAATAACTGCCCATTCATTGCCTGATAATTCCCAACAGCAGCCTAGCTGAAAGATTGCCTCCGTTGGTGAGATCTGGGTTTAAGCCTTGCCTCTGACACTGTCTGTGTGACCCTGGGCAGGTTGCTTTAAGACTGTCATTTGTAGAGAAGGTGGTGGTCTTCACTGGTTGAGGGCCTGTGCTTACTAGGAGTAACTTGCACCAGTAAAATGACAAGTTTTGTTGGGTGTCCTCCCCCTCCCCCTCCCCCATCCCAAATATACAACCTTTCAAAAGGTATTGGCGATTTGGGAAATTTTGGTGCCTGTAGTCCTGAGGCAGTCCTAAATGTTGCCTCTTCTTTCTAGGATTGTGGACTCAGAGATTTTGAACTGGAAGGAGCCTTAGAGATTCTAGTCCAAACTCCCCTGCGACTCTCATAAATTAAGAAACAGAGGGCCAGAAATGGCCTCCAGCGAGTAATGAAGTGTTCCTGCCATACTGCCTATAAGCAGCTGGCTCTCCTTGCCATCCCCTCGTTCCCAGATCCTTTTCTTCTCCTTTAAGTTTCCAGGAGGCATTGGAAGTAATCCGCAGTCATGGGGAATCAGGAAGCAGCCAGGCTTTTCTGAGCCTGTGGCATGGCAAACGGCCAGGGCCTGTGGCTCTGTGACTCAAACACAGATGCTTTCACAGTGTCCGAAAGTACCATGGTCAGAACTAAAAGCTTCCTCGAGAGTGGGCGGCAGCAGGTGGGGAACAATTAATGGGTCGACTCCTGCTGGTTGGTAGTAGTAATCAGAATAGATCTTAATGTTTGCCCCTATTTAAAACAAATTTACAGTATTCATGTTCTTAGACATCCTTGAGCAAGTTCCCTCCCTCTGCAACAGCCTCCCATCCATCTATTGGCAAAAAGGTCATCACGTCAGAGGTCTTACCAGTGGCGGTGAACTCCTGGGTGGGGATGTGAGAGGGTTAGAGACCACATCCTGCCGTCCTGCGGCTGTAGCCTAAACTGGCATTTTGGTGTCTAAACTGGCATTCTACCCTCCATCTGCCTGCCTTTGCACAAGGCTGGCCCCCATGCCTGGAATGAATGTTTTCCTTGAATTTACCTCCTAGAATCCTAATTCAAGGGTTAGTCCAGGTGGAAATCTGACTTGATATGTTGTTGGTAGAAGGTAAGCCACTTGAAGGCAATGCCTAGGGCAGTTACTGGCACTGCTTGCTGATTGGTTGATTAGCATGTTCTCCTTTATATTGTCCTGTGTACGAGTGTCTACGTTGTATGTTGGGAATGTCATGTCTTTTAAGGCAGAAACTGTTTTCGTGTTTAACTTTGTTCTCCAGTGTCTAGTGATTCAATTTAACACGTGTTTAAAATGAACAACAGGACTGTTAGCTAGCACTTTATATCTAGCACTACATAGGACTTAAGGTTTGTGAAGGGCTTTGATCTTCCCAGCCACTGTGGGGAGTAGGTACTATTGTTATCTGCATTTTACAGATGAGATTGTGAGTGGTTAAGTGACTTGCCTAAGGTTCCATAGCTAAAAAATGTCAGTGACAGGATTGGAACTCGGATCTTCCTGACCTCAAGTTCAGTGTTCTTCCCACTGTGCTGTCTTTATTATGCACCTACTGTGTACAAGGCACTATCCTAGACATTGGGAATATAAAGACATATTTGAAATAGTGTCAGCCCTCTAGGTGCTTATACTCTACTGAGGATATCACCCTGCAAATAGATAATTAAAGATAAGGTAATCTCCAGAAGAAGAGAACACTAAAAACTAGGAGGGGACTGTGTTAATAAAAGTTTGAGCTGGATGGAACAAATGTTTATTAAGCACTTACTGACTACATTCCTCGTGATGCTTACTGACTGCTACCTACTCTGTTGGAATGAATGAGAATAGCTTGTATTTAGATTGTGCTTTAATTTTCAAAGATCTCCCCATAATTATCTTACTTGATGCTCACAGCAGCTCTGTAAGCTAGCCATTACAAATGTTATCACCACATCAGGAGACTGAAGCTCAAATGAGGTATCAAGTAAGTGGTGGAAACAGTATTCAGATCTGGCTTCTTGATCTCCATGTTCTGAACTATTTCTGTTGTGTCTCACCATCCATCTATGAACGTAGGTACTGTAGTATTGTAATCATGATCTTGGGTGATGGGGCATGTATTCTCATTTTAAAAAAAAAAGATGATTCTTTCTTGCTTTGAACTTCGTTTCATCAGGCCCTAATTTTACTTTTAGCTGGATCAGAACAGAGTAGCCAATGGCATTTTTCAGTTGCCTTCCGTTTCTTTTCAAGGATTGTCCATCCTGCCAGCTCAGTAAATACAGGGAAATGTTGAATGGGCAATGAAGTGCAATTGGTGGTTTGCCCTTGATTTACTCAAGGAAATTATAAACTCATTGTGGTGACAAGAATTACTTACATATGTGAAGCAGAGCCCAACACACATAGTAAAGTAAAAAAATTAATGCAGTATAGATAGCAAGGTCCAATAGAAATGTACCCAAAAGGTAGAATGTGTTCACCGTGGCATGTGGTTTTGCTTGGTTGAATATTAAGTCTGTTAATAAGTTCACCAAGCTGTGTGAGGTATCTGCTGAAGCAGGAAAGATCCTCGCAGAAACCAAATTCTATAAAGCGACTCATGGAAAGAGATCTCTAATGCATACCGTACTTCAGTGACTAGTACGATAGACGATAGAATTAGGATCCAGAACCTTCGCCTTCTTATGCTGGCAGAAACTGACAATAAAAATTTAAAAGAGGGTGTATGTAGCATGTAGGTGGGAGTGTAGGGCAAAGGGAGATCAGGAAGCAGTCTGTGTGAAAAAGACGTAGGGGTTTCTAGCGGACTGCTAGATCAGGTCTGTCCGTAGCGTGATGGCTGCATAGTCAGTTGTAGGCAACCCAAAAAGCCAGTGTAATCTTGGGCTGTTTTAATAGATGTATAATATCTAGGCCTAGGGAGGCATGACAGCCCTGTTGAACTCTTCCTGTCCAGACCGTATATGGCAGTATATTGTGTCCAGATCTGGGTATCATATTTAACAGGGTTAGGGATAAGTTGGAGAACATGGAGAGAAGGAGTGACCAAGATGGCGACTAGCAACCATGCCATAAGGAAGTCATTTGAAGGAATTGGAAATATTTAGCCTGGAGAAGAGAAGGTTTAGAGGGGACCAAATAATCAGTCTCCAGGTATTTGAAGGGTTTTAATGGGGTTTGGGAGGATTGGATTTGCCTACTCTAACTACAAAAAAAAAAGGACTAGGAATTGGAAATTACAGGGAGTATTTTTTTGGCTCAACATAAAGAAAAACTTCCTGATAGTTAAAAAAGTCTGACAATGGAATGGTGTGCCTTTGGATGTAGTGATCTCCGGGCCACTTTAAGTGTTAGAGCAAAAATTTAGTTACCACTTTTTGAGGTTGTTGTACAAGGCTCTTCATGATTTGAATAAGGATTACCTCTGAGATTATTTTTTAGCTCTTTAAGATTTTATGTGGGTATGTAATTGATGCTATATCATTTGCCTTCTCAGTTTATGGGGGAGGGGCTGCAGGAAGGAGAGAATTTGGAACTCGTAATTTTTAAAAAGCTGAATGTTAACAAATTAAAAAATAAAAGCAAAGGGAAAAGGGAAAAAAAGATTTTATGTAGGAGTGGCAGCTTAGAAAAGAAATGAAAACATCTGGTATGTGACATATGTATTCAAAGCCACATTGAAAAATACTCTCTTTTAACATTGACTATGGGTTTCCCCTCTTAGGATCACAGTTCTGGAGCTAGAAGGGACCTTAGAGATGATTTAATCCAACTTTCTTATTTTAAAAATGGGGAAACTGAGTCTTAGAATAGTAAAGTGATTTGACCAGGGTCATACATTTTGCAAGGGCAGAGCCAAGATTGACTCCCAGCCCTCTGATTCCAAATCCAGCACTCATTCATTCTCCTCTACCATATGATCTCTCAAGGTGATGTGGCACAGTGAATGGGAACGCCCCCCCCAATATGGTGCCATCTTGGAGATCTGGCTGTGTTTCACCAGTTTTGTGGCCATGTCAACCCAATACCTCTGCAGTCAGACTAATGGAGAGCATTGCTTCTCCGTTTCCTAGTACCCGAAGGTATCTTGAAATATTTCCTCTGTATTAGGCTCAAGAGGCAAAGAGTCATGTGACTAAAGCTTTAAAAACTGTTAAATCTTCCACGTTAATAAGGTATGTATTAAATTTTATGTAATTACATGAGTTCACGAATTCCTCACATCTGCCATGAATTAGGTGTGGTTCTGCCTGAAGGCGGGAGGATGGACTAGTTAACTTTGAAACATTCCCACCCTGGGACCCACACCCCAATCTGTGGTCTACATTTGCTACTTTTTGTTGAAGTGGGATTGGTCCAAGAGCCTATTCCTTACCAAGGAAGAAAGAAACTGAGTGATTGGCTAGGGGTGACTGTGATTAGCAACTGTACTGTGCTGTGTTGACTGGCAACTGACTCATTGCCAGGGAAACCACATAGATTAAAGGAAGCAGCCAGGTGAGCTTATGGAAACTTGGTCACGAAAATCCCCTTCCTGCCTACCCTCCTGTTCAGTTTCACAATCAGGACTTTTGGAACGTGTCCCAAACACTCTGCCCTTACCATCAGGATGTATGTAGTACCATAATTTTCTATAGCTTTTTCCCACCCCCTTTCACAGGGAAGTAGACTGACAGCTAGTTGGGATCCAGGTTTGCGCTTTGTTGTTTGTGTTCAATGCTAGGCTTTACCTCACCCTGCAGGCAGAACATTTTGGAGTTTCTCAGCTTGCTGCATCATACCACAGAAACCCCAGATGGGGCAAAACCAGTTTCCAGTTGCCGCCTCAGCTTTAGTGGAGAAACTCTTTTTGTGGCTGAATCATCTGGAGATTCTGAGTTCTGGCCGGTTTTTCCATTAGCCCAGTTAGGTTCTGTCTGTAGAGCCTGCTTGACGACTCAAGTTTTCTGCCGTTCCTTTGAAGCTGTAGCCTAGGTGTCCATGGATTTTGCTTCATTTTGTTTTCTTAAACTAAGCCCTATGTAGAATCTCAGAATTAGAGGGCTTGACGAAACAACCTAGTCCAACTCCCTTGTTTTAGAAATGAGGAAACTGAGGACCAGAGTTAGGTAGAATCCACTTTTATTAGAAAACAGCCAGTTACTAGCTTCTTAAAGTAAAAATCAAAAGTTTTCTTTTACTGGTGACTTGCAGGCCACATGGTTAATAAATGCATATTGGACTAGGAGTTAGGACCTGGGTCCCAGTAGCTTTTCTGTCACCATTAGAGAAGTCATTTCTCCTCTCTGAGACTTGATTTCTTCCTGTCTACAGTGAATGAGACGTTGAACTACTCAGGGTTAATTGGAACCTTAAATCTCTAAGGGCTCCTCCAGCCCTAGATCCTGTAACATTCACAGTGGAAAGAACATTAAGAGGCTTAAGAGACAAAGGACCTGGGTTCAAATCCCACCTGTGTTACTGTGGGTGAATCATAACTTCCCTGGACTTTATAGTTTCCTTATCTGTAAAATGAGTTTGATTAGATGACTTCTGAGGTCCCTTCCAGCTTTGTATTTATGATCCTATGATTTTGAAGGTCTCTTCCAACTTAGAATCTTGGGATCCAATAATCTTGTTTATTGGAATCCTCAGGAGGCTAATGGGAGGAGTTCTGTGGCTAGTGGGTGCAAAATGAAAAACCAAAGTTTCCATGTTTCGCTTTTGTTGTAATCCCACACTAGGAATGAATGGGAGGATTGGTTACTAACCACTCCCTTTTGGCCTCTTGGTCTATGGATATGGCAGTTGCAGAGCTGAAGGACTCCTGTATTCATGCCTATAAGAATAACTGTTCTGTGTCTTTGGGGAGAGGAGGAGAGCTTCAGGGCAGGTGGGGCGGGGTGGGGGGGTGTGAGAAGACTGTATTAACTCTTGAGAACTCCGCCCTTGTGAAATCATCATCTCAGGAAGTGCTGAATAAACACAAATGGCTATTATTGGGCTGGGTTATTTTCTATATTTAAGGGAAATTGTATTGGTGATGGATGGAGGGGAGTAACCTGGTGAATGTTGACTGCACCTGAGTTCCCTTCAGTGAGAAAAGAAGGCAAGCCCGTCCTCACTATCTTCAGAAGCTAATTTATTCTCTGTTTAAGAAGACAGGCTGTTGAGGCCAAAATTCCCAACTCCAGCTGGAAAGAGGGCTTGGTGGTTTGAACTTAAATTTATTGACTTACCACAGAAGATTCATTATAGCCTATGCTCATTTATCTCTGTTGTTGGAGGGAGGAGACTTCGGCTATGCTACCACAATGGGAAATGAGAAAGTCCAGTTTCTCTAGAAAACATTTTGTTGTTATCAGGTTTCATTTATTATATTTACAGCAGGTAGTACATCAAAATTCTTGTTGGTAAGAACCAACTTGGCATAAGTTTAACCAGTTATTTGTCAGGCTTGCGGCAGAGAACTTGCTGCCCTCTGAGGTCCCATCCAGCTCTGGAAATTTGATGAAAAGGGGAGATGGCCTTTTCCAAAGGCCTGTAAATTTAGAGCCTATACATTTAAACTCGAGTCTTTATTGCCTAGATCTAACGGTGACACATAAAAACTTGAGATATCCCATCATGTATGAGTCCCATCATGGAAAGTCAAAGCATCTTCTTTTTAATAAAAAGGATTTCTAGGACAAGGGATGGACAACAGCACAACGCACAGGATGGTGAGGGGGCAGTTGACCTTGCAGGGGGACATAATCAGGAATGCTTCTTACAAGCACACATTTTGTAACCTCCTAAAATCATAGTCTCCATGGTCCATCAATGTTTCTTTTGTGATTTGGTTATGACTGAGATGTGTTAGAGTGAAGGCACAAAGCTTCAGGGTGACAATAATATACTTGGTTTTGCTTTGTGCTCCTAAGTATCCTGACCTTAGAGTATAGTCAATTAGCTAACATTTATTAAGCAACCCTTTATGTGCCAGGCACTATGCTAAGAGTTGGGGATACAAGAATGGCAAAAACCAATTTTTTTGTTCCTGTTTGAAAGTCCCTGCTTTCAAGGAGTTCACATCTTAATGGGGGGTGGGGAAGGGGAGAGGAGACAACTTACAAACAACTATTTACAAGGAAGATATAGACAGGGTAAATGGAGGGGCAATCTTAGAGGGAAGGTGCTAAGATTAAGGAGGACTGGGAAAGGATTCTTGCAAAAGGTGGGATTTTTAGCTGGGACTTGGAAGAAGCCAGGAGGTGAGGAAGGAGAGCATTCTAAGCATGGAGGACAGTTGGGAAATGGAGCATCACAGGTGAAGGGCAGGGGGAATCGTACCACTTCTTGATGCTAAGCACATCAGGTGAATCATTGGATTTTTAAATGACAATGAATTTCTCCCATTGCTTCAAGCCCTTCTCATTTATGCCTGTCATCTGACTACTCAATCTAAAGTCCAGTCTAAGCAGTTCCCGAGAATTCAAATTGGAGTCATTCTGCAACTGTTCTCAGCCTGTCTCACATTTTGTTTTTACTAACCACCCAGCATTCAAAGCTATTCCCAACCCCCATTTTTGAAAAGCTTTAAAAAAACAAAAGACACAGCTTGGCAAAATAAGTCAGAAATGTCTACTTCCTGAATGATAAATCTTAAAATTCCAAGGGAGGAGGTGACAGAGACTCAGATGTTCGGTGTGAATGAGGCTAGGATCTCTGAAAGAACACTATTTCCCAGCTGGAGTCATTCAGGAAATAGATGGTAGAATTTGGTGGGGTGCCTTGTCCTGTCATTTTGAGTTCTATTAGGATGCCTCCTCTATCACAGTATACTTTCTTTCATGATAGATGGATGATTAGCAAATGCCTTCAGTACTCAGGAGCCTCTTGCACTGATTCTAGAGTAAAAGCTTCCTAGAAATGAAACCATTAACTCAATTCCTTGCCTTTTTCACCCTACATGAATTTGTCTAGGGCAGTGCACCTGAAAAGTCTGGAACAAGATCACTCTAGGCAATGATTTAAGTGTCGAAAATATGCACTAGGAAAAACATTGTCCAGGATTGGGTTTTCATGTCGCGTGATGTTTCCTCTTTCCCTCTTCCTATCTACCTGTGCTAAGCTGAGCTGAAATAGGAAGTATATGGCATGTGAATGGTGAAAGATATGGTAGCTTGTGAGAAGGACTTAAAATTAGTGCCCCCTCTTCTATTTCAGGAATCATTACCTTTGAAAGGGGCCAAGGCCAAGCTTTTTGCTTCAGATTGTTCAAAGCAAACATTAGGTATCTTGTTCCTGCTAGGAGGTAAAGGGTGAACCATCTCCTAGCACACTCTTGGTGCGATGGCAGTCATTTCCCAGAATGCCCTTCTTATGTCCCTCTTGCATTTGTGTGTGTGCTCTTTCAGGTGTAGAAGATGCCAACGCCTTCGCAGAGGAGTGCAGCCGCAGAGGACAGAACGCCCTGCCTTTCCAGTCCAGTGCCCGTTCTCAGAAGATGAACCGACCTGCTCCCCCCAAACCTGTGCCTCAAAATATTTCTGAGGAGGAGGAGCAGGATAAACCTCGAGTCAGCAGCAGCAGCTGGGAGTCCCCCATATTCTTTGCAGGTGTGGAAAAAGAGGTTGCTGAGAAATGTCCCCCAAGTCCCCCTCCTACTTCCCTGAAAAGTGAACGTTCTAAAATGCAGGAGGAGCAGAATAATGCCGTCCTCCCAGATTCCCTTAGCTGTGCAGATGAGGAGAAAAAGGCTGCTGTAGAGAGCACCCCAAAAGAGGGACACCTTCATCCAGACCAAAACAAAGAGAAAGACGGCACCCAATGCTGTTGTATTCTGACCTGATGTGAGCACAGCATGTCTGGGGCTTGGGGAGATGTTAGGGGAGACGCCCAAATGGGCAGAGCAGCCAAGTGCTAGGTGGCGAGCTTTAGGGTTCCATGCACAGTTCTCTTCCCTAACTCAGGAGACAGACATCCTTTCAAGTAATTCTTAATCTCTCCAAACCTCTAAGTTTCCCCCACTTCTAAAACCAGGGGGGTGCTGTATGGTTCTTTTTGTGTGTGTGAAGTGTATTGTTATTTCAGGGCAAAAGGTGCTAGATGTAACTGCAAAGGGCTGCTTCCTTTTAAACACCCTCAAGCCCCACCCTACAGCAGCTAATGTTTTAGTTCTCTGGTTCTGACTAATTCATCCCTGATACACATGCCAGGCCCATAACCCAGAACTTATGCAAATGGAAGAGGATTCTTGTGTGTCAGGCATGTTCAATGTTAAGGTCTGGTGGGCTCCATACAGGGAGAACAGGTAGAGAACTCTGTAACCACAGAAAAATACTCTCATGCCTTTTCCTGGTGTCAGTAATAAGCTACAGGATACCCTTGTGCCCTAGTAAAGTGGGACGTCTCTTAAGTGCCAAAGACGTGTTGCATCTATTTACTCTCCACGGTCGCTATAGAAGTCACCCTGTCCTCTCTTCTCCCATCTTCCCCACACACCCTCCCAAACAAGACCCCTGCAGTAAGAAGGATTGTGCTAAACTGAGTGACCTTTTGTGAATGAACGTGAAGCCTGAGATTGTGTGTGTGTGTGTGTGTGTGTGTGTGTGTGTGTGTGTGTCTCCCCACCCCCAATCCATCTATCTAGGGCTGCAGGTGCTACTGAACCCACTTGTCAGCCTGCTGCCCCTTCAGCCATAGGATGGCCCCATGTAGGCACAGTCCCCTAACACCTGTACTTTGGGAGCCAGAAAGGATGGCCAGATGGCAGAATGTCACCAAAATGGCCATTTGGAGGGATGCTAGATTTGTAGGCAGGAGACTTGGATCCCTGTTTGAACTTTGTTCCTTATAACTCGTGTGACCTGGGGCAGGTCACTCTACCTCCCCTGGCCCCAGTTTACTCATCTGTAAAATGAAGCAGTTGGACAAGCTGACCTCTAAGGGCTTCTTCCAGATCTAGTCCTGTGATCTCCTAATCGTCAGATATGGAAGAATTTTAAAAGGCTGCTGTAGAAGGAAGCTGTGATCCAAGACTTCTAAACAGAAGTGGAATTTCAAAGCTATTTATAGAGTGGGTGCATTTCTTCCATCTTACCCAATTGTAGTCATCATTAACTACAATGGCCTCTACCTTTATCCTTGCACTGGGTTCTGTTAGTGCTAACCATTAGGAGATCAGGTCTAGATGCAGACATAGGCATGGTGTGTGTATGCACGCGTGCGTGCGCTTATGTGTGTATGTGCATACGTGTGTGTCACTGATCAACTGTGAATCTCTGACTATTTCAGAGCCAAGCATAAATGATCATTTTGCATTGTCCATGCCTCTTCTTCCCTTTGTTAATATAGGTCTGTTAATTTAGGTAAGTGAGAGAGTTGGCCATCGTAAGATCAGATGCCCAAATGGGTCTATTTTGGAGGTATGCTGATAAAATACCCACTGGACAGCTTGCTTAATTGGGGTCCCTCAAGCTATTCCCGTGGAAAAAGAAGCATAAGATGTCTTGTGGGAAAATCTTCCAAATTTATTTTTTTTCTTCCAATGCTCAATAGTAAGAACTTGAGGGGAAAAAATCTTCTGTCTCTCAAAAGGCAACATGGTCTGAATCTGATCTGGGAAGCAAAGGGATAAGGTCCTGTTCCTTAATACTTGGAGGGCTGAATTTCATAAAGAAACAACAGCCCCTTGAGGTTTTCATGCCTCTGTGATAAAGCAGGGTACCATACTTCAGTGTTTATGAAATAGGAAAACAGCATGATGGACAAATGGGAGAAGAATCCTGGATTCAAACACTGCCTCAGCCAGCAATGACAGGGCCAAGCTTGGATGAGTCACTTAACTTTTTTAAACCTCAATTTTCTCACCTGTGAAAATAAAGGGATTGGATAGGGCTTAGTTAACTGCCAAGGTCCTTTCTAGCTTCAAATCTATGATTTTGGTATCTCTACTGCAAAAAAGAAGGTAGAGTTAGTGGCTCTAAGAATGCTCTGGCCTGGTAAAAAGCAAAGTATCTATGTGTAGTGCTGAGAACAATGGATGTAGAATCCCTGCTCTGCAAATGTGACCTTGGCCAAATCACTGTCAGTTTCCTCATCTATAAAATGGGACTAGATGGTCCCTTCTAGCCCTAAACCCCATGGTACTGTGACCCATTTTATCTACCTGCAGTCAAGAGTTCTCTTCTGAAGCTTCATCAGGATGGGCATAGCAACCAACTGCGACACACACACACCAAACTAGGAATCTAGATGGAGAGTTGCCAGCAGAAGCAGATGGGTGATTTAGAGGCATCAGCCCTTTTCCTGTGTAATTGAATGAAAAATAGAGGCAATTGGGGAGCATGTGTGAATACAGAATGAATTCAGGTCCGAGTTGAATGGGTTTAGAAACTTTCCCCAGTTGCAGTATACTCTGGGCACTGACTGGTTTGGGGATTTTAGGGGAGAAGAGGGAGGTGTTTTTGGAGGTGGGGCTGAAGGTGTAGCATTGTCATCTGAGGAGCCAGATCCTAGAATGCTAGGTTGCTTTGAGTTTGAAGAATTTGGTACACATCAAAGTACTCTCCAGTAATTTAAAAGTACCCTAGCAATGTGTGTTGGGCCCCACTTAGGCAAGCATCTATGGTAAGAAAAGAGTTCATCTTTAATACAAGTATCTGCCATATTACTGGGGAAAGGAAGAAGCATTGGCAGCACCTACTGTGTGCCAGGCACTGTGCTAAGCGCTTTTACAAATATTATCTCATCTGATCCTTACAACAACCCTGCAAGGTAGATTCTTTTACTCTCTCTCCATTTTACAATTGAGGAAACTGAGGCTGGCATTAAGTGACTTGCCCAGGCTCATATAGGTAGAATTTGAACTCAGGGTCTTCCTGCTGTATTCACTGTGCCATCAGCTAGCTCTCTCAGCCCTCAGTCACCAATGAAGCAGGAGTGGGTTAAATAGCCATATGTAGAGATAAGGCCCAAGAACCATTTTCTTCTTGCCTTCATGTAAAGCCATATAGATGCTTTGCAAATGCCAGGCCTTGATTTCACTATAATTCCAAAATTCCAGCATTCAGCATTGTGGGAGTATGGTAACTTTAATCCCTTCCCTCCAGTATGTTAGTTTTATCATAATGTTAAACCTCTCCTGACCAGTCATTCTTTTCCTTGCTTAGTGAGATGGCAGTACTTGGATTTCCAACTCTTGGCAAAGTGCCTTCCATCTAGGGGGTACTCATACTAAAGATTCATGATGTCATTGATGTGGCTATTTCTTCCACCAATTAAGATGGCAACCCCACTCCACCTTAATTGATGGTTTTCATGAGTGGCAGTGCCCTTCCCCCCCCCCCCCCCCAATTCCCCTATTGGCCAGCCTTGGAGCGATGATCGTTGTGGCTATGTCCGCACTTAGCCTGCCTGGACCTACAGCTTGGACTCAGCTGGTGTGGCCTTCAAAGCCTGAGGTTTCTCCATACTACCTCCATATCACACCAAAGTATCAGAAATAGGACTTTAGTGGAGGGATACTTAGGAAATATTTTATTCCAAGTCCATGTTAGCTTGTTCTTACTTGCTTAACCATAATTTCTTGGGAAGTATTTCTTCTATTGTGGAAATCTCCTTGGGGAAAGAGTATGCCATCGAGGGGAGCTTTCCGTAAATACAGTACTGAAATTTGTTACAGCCTAGACATTAGGCCCTGAAAAGTGATGCTCCTTAAGAGAATAGGGAAGATGTGTTCATGTTTCAGCAATTGATGACCAGTTGCTAAGCAGAGAACCTTGCTATCAGAGCTCATGCCTCACAGCCTAGTAGGATACCCAGAAGTTTGTGAAATCATTTAATTTTTCAGCCAAAGCACATGTGTGTGTCTGTGTCTGTGTCTGCGTATGTATAGGATGTACCCATTGTTTCTAATGAATGATATTGATATGCTAAAAGTATCTTTCACTTATGATCCATTGTTTTGTGTTTTAAATATTGATGTGTTCTCATGAGTAACCACAGTCTAGCAAGTTCCAATTAAATTTCCTTGAGGATGAAAATCAAAGGAGACTCTTAGAAAGAACAAATTTTCTTTTGGGAGCCAGCAGCAACTCTCGATTTGATTTCTGGCTAACGGGATAATTTTATTGTGCAAATAGCATGGACTGTGTTGTAAAAACGGTGGGATGATAAAGCCCCATGCAGGTTTGACCCATTGGTCCTTTGCTTTGTTGCTGACTGTATTGTTTTACATTTAATCTCCATTTAAAACTTTAAAATTCAGCTGCATTGTTCCAAATGGCTAAAGTGATTGTGTTACTTAAAACTTAGTAGCTTATCTTGGAAAGGGAATTCATTTCACAGAACACATGTCATGGAAAAGGATGAACTTTGGCTTCATCTGATTCTGACAAATCCCAAACATGCTATAGGTCTTTGGAGGAAAAGAGAACCTTGTAAAGGAAGGCTCTTGGACAATGAATGTGGTTGAGAATGTTTTAAAAAAAAAAAAGTGTTGTGTGCATCCTTTTATTCCTCTTTTTTTTTTTTCTAAAAGAAACCACTTAACTTGCCCATGAATGCTGCTGAGTGTTTTCTGTTATTGTGATGACCTACATTGCATTCAGCATGGAGCTTGTCAAACTAATCATTCATGGTTAACTTCACTTTCAGCTTGTCATCCTCAAAACCATTCCTTTTAATACAACTAGCTTAACATCTGTGTATTTGATTTCCTCTGTTTTTCAGCTAAGAATTACAGCCTTAAAAAAAAAAAAACTATAAAGAAAACTGTCATATGAATGCTGTATCTTTTACTAGTTTGTTAATCATTTGAATTAGAGTAATAGGTAGACAATTTGCTACTTAAACTCTCCCCCTGTTCCTCCTTCCTACCTCTTGACCTCTCACAAGGTAGAGTAGAGAAAGTGTGCCAAGCTAAATCTTGATAAAATTTGTAGGGAAGACACTGTATAGTCAGTCACCTCTTAGTTACAGTGTATATTTTATTTGGAAAACATTTTAAAACAGGAGATTGGCTTGGCTGGGAAAGAGCCCTGGAATTGGAGGCAGGAGACTTGGGCTTGTAGCCTCCTTCCTCTGTGTGTGTTTCTGGGCAAGTCACCTCACATAGCCCCTCAGTTTACTCTGCTGTAAAAATGAGAGCATTGAACTAGGTCATCTCTAAAGGCCTTTCTTGCTCATTGACCTTGGCAGATGTCCAGGTAAAGCAGGGGTTCTTAATATGGAGTCCGTGGAGCCAAGTGGATATATTTCAGGAAGCATCTTTATTTTCACTAACCTCCAGCTGAAATTTAGTATATCCTTCAATTATTTAAAAATGTTATTTTGAGAATAGGTTTTCCTAGACTGCCAAAGGGGCCCATGGCACATAAAAAGATGAAGAACTCTTGAGGATAAAGGGTCTAGGAAACCAAGTAAAGAAGTGCGGTGCTGATAGTCACATGGTGGACAATCGAGAGCTGTCCATAGAGATGATGTTAGCAAATTACCAAGCAGGGCTACAGGGTGACTTGATGGTCTTTTGAATGTGGGAAATGCATATACACAGATCAGTGTATACCATGGACAGGATGTAATGACAGGCTTTGGTGACCATGGCGGGGATTTAGCTTAGACCTCAATCTCTATGCTGGAATAACTGTTTAGAACCTAATCACAACAAGCCTAGTTTCGCTTGTCAGGCTTTTCTCAACCATGCTTTCTTTGCTGGTCTGGTTCAAAACCCAGTTGTTGGTTTTGGAGAACCACTTTGACAGGCATTTCTCCAAACATTCTGCCAAGAACCAAAAAAGCAAGGCTCTTAACTTTCTCTTTGCATCAGGGCAGATGGCCCACCTGGCGTACTGTCCTGTTTCCTCTATCAGTGGCCCATGGAAAGGTGAAGGAGCTCCAGTTCAGGGACAGAAGACTGGAAAGCATTGTTTTGGTGTGATTTGGCCTGGGATTTTCCTGTTTCCTCTGCTTCTAGGCTTCCAGTCACCAAGCTAAGGTCAGCCACTGACATTTCCAATGGGGTTTGTACTCATACGGCTTGGATTTAGAAAGACTCTCAGTTCGTTTGGTCTTCGTTGGTATGAATGGAGTTGATTCTTCCTCCCCAGCTTGGCACCATGCCTCAGCACATAGTAGGTGCTCAATAAGTGTTTATTGACCGAGTGACAGAAGCAGCCTTCAGAGTCATGCGGTGCCCACCTGTCTTCTTCCCCTTCCCCATCTCCCAAGGATATTGCCTTTTCCTCCTCTTCTTTCTCCATCACCTGCCTCCCTCTCTGCCCCGCAGTGCCCAGTGAATATGAAGGCATTGCTTTGTCACACTTGTGGCCCTAAGAACCAAGGAGGTCCTTTTAGGAAAACCTGGGGGTGGAGAATGGGAAAGGAGAGGAATGCAAAAAGAGCAAGTTCATGGTGGAACTTATGGTGGTTTTTTTTTTAAATTGTTGTTGTAATAAGCTCAGATTACAAGAGTTGTTTTAATAAGTACACTTGTTTTATTCTTTTAATCAAATGAAGGAGAAGAGAAAGCTTAGACTGAGCAGGATGTAAACAAGAGGAGGGGGGTAGGGGAAAACGCCCCAGTAGGGGCACAGCAAACATTTCTCATGCTTCTTTTTGTTGGCCATGTGTAGACTCTGTGCCCATGAATGGTGTCACCTTTGAAGGGAGGGCTCAAGAGAAAGAAGCTAGTGATGCCGTGGTATGTGGCTCATGAGCCTGAAGGGCTGGTACAGTGAAGAGAGTCTGGGAGACTTAGGTTCAAATCCCACTTCTGATGCCTACTTCCCATATGACTGTAGGCAAGTTGATTCAACTCTTTGAGCCTCAGTTCCCTCGTCTATAAAATGAGGAGATTTGAGTAGATGGCCGCAGGTTTCTTCTAGCCCTAGATCTATGATACTTTGAAGTTCCCTCTGTCCTAGTCGCTGGGCTGCTAGGGGGTATAGTGGATAGAGTAACAGGCTTGGAGTCAGGAAGACCTAAGTGCAAACCTGGCCTCAGACACTAACTGTGACCCTGGGCAAGTCACTTAACCTTGTTTGCCTCAATTTTCTCATCTGTAAAATTAGCTGGAAAAGGAAATGGCAAATCACTTCAGTATCTCTGCCAAGAAAACCCCAAATGGAGTCACGAAAACTTGGAAATTACTGAAAAGACTGGACAACAACAGATGTTTCTTTGAGTCAACCTACTGTTTAAGCATGTCCTTAGCAAAGGGTATATGCTTGAAACATTGGTTTAGTGGTTTCTCCATCCATCAGACCTCTCTCTTCTGGAACTGGAGTGGTGGCGCCAGTATGAGAACACTGGGCACCTGAAAGAAGGGGGTGTAGGAGGCAGATACTGAGGTGCTAACATGGTAGACAGGGCCTAAAAGTCTAATTCATTCCCTTCATGACTTTTTACAAAGTTGGACTTCATGATCTTTATTTGCCGTGCTTGGATTAGAAATTCCTGTCGCCTTTGTTAAGTTTTAATTTTCTTGCTGATGCTCCAAATGCCACAGCCTCAGAGAAAAATAAATGAAGTTCCTTGGGGAACTTCAGTCGATTAGTGGTAGATTAAATAGTGATACTTTTTTTTTTTGGCCATTGTATGTAAATGTAATTGGATCTTCTGGAGCGAAGAAGGCCATCCTCATATCCCTGTTTTTCCCCCTTTAAATTGGAGCTAAAATGAGTCAGAAAGTCAAGGGACGTCACTGCCCTTTCAAATCTCCATTTCTTTTCTCTGCTTCTTGATATCAGCCATTTTAATTCATTGGGCTCCCAGTTAACTACGTGTGGAATTTTGAAATTTAATCTGCTATTAGCAGTAATGGAATCATCAGTGTCCTTAGCTTGCCATTATTTATAAACTTCACTTCTTCATGTGTCATGACTCAGAACAAAGTGACAGATAGGTTAGGACTCCAAACTAGTAGCCCGAAATGTGCTTGCCTTGACTTGGCTCCCCTCCACGGGGATTCAACTTATGAAATAGCCATTTATATATCCGTTTAGGGGTACATAACTCTTTACCCTTGGGGGCCTTTAGTTAATTGTTATTTTTTCCCCCTGGAAAGAATCCAGAGCCTAGTGTCTGGTAAGAATTTTTTCACCCCGGAAACCCAAGTGGAGGAAATAGAAGGGTCCGAGATGAATTTGCATATATTTGGCATATACGCACTCAACTGATTTGTGCTACTTGAATTGTATCATTTCTTGCTCTTTTCTTCTTCCATCTTTTCTCTTCCCCCAACTGATCTGGATTCCCCCCGATCCCTATCCCAGATGGGGGTAGGTTTGAGATAACAAGAGCCAGAAATCTTTACTGTGTCTCTTGGGGTTCATGATTCACACCGCAGATAACTCCCTATGACACTTGTAAAGTTGATAGAGCATGTTCTTCAAAACAATCACGTGGAGAATAATTTGTAAAATTACTAACAAATCCACATTTTAGATATAACTGAGGTTCAAAGAGCTTGTGACTTGACCGTGGTCACATAAGTAGAAAGTGTCAGAACTGGAGTTTGGACTTTGGGTTCTTGAATTAGATTAAGCCAGACCAGGAAGGGAGGAAACAAGCATATATTCAACGCCTATTCAGTGTCAGACATTTAGGGATACAAATACAGAGTCCCTGCCCTCAGGAAGCTTATGTTCTAATGGGAGAAGACAACACTGAAAAGGGGTTAGGGGTACCTAGAATGGTTTTGGAGTCCAGAGAAGAATTCTGAGGTTTTCAGATATAAACCCCTTTGGGGGGTGTGGGACATGTTGCTACAGAGGAAAGACATCTTTGAGAGGGGAGCTAAACTGAAGCAATACTTTTTTTCCACCAAGAGAGATTTGTTCTCCACTGTGGCAGTGAGGTAGGCAAGACCTGCTTCATGCTGTGATGTCTGCTTCATAACGTGCTTCTGGAATGACTTTGAGATGGTGAATTAAGAGGACTGGAATCCTCCATCTCTACTCCATTTCCACATACCACATGGGACCAGCTAAGGGACCAACACTTTCTTTCCCAAGCAAGCTCTCTCTGCCTCAGCTAGTCCTGTCATTTCATCCTTATTCGTGGGGGGAGATCAAGCCACATCTGCTCTCAGTCTCGGATTGCGTCTCCTGCTGGCAAAGCTTTGGCTTTTAGTCTCCATCTACTGCTGGCCAACCTAGCAACATTTTTGGGTCATGTTGGGATCTTGGCAGGGAACTTGAAAATTCCCTTAATTTTCAAACCCATGAGGGCCTTCAAACCACTTAGCATATTGAATGGTCAGAACATTTTTCAAGAGTAAGGGCATCTATCTTTTCAACGTGTTGTAGAAAAGACCATGTTAAGAGAACTTTGAATTTTCAGAGTTCTGAGTGCCAGCATGGTCCCAGTAAAATAAGTGGATTGTTAGTAGAAAGGTACTATAACAGCATAAAATTGGATGGGGATTAGAGGCTATCTTAAGGATTGTTGTTTTATATCTGAAGGTATCATGCCTGAAGCTTGACCCCAACGTGGAGTGAAGGAAGAATAATCAATAAATCCATATGTCCTGCTTTGGTTAAGCTTCCTGTTTAGGAGGCTAGTAGTTAGTTTTAAGTAAAAACTTAATGCCTTAACCTAGTCTGTAAGCTATAGAGGTAGACACTCAAATTTAAAATGGACGAACCAAGCTCAGCAAGCTCTGATGTGGAAGTAATTACGCCTTTGGTGAAATGTGCTAGGCTTTAGCCATGGACAAGAAAGATGCCACTCTCCATGGAGGCATATGTCCCAGGCCTCAAGCCAGATTCTGAGACAGATGAGGCCTCTGCAGCCCAATCCCCCTGAACTAAAACAAAGAAAAAGGGAGGCCTTCCTTAAGGTGAATGTTTGATGACTTGACTAGTGTTGGAGTGGGCATCATTCTCAGGCATGAAAGCATTCTATGTCATTCTTCCAGAGGCTGTTTGTGAAAATCGATTGTCTACTGAGAGTCCACCTACTTCGGCCATCTTTAGTCCAATATTGATTACATTTAGCAGGAATCCCTTGTGTTTTTGTGATATATATCAGCGGATCAATGGACCTGTGCTTTGTAAAGTGCAGGCTGGTGGTAGCTCTGCCATATTACTGGTTTCACTTGTTAGATTCCCAACTGAGACATTTGGCTTGAACTCTTGTGCTTTTATTACCTAAATTAAGTATCAGGTCTCTCCATCTGCCAAGCCAATTTTGCAGCCCCTCCACATTTCGCAGCTGGGAGCTCCTTCTACCAGAGTGACTACAGGATGAGGGCCAGTGTGCCTTGACCCCTTTGGCTAGAGCTTCAGAGGATAAGTGCATGCAGCCATGCTCTGCCATCACTGTCCAGAGCCAGACTTTCGTTTTTAGGCAGGCAACTCTGGCAAGCAAAATCCTAACTCAGAGCATGGTGGTAGACTGGGAAGGTGAAGGATTCTTGTTCAAGTACAAACATTGGGTACTTGCTCTAATGGAGAACATCCCAACATGCCACAAAATGAACCCAGTCTTCAGCAAACCTTTTCCCCAAAGAGAGGATATCAGAGAAAGTAACCTCCTTGCCCTGCAGTTCAGGCTGGGCCTGTTGGAAAGCTCCAACACAATCAAATGCTCTCCAATCTCATCATGAAGAGAAATAGCACTGTTAATATGTCAGGTTACCAGGGAGGTGGTTGAGGTTCCCCTGAATTGAAAGAAGGGGTGGAAAGGCTTAGGAGGATTACAGACAGAGATGGCTTGATGGGTAGCCTCTATGTCAAACATGAAGGGCTTTGAAGATCTTTGAATGGTTTCTTCCTAATATTAAAAGGTTTTCAACCTATAACTTAAAAAAAAATCTGAATTTAGGTTTGCTTTAGATGCAGTTGGATTGATCAAGGGAACCTCCTGATCTGTGCTATGCATGGGCTGTGACCCCATAGGGAGGGACTCATGCATATCCCCTTGTTATGCAGACATAAAGACCCAACCAGGAGCCCTAACCAAGAGCTTCTGGTTGTATATGAGTTCTAGTAAGGGGCCAGTGCATGTATCTTTTCCTACAGAGCAAAAGAGTCCTTGCCCAGCTCCAAGGGACTTCCCTCCTCCCCATATCCCCCAACAGGGGATTGCCCTGAGTAGCCCTGTGTACATAGGTGTTAAAGGTGGCAATTTTGCAAGTGAACACACTAGTTTATATGTTTGTTTTAAGTGGGATATATAGAACTATTTGCCTCTTAAAGAGGAAATGCAGTTAATATCCGAACAGTGTTTTACAAGCCATATTTCCTCAGGACACAAAGAAGGTGGCAAGAGGAAGAAACAGAAACAGAGAGAAGAGCAGAAGAAGAAGAAGTCGACCAAAGGGAACCATTAAAACGGACTTGTCAGACGCACCAGTACCTTTTCACCATATGATCCTATACCATTTGAACACATCTCTGTGCGTGTGTGTATTGTTTTGGTTGTACACATTGTTAGGCAGAAGACAGCTCGTGTTTTAATATTGTACTAAAATTGCACTATCACAGTTTCTCATGAGACTTCGGACATTTTAATAACGGGTTGTCAGGTTAGGCAGGTGAGAAGACTGCCAGGCTAAGGATTGGTGGTTTGGTGATGTGTGTCGTGTTGGCGATTTGGAAGATTGTAGATGTTTTTACCTTGTGTCCTTTCCCCATGGAGGCTAAGTGCCACTCTAGCGAGGGTTTTCCTCTGGGTCCTTCTGTTAAACCTCCGTCTCACTCTTTTCATCCATACAATGCTCATGCAGACTGCTACGACAGAACCCTGCAAGCCCGAGCCCTAATGAACCTAACTGGGGGCAGGGGTGAGCTCTTGAAGGATCTGCCAAGTGACCCTTTTTCCCTAATGGAGGTAGAACGTGTACTACTTAGCAAGCAAGATAACTAAAGATGGCATAATTTAAGAAAACTGTAATACTGTGAGTTAGACATTGAACCATGAAGAAGGTACTTTCTCTTAGGTAGAAGATAATCAGGCCAGGGCCTGAATGTTTCTAGGCCTCTGGCTTTGTCTCATCATAGGTACTGCCAGGTGACCAGTGAATCACCCCAAAGGCGAAATCATTCATTCCTTACATTCATTATGACCTTAGTCCCCAAACTCTCCAGACTGTCCAAATTCTACTTGAAAATTCTGAGGGTTTTTTTGGGGAGGGGTGGGGGGTCGTGATGCAGAATCTCCTCTTTGTTTTATTTATGAGATTCTTTTTCAGTGGATATACAGGATTCTGCCCCAATAATTCTTGTTCCACAGTGATATTGACTCTTCTCCTGTAGGGTCATGATGAGGGGAAGGAATAAGCTAGTTTAAAATGACATCTGCTATCCTGAGTGAATAGGCTGAGCTGCCTTTCAGTTTGCAAACATTCTCTTCATTAAAAAAAAAAGATCATTTCTTTTGAATCTGGCAGAGCTCCCTATAATTATTTCATTTGCATGACCTTATTGCTCCTTAACCTTTTTTTTTCTTTGAGCACTGACTAGAATCTTTGTATTGCCTTAACTTGATTCCTTGCATGTTCCTTGGCAGTGAATTCCTCTTTCCCTCTTAACACCAGGGCCTCTGGGTCACACTGGTTTGTTCTTTTGTGTCTTCAAGATGTAGTCATTGTGAAATCTTTGATGTGACTGGGGAAAATAAAAAGCCGGCAGCTTCTACCTAGCACTGTCGAAGGCTGAGCTAGCTCTCTTTGGTCAAATGCAGCGTGTCAATATGCTGTAACAACATACTGAGCTTTGGAAGCCAGAATACAAATGTAGCCGCTGCTTGTATGAAATGATTGTTAAAATCGTGTTTTAAGGGCCTTTTATCAGAGGTGGGGGGAGGGGGAGGGAAAGAGGGTAGATTAATTTAGAACCCTGGGGTGACTTAGTATTTATGCTTATCATGAAAACTGTAACCTTAATAAACATTAAAATTCTTTACTTCATATGCAGGATATTTTAGGTACTACATATGTGAAACATTAAGATTTAGCATAGCCCTTCTGTCGGTCACTTGATAAGTACCACTAAATTGTTTGTGCTGTGTTACTAATATTTAAAAATAAAAGCAATTCTCTTCATTGTTCTGTCTTTTTGGGGGGATGGGGTGGGGTGAGGGGACAGAGGAATGAGTGTTCTAAATGGATTTGGCATAATTTTCAACTGTTACTATGAAAATAGAGGGATACTTTATTTGGGGGGTGGGGGTGAGGTAGATGTGGAATAAGGCCAGTGTGAGATGCATATTAGGAGAAAGGAAACAAAGCTAATATCCTCCCACTTCACACAGGAAATGTTGAGTGTAAATACCCATTAGACAAGTATGCCAACCCAAACTGTAACTAGGGTAGGACAGTTGGGGCTTTGTCCTCATTGCTGACCTCCTGATGGGTAGATGGGGTTGCTCCTTTCTCCCCATTATGGCTCATCCCCATGCCTCACCTCTTGAGCTCTTTTGTTGGTCTGTGCCTCTGCCTTAAGGGGTTGGGGTGGGAGGGGCATAGGGGAAGTTTGGAGGCCAGAGGAGCAGACCCTTTATCAGTGGGAGCAGATAGGCCATTCCTTCTACATTATGGTATCCACTCTTTCCTAGGTCCATCTGCTTTCAAAAACCTCTTTCCCATGCTCTCCTCTGTATTCATGTCAGCCTTGCTCATCTCTAGTCCCTATAACTCTCTGCCTTACCTTTCTAGTATGCCCCCTGGAACCTCAATATGCTCTTTAACTCACTCCCCTTCATCCTAGATCTCTCCATGTTTCCTCCATCTTCTGCTCAGTAAAACCCAGCTTTATCCTGAAGACGTCAAATCTCTTGACACCTTCCCAAGTCTTGGCATCCTCTCATACTCCCCAGCCACAAGAGGAATTGTCATCCTTGAAAATCAGCTCCATCCTATCCAGACTCTCATTGATGTCATGTGTGAATTCCTAAATCATTCTTCCTATTCCCAATAAGCTCAATGCCTAAATGACAGTCCTTAGCACACCAAACCCTGCCCCCTTGAACCCCTTGACTTCTCAGTTTCTCCACCTCCTCCACTCTAGGACCTCTGTCTCCAGTCCATCCTGTGAAGGTTTTGCCTCCTCATACACATCTGCTCAACAGAATTTACCCCATTTGCTGAAACTCCTAGTTATAACTAATGCTAAGTTTTTACAGAGAAGTTACTACAATCCAGTAAGCATTGTGGAGGGGGGGGGGAGTTGCAGGGTGGGGAGGAGAGCAATAACAGCTGTTCTCTGTAGGAAAAGGAATATGTTCCAAACCTTGAAGGAAGGAAGCTAAGGATTCCAAAAAGCAGAAACAGGGAGTGTAGTCCAGGTATAGGTTCTATGCAAAGCCATGGAGGTAGGAAGTGGCATGCAGAATTTAGGGCAAAGCAGTAAAGGGGTGAAATACGTAGTGAACCTGGAAAAAGTTTGGCTTGAAGCCTAATAATGAAGGGCTTTAAATGCTGAGCTGGGAGTTTATATCTTGTCCTAGAGGCAATAGGGTCCTCCAAAAGGTTTGTGAATAGAAGAGTGAAGTGGTCACACTGTGTTTTTAGCAGATCATTTTGGCTGCTATGTAGAAAAGGGTGTGGAAAAAGGAGAAGTTCCAATTAAAGGACAATCCACTGTTGTGGTGGCCTGGGTGAGAGGTGGTGACTGACCACGAGCAGAGAGAAGCAGATACCAGTGAAATACACCATGGATGCTGAATTGGCAAAATCTGGCAACTGATTGGGTGTGGGTTGGGGGAAAGAGGAAAGAGTTGAGGATGACTTTGAGACTGCAAGCCTGGGTGATTCTGGAATCATAGATATAGGGCTAGGAAGAGCCTCAGAACCCAATCTCCTCATTGACTTGCAGCAGAACCAAAAGCCCTGTCTTCTGACTCCAAATGTAGCATTCTTTCTACTTCAGCCCAATTGGAAGGACAAAAACAAAAGGAGGCAAGTTATAAGGAAGAGTGGTTTTAGGGAAGAAGATAAACCAGGAGAATGATGGATGAGTTTTTCAAACTTTCTGGGCCTTCGGATAGAGATTGTTGAGTGGAGACTAAGCGTGGCACACAAGTGGCAAAACCCATGAAGATGGCACTTGTGTGTCTCATCTCATTATGGACTTAGAGGTTTTTCACCATGGCGATTCAATCAGTTGCTCCTCTTAGAAGCTCAGTTACCGAAATTTGGATGGGACTGATAGTTTGATCTATAGCTGATTCAATATACCTCATAGGGGAAGAAGTTCTGCAGCTGAATAAAGCTATAGCACTCCTGTACATTAACTCATCTATTTATATGTTCCGAATCACCATCACAGGAAGAGAATTTTTTTTTTTAATTTAGGGATGAAAAGGCAATGTTGAGTATTAGGAATGTGACTGCACTCCTCAAAAATCCTCAGGGGCTGGCTCCCTATTGCCCCTCCTTAGCTTGGCATTTAAAGCCCTCCACAGCCTGCCTCTAGCCTATCTAAACTTATTTCACATTGCTCCCCTTTGCGTACTCATCGTTCTAGCCAAACTGACCTCTGGCCTATTGCATGAACTTGGAATTCCATTTATAGCCACTGTGCTATACGCCTGATATCCACTTCCTTTTCATAGCCAGCTCTTAAAACCCTCCTCTTTTGAGGATCAGCTCATGTGACACCAATTATAGGAAGCCTTTTCTGATCCCTTAATATTAGAGCTCTCTCCCATTATCTTGAACTTACTTATATTCTTTTTTTCATATTTTATTCTCTCAGTAAAATGGAAATTCTTTGATAACAGTGATGATTTTGGCTTTTTCTTTGTAAACCTAGCACCTAGCTCACAAAAGGTGCTAATAGCACCTTGTTCATAAAAGATGCTAATAAATAAGGAATGAGTGGAATCCCCTAATGGCTGAAATCCAAGGTATGTATGACCCTGACCCTAAATAAGGGCTATTGAGAACCAGAACAAACACTTTGCATACCCATCTTAGGCATTCTGCTGGGAAATAGTAGTTTTTAGCATGTCAATATTCTCTAAAGCTGGAGCTCAGCCCTGGATTTACAGGGATAGATTTCACAGGGTTAGTATTTTTTAAAGTAAACTATTTCAATATAATGTGTTTTAAGTTTTTTTTTCTATATTTAAAAGCATCCTTCTGTGAAAGGGTCTACTAAACTGCCAAAGGGGTCTGTAATAAACAATAAAAGGTTATGGACCTCTGATCTAAAGAATTAAAACTTTAGCAAATAGAGCTAAAAGTTCATCCCCAGTGCTGTGATCTATTCCAGTTTCCAACACCCCGGTGTTTGTCCATTAAAGATGAAACCACATCGGTGCACATTTCTTCCCCTGTTAATTTTGTTTTTGGTGGGTGATGGGGAGAATAGATAATAAAGCTGTGCTAACAGGGACTAGACCCAAGCAGAGCAGCTAAGACTAGGGAGAAGACAGAGGAGACTAGCTGGGAGTATGTGGGTGGGTGTGAAGGGAGGAGATGAAAGATGCAGCTCGCAGACAGAGGAAACAACAGGAGATCAGAGGATAGACTAGCAACTGGTATCAAAGGCTAGGGGCCCAATTGGAGCCATGCCGGACCGGTGATTATACAGCTAAGCAGATGGTAGGACTGGAAGACCAGAGAGGATCAAATCAGGGAAGGGAGCAGCTGTAGAAGAATGTTAGAGCAAAATAATAATGAATGAGGCAGCTAAGGATAGATTTTTTCCAGCTGATGTGGGGACACTAATAGAGAGGGATGGGGAGTGGGAGGTGGCCAAAAAAACTGAGGTCAGGGAAACAGGAATTTCAATTTAACTCAGTAAACATTTATTATTAAAACCTTACTGTGTTACAGGCCCTGGGAATATAATGGCAAATAGAAAATTGTCCCTGCCTTTAAGGGGCTCCTAATGGATGGGTTGAAGCCAATGTGTTTGTGAAGCAATCTGAAATGGGTCCCTTAGAGCTCTGGCTTAACTCTCTTCCCTCCATGGTTCTCTGTCATCAAACAGAGGAGCTTTTCCTGCTGAGGATGCTGGGAAGGATGCTTAGGGTCGATATTGGAGGGGACAAAGATCTTCTGGACCTTCTGGGGGTGTTCTCCCTGTCTGGATTCTGGAGCAAGTCTGATCTCACTTCTATCCCCTCCTCCAGTGTCTATACTGATATCATTAACTCTTCCGATGAAAGTATGGGAAAATTCTTTTCCATTTCCATTAAGGTGAAGTTGGAAGAGGAGGCCTTTCTCTCCTAAAATGACCTTGACAGAAGTCAGCAAGCATAATTAATTTCCTTTTTCAAACAACAGAGAAACAATTGCATAGGAAGCTACGTATCTCTATAATGTATAGCCCTTGAGAAGTATATAATAAATTTAATATGGTAATTCCAACACTATCCTATTTGTCTCATTCTGAACTTCTTTTTGCTCTCACCTGTATATTTTATTAATGTTCCATTAATATTCTTTTCTGATTTTTCGACATTCCTATTTACTTCCCTCCCTCCCCATGACTCTCATTAAGATAAAAAAAACCCTAAAAAACCAACACCCTCCATTGTAACAAGTACAGTCAAGCAAAACAGATCCATACATTGGTCAGAAAATGTACGCCTCACTCTGCACCTCTAGCGCCAATTGGTGGGAAGTACGTCTCATGTCATTTTTCTGGAGTCCTGATGGGTCACTGAAATGATCAGAGGTCTGAAGGATTTCAAAGCTAGTTCCCCTTACAACATTGTAGTTGTTTTTATAAATTTTGGAACTTTTTTTTAAAAATTGAGGCTAAAGAGGAAAGAAAACAGTCAATGCCATCAAAAGTGCAGAAATGGGTGTTTTGCAGAGGTCCTCGATCTGAGATCCTTAATCACAGTTTGAGGGAGCTCTAGCCATTGATTAGGCTGGCCTTTGGCACTGCCCCCTTTTTCTTCCTTTCACTCAAACTCTGTCAAGGGAAACTACTCCCAAGCTCTCTTTTCTAGACCATGGAAATTTTATTCTCCTCCTTTTGTTTCCTTTAGCACCTGTTGAGAGGTTCAGGAGGCATGGTCATGTCCCCTAATCAGGTAGGAAAAGAGATTGTTCAATGATTAAGGGGCTATCTGGCAGGTTAAGCTTCCATGGTGATACTTTAGTAAACCAGAGCACCTATATCTTGGGGCTCCTCTGATGGTATTATTTTCTACCCTCAGTAAAGGATGTGCTCACTCCACAGATACTGGGAGTAAAATTTCTGGAAATACTTCAGAGTCTAAGGAAGTCATTGATTCACACAATGAACATCCGTAAAGCACCTGCTATGTTCAGCTCTGAGATATACTAAATTTAGCAAAGACACAGTCCCTGTTCCCAGGGAGCTTCAGTATTGTCGATGTGCAGAAAGAGTCACCATAACCTTGGGTCAAAAGGAAAAAAGGCAAATGATGGTGGGACAGTTCTTACTCAAAAGCCCTTCCCTCACAACCCTGTGAAGGGAGTAATGTAAGTAGTGTTCTGTGCATCTTACAAATATGTAAACTGAGGCTCCAGGAGGTTAATAAATACCAGAAGTGACACAGCCTGTGAGTGTAGGTGGTAGGACTCATTGAGATCTCCCGCCTCCATTGCCTGTGTACTACAATTGTGTTTCTTTTCATTAGGAAGTCCATTAGCAAGCTCCAAATCATCTTTCCAGCTTCATTGTATGTTACTGCCATTCCTGAATTCTTCAATTTGGACTATCAGCCAATAAACATTTATTAAGTGCCTACTATGTGCCAGGCATTGTTCTTAAACATTGCAGATACAAAGAAAGGCAAAAGATAATCCGTGACTTTGGGGAGCTCACAGGATGTAAACAACTATCAAAAAAGAAGATGTATACAGATAAATTGGAGACAACCAGTAGAGGGAAGGCACTAGCCTTAAGGGGGACTGGGAAAGGCTTCTTGTAGAAGATGAGGCTGTACCAGGACTTGAAGGAAGCCAGGAGGCAGAGATCAGGAGAGAAAGAATTCTAGGCCAAGGGGACAGCCGGCAAAAATGTCCAGAGCTGGTATATGGAGCATCATGTGTAAGGAGAAGCCAAGGAATCCATTGTCATTGTATCATAGAATATGTGAAGGAAGAGCAAAGTTAAGAAGACTAGAAAGGTCAGAGAGTTGGGTTATGAAGGGCTTTGAATGCCCTTCACCATCTGTCACTTCAATGTCACTGAAGTTTATTGAATGAAGGAGTGGGAGGGGTGGTGACATGGTCAGATCTGTGATTTAAGAAGACCATTTTGGCAGCTAAATGGAGGACGTTCTAGATTCGGGAGACACTTGTGGCAGGTGGACCAACCAAATAGCTATTGTGATGAAGGCCTACACCTGGGGCTGGTAGGGTTATAGAGGAGAGAAAGGTAGTACAGAAGGGAGATGTTATGAATATAAAACGGACAGGCCTTGGCAACAGACTGGATTTGGGGTGAGGAGTCAAGGGTGATAACCTAGGTTGCATGACTGAAAGGATAATAGTGGATTTTTGGAGAAAGATAAGATCAGTTCTGGACATTTTGCGTTTAAAGTGTCCAGTTCCAGATGTTTAATAGGTGTTGGAAATGTGAGACTGGAAGTCAACAGAGAGATCAGAGCCAGACAAATCTGAGAACCATCTGATCGTTGAATCCATGGGAGCCGATCAGATCACTGAGTGAAATTGTATAGAGGGAGAAGAAGGCCCAAGACACAGCCCTGGGGGACACCTCCCATTAGTAGAAGTGACCCCAATGAAGATCCAGCAAAGGAGATGGAGAAGGAACAGTTGGTTAAGTTGGAGGAAAACCAGGTTATAGTAGCATCATGGAAACCTAGTAAGAAGAGAGTGTCAAGGAGAAGAGTGATAGTGTCAAAGGCTGAAAAGATGTCTAGAAAGGCAAGGATTGATAAAAGGCCATTGGATTGGGCAGTTAAGAGATCATTTGTAACTTTGGAGAAAGAAGTTATGGTTGAATGATGTGGTCTGAAGCCAGACTGTAGAGGACTGTGAAGAAGTGAGAGGAAAGGAAGTGAAGTCACCAATTGTAGATGGACTTCTCCCACAAAAGGAAGGAGAAATATTGGGGGGGGGTAGCAAGTGAGTGGGATGGATAGATCAAGTGAGTATTTTTGAGAATGGGGAAGACAAGGATATATCTATGGGCAGGTGGGAAGTAGCCAGGAGTCAGAGACAGATGGAAAATTAAAGATGGGAGATGATAGAAGGGCAATTTGCTGGAGAAGATAGAATGGAGTGGGATCCCTTGGCATGTAGAGGGTTTCACCTGGGCAAGGAGATGGGCCACACCTTCTTGTGACATGAGATGAGGAGAGTGGAATGGGGATAAAAAAGACAAATGGCCTCAATTTTTTCCTATGAAACATGAAATAAGGTTCTCAGCTGAGAGGGTAGGGGGAAGGGGAGCTACGGAAAGCTCGAGGAGGGATGAAGAGGTTTGGAAATGCCACTGTGGTGAGTGGAATAATGACTCAATTAGGGAGGTATAAAAGAATCGCCTTGCCACAATGATGAGCCAATTAAGATTATGTAGCGTAAGCAAAGTTTTGTGATTTTCTCCAGCTTCATTCAGCAGAATATGGGTAGGAACAAAGGCAGTGGGAGTGAGAATCATCCAAGGCTGAGGCTTGGCAAGGGAAGATTAGCAACAGGACAAGGGGGCAAGCACTTGAGAGAGGAGGATAGGACAGTGTTGAACTAGTTCACTAAGGGGTCAAGATAGGGAAAGAAGTAGAGTGTAGCCCATGCAAAGATGAAGGCCTGGGAAAGAACTGAGAAATCAAGATAATTGGAAGTCCTGGTAGGGACAAAGAATGGAGTTTATACTTGCAAGGCAGAGGGAGGGACAACACTGTGATTAGATAAAGGAATTTTAGAGTTCATGAAGATGGAAAGGGAACACTTGTGTGTGATGGCAAAGGTCAAGGATTTAATGATAGCAAACATTTTTGTGTGTATCTGAGGTGAGGTGGAGGAGTAATAGGTTGAGGAACTGAGTGGTTAGCATGTTTGAAGGAGAATCGATATATGTGTCAAAGTCCCCTTGTATAAGGGTGGGAGTTGAGGAGGAGAGAAAGTTTGGAAGCCAGACTTGGAATTCGTTGAGGAAAGAAGAGAAGATTGGTTGACAATAGCTATCAGAGTTTTGATGGGGTGATAGATGTGGATTGAATGAACCTTAAAGGAGAAAAGATGACTAATCGATGATGGTAGAGGGAGAGTTTGGAAGTGTCAATTGGGGACAAGGAATATTCCAACTCCACCACCCCTTGACCATTGTTGGAAGTGGGGTAGGAAATGAACAAAACCAGAGTTGGAGAGAGTAGTCAGGAAGGAGTCTCACAGGAAGGGCTCAGGTATCAACAGAAGTCAGAACATGGAGTGGGAAAGGAAAACATTTAAGATAAAAGCAAGTTTGTAACCTATGAAGTAGGGGGTGGTAGAGGATGGTAGAAACAGATTTAGTGGAGCATGTGGAACTAGTGGTGCAAACTGGTTTCTTTTTTCTTCTTACTAAAGGTCAGGAGAAGTATTTGCGAAGGCTTTTTAACAGCAAGGATAGCCTTGACCTTGTTCAGATCACTTAGCCAATACTGTGTATAGTTCTGAAACTGGAATGAGCTGTGCTGCCTCTGGCAAGGAGCCCTGGGGTCATGGGAGAGCAGGTCTGGACTTCTAGGGCCTGGACTTATGTAGGACAAGGTTTACCTTTTGGGACAAGGCCACAGGTTACCATCTGCCCAGATCTGTGACACTTTGACAGAAATTGAGAAAACAGCAGCTGGGAATTTCAGATGTGGGGAGCTCAGAGGGAAGAGACATGGATACTATTCCTGCCTCTGTACATATTAGCTCTAGGACCTTGAGTGAATCACTTAAGTTTGGCCTCAGTTTCCTCAACTCTCAAAGGGGGAAATAATACACACCCCACCATCTTCACCTCACACATCTAGAACAGAATTCCTTTCCTCCCAAAGTTACCCCTATTCCTGACTTCCATATTTCTGTTGACAGCCCTTCCATCCTTCTACTCACCCAGGTTTTCAACTCCAAAGCCATCATTGGCTCCTTCCCCTTCCTCACTTCTATATATAACTACAATCAATAAACTTTTAAGTACCTACTATGTGCTAGGCACTGTGCTAAGTGCTGGGGTTACAAAAAGAGGCAAAAGGCAATCCCTGCCCTCCAGGAGCTTACATACAAACAAATCTATACAAAGCAAACTATACACAGGATAGATAAGAAATAATTGATAGAGGAAAGGCACTAGAGTTAAGAGTGGTTGAAAGATTTCTAGTAAAAAAGATGGGATTTTGGTTGGGAGTCTAATAGGCAGAGTGGAGGAGAGAAAGTATTCCAGACATGGAGGTCAACCAGAGAAAATACCTGGAACCCATGAGTTGCCAACTGTTGCTAGTTCTACTTCCATATCTCTCATCTCTATCCTTTTCTTTCCACCCATGGCCCTTTCAACTGAATCATTGCATTAGCCTTCTAATTAGTCTCCCTGCCTCCTCTCCAATCCATCCTCCACCTAGTTGATAAACCAATGTTCCTAAAACACTGAGTCACATCCCTGCTCAAGAATGTCTCCCCATTGCCTCGAGAATCCAAATTCTCTGTTTGCATCTAAAACTCTTCTCAGCCTGGCTTCAGCCTAATTTTTTAGACATACTGCTATACCTTCATACTCTGTGTTGCAGCCAAACGGGTCCTCTTTCTGTTACCCAAATGCAGTATTCTGTATCCCACCTCCAAACCTAGCTCCTTGCTGTCCACCAAGTCTAGAATACATTCTTTCCACCTCCACTTCGTCTGTGTACATGTTTCATTTCTTATGGGCAGGGACTGCTTTGTTTTTGTCTTTGTATCCCTAGCAACCAACAGCATCCTGCACAGAGTGAGAGTTTAGTCCATGCTTGTGGAATTGAAATCGAATTGAGCTGTCCCCTGGTTCAGGCCCCTCTACCCCATTTCCCAGGAGGCTAGAGTGGGATCTTAAGATTTGGGGCTAGAAGGGACCAGAGGGATCATTTCTATCCGATGTTCGTTTTATCTCCCTTTCTTGAGAGTAGCCTGCCCTTCATCCCAGTGTGAACTTGTAACACTACCAGAGAGGGTGGGGACTAGCAGGGGTAGGAGGTCTGGAGGGTGGAGGTGGGTTGGGTGGGTAAAGGGGTTTGTCGATTTCCCCATCTGTAAAGCTGAGGGGTTGGATTAGATTTGCCTAAGCTTCTTCCAAGATCTAATATACTATGATTCTGATTAAAGTCTAACCACAGACCAATGTTAACATCTCATTTAAAAGCCAACTTTCCTCCCTGCTCCCCTCCCCACAGCCCCCGATGTCCCATTTCATTTCCATAGACTACTCTGTGTGTTTCTTTTCTTAAAGCCCAAATGAACAGCTGGGGTTCAAAAGTCTCGTCATATTGCCTGGGGCCCTGGAATAAGACAGAACATGAGGCGAGTGGTTTGGGCGTTAGCTCCTAATGCTGTGTGTCAGTCAGAAGCTGTGCTGAGAATGTCAGGTAGGACAGAATAAATGCTGGCTTAGCTTTCTTGAGTTGTGACTCTTTCATACACCTACATTGGGTTGGGCCCCATCCGTCAGGCAGCACTGATTTTTCTTGGACAGCTTACACATTCTTGGGTCAGTCTACCTCATTGCATAGCCATCCTGCACCCTAATTCTGGAATCAGAAGGGGCTTATGGGAAGTTCACAGCACTAGGGTTAGTTAGGTAGGCAGAAATTAGGAAAGAGGTCCCTTTTCCCCTGGGGTTTATCAACTAAGGATCAGCAAGGTCTTGGATCTTGCTATGCTTCTGCCAGGGCCAGCCCAACCCCAAGGAATGTTGCAATGTAAGCGGTTCTTTTTGGCAGAGACTCCTCTTAACTCCCGCCATGTTGTTTCCGTCTAGTGCTCCCTCTACTCATAGTGTCTGCATGCTGCCAGTGCTGTCCTGGGCTTAGCTCAGTGGCTGGTATATAGTAGGTACTTAATAAATGTTTACTGATTGATTCCCTTATGGCTGCTCAAAACTCCCTGCATTGTAGTATGGGGGAAAATATTGGACTAGTAATCAGAGGTCCTGGTGCTGTGGGTCTAATCCAGGGGTAGGGAACGTGCAGCCTCGAGGCCACATGTGGCCTTCTAGGTCCTTGGGTGTGGCCTTTTGACTGAGTCCAAGTTTTATAGAACAAATCCTTTTATTAAGGGGATTTGTTCTGTGAAGTATGGATTCAGTCAAAGGGCTGCACTTGAGGACCTAGAGGGCCACATGTGGCCTTGAGGCTAAAGGTTTCCCATTCTTGGTCTAGTCTGTCACTAACATGCTATAGCTGCCCTAATCATATATACTTTCTTCTACTTGGTAATTCCTCTAGAATCTTGCTGGGATCTTCCATGCTAGATGCTTCCAACTTCCATGAAATTTTGGGGATTGGCAGGCTTTCCTGTCTGTGACCCCCGAGGTGGGAAGCCAAGCAGAGAGGCATGAACAAGACCCTGCCCCTCCCTATAAAACACCTGGCTCCCTTCAGCATCCCTGAGCTGGCCTGATGCACATGGTGATGAGAGGAGGACCATCAAGATTGGGATGTAACATGTAGCAAGCCTTAGTAGCAGCATCTCCTGAGGTACTGTGGACTTCATCCCCATGCCTGGGCCTGAAGGCTGTTGTTCCTGAGGCCCTGGGCAACCGTTACTGGCTTTATCTGTTCCCTGCCCTTTCCTAGCCTGCTTTGGAGGTTGGCTGCCCTATTTTTGGAAGTGTTAGCTGATGCCTCAACTCCCCATGCTGCTTCTCCTTCCTCCTCTGCACTCTGTTGGGTGTCTGCAATTAAGGCTCCTGGCCTTCCTCCCTCTCCCCACCCTTTTTTTGGGACTAGATTTATGCTTTCTTTGGGATAGAGAATTCCTAATAAGGCTTTTCCTCTACCAATATGGATAAATTGCTGCTCATAGGACCAAAGGAGAGAATGTATGTAAAGCACTTTGCAGACCTTAGAGCGCTATATAAATGTAAATCAGAATTATTATTGTTGTGGTCATATTGTTGTCTCCTGGGAGCGCTGAGAGATGAAGAGACTTGTCCAGCATCACACAGAGAATATGAAGCCAGGTCTTCCTGGTTTGGGGGCTGGCTCTGTATCTACTATGAAAGTCTTAATGTCTAACCACTAACTAACTGTAACCATTCTTAATGTGTCAGATAAAAAGGCTTATTGTTCTTCATCGCTGGAAGAATGTTGACGTCAGCAAAATGGGCCTTCATTTTAGGCGAAGCTTGCGATCGCTGAAAGAGCTATTTCACAAAGAAAATCCAATTCACTCTCCTGCTCATAGAGTTAAATTTTGGGCCCAGCTTGCTGTCCATTGGGGATGCCTTTCACAGATATCCTTTGTCCACTTATCTTTTGGGGAATTATTTTCAGTTTGATAGATTTGTGGCAATTACTTGTAACTTTGGAAGTCATTTTTTTTTCTTTTAAAAAAACTACCTTATTTTGCTGTGTTACACCATGTTATTTGTGGTTCAGTCATTTTTCAGTTGTTTGGGGTTTTCTTGGCAAAGAAACTGTAGTGGTTTGCCATTTCCTTCGCCAGCTCATTTTACAGATGAGGAAACTCAGGCAAACGGGGTGAAATGACTTACCCAGGGTCACACAGCTAGTAAGTACCTGAGGCCGTATTTGAACTCAAGGCCGTTGGAGTGGTTTGCCATTTCGTTCTCCAGTTTTATGCAGGCAGGGACTAAGTGACCTGCCCAAGGTCACACAGCTAGTAAGGGTCAGAGGTCAAATTTGAGCTCTGGGCTTTGTGCTCTGACTCCAGGCCCAGTGCTCTTACCCACTGTGCCACCTAGCTGCCTCATTGTATATCACATTTATTTTGAAATATAGCCTTCTCTCCTTTCCTCCCCAGCGGGCCACCTCTTATAACTAAAACTAGAGAGGAAAGGAGGAAAAAGGTCCGTTCAACCCCACTCACCTCCTGCCAGAGAGAAAATGGCCTGAAAATGCAGAAGGTTGCATACTGTTTAGGACACACACACTGTGAGAACTTGTTTTTCTGGACTATGCATGTTTATTATGAGAGTTTTACTTTTTATATTTTTTAAAAAAATTGTTCAGTGGAGAGACTAGTGAGAGGGAGAGATAGGTGCTTATAAAATAATATTTAATTAAATAATATTTAAAAAAAATAAAGCAGTTAAGTAAACTAGCCAGCACACTGACAATGACTTTGAGGTCTGGCATGTATTAGAGATTGCATGCAAAGATTTGGGAGTGTAGGAGGGTATTTTTTAAATGGCAAAGCTTCTTCCTTGGAATCTCGCAATAATATTGTTTACCAAATTACTCTGTTACAGGACAATTTGGTACAAACTTTGGAACAAAGCTTATGCTCCTTGAATAAAACCATGTAAGGGATACAATAAAATTTGCCGAAGTACAGTCAGTTCCGCTATAACCCTTGTGTTGAAAACATGAATTTGTTCCAACAAAGTTGAAATATTAGGGAATGGTTTGAGCATAACTTGAATTTTGTGTTTGCTAAATGTGGGATTTTATCCTCTAGAATCAGCGATAACACAGAAAATTGCAACATTGGCATTCCATCAGGAGAGTGACCTCAAGGGTCTGGCCGGTGTATGGCCAGGCTCCAACTTCTGTCTGCCAGTGTGGAGCTGAGAGGTCTGGGCATGGAGAGCTGGAGAGAACAGAGTTAGACAGAGCTCGTGGGAACAACATTGCCCCTACCTCCCAGCCAAGAACCAACTGATGAGCTGGCCTCTTTGACCCCTGCTACCCCTGAGCTGCCTTCTCAGTAGAATGTCTAAGAGATGGTTAAGCACAGAGGGCGTTAGTTCTCCCATGGTGAGGTCACATGTCTCATGTTCTGGATGGGATGGGCCATCCGGTTGTACTTGTGCTGGACAGACTGAATTTTGGTTGAGTTTAGAAGCCTGCTTCCCCAAGCAAACCAGATCTTTTTCAAAGTAAAGTGGCATGTTTATTGTATATCTTCTGGTACAGTAGGAACTGTGGACTGAGGAGGGATGGTCCATCCCATATACTACTTTATCTCCCTGGTCTCCTTAATCAGCCTGAAGCTGAGGATGCCACCATGAACAATGTATAGTATTTATGCATTTCTTTGTAAAAATTTTTTTAATTAAAAAAATTTAATTCATGCATTTCTTAGCCATTTGACATGAATAAAATTATGCTACCATTTTTATTAAATTCCTATATTTTGAAGAATTTGTTACAAATGAAGTTTTTAAGCATTGTGTTCCAACCCTGTTTTTCCCATAAGCCCTGTGGTTTTTATTATGAAGTTTTACATAGCTCAGTGATTTTTAGGAATGAATGTGTTGAGATATAGCAGGACTAACCGTACTCTGTTATAGGACAGTTATATCTATAAATAGCCTATAACCCATATAGAATCCTAGAGACAGCAGTATAACAAGGCTCCAGTGTGATTCCTTGGTCTGGAACTTCCTGCAATCTCTTTTCAAGTAGAGGTATCCTTAGTTCTTCTGTGATGAGGCCACATGTCTCACATTCTGGATGGGATGGGCAATCCGGTTGAATTTGTGCTAGATGAACTGCTGACGTATCCTAAACTGTGTATGGGCTTCATGTTCCTAGAGATGTACGGGATAGAAGGTTGGACTAAATGAGTTTTTAGGGTGCCTTTCAACTTCAAGATTCCATGATTCTTAGTTAGCCTTGGCTTCGGCCACAATCTATGGGTTAGTTAGGACAGTTGAGTGGCCAAGCTGTAAATTCCCCCAGATGAGGAAGAGGGAGGCTATTGGGTAATAGACACGGATAATGAAAGGTCTGCTGGTCCACTATATATCATGACTTAATTCCTTGCCTTTTGTCACTTGGGATTTTATAGGTTTTCGCTTGATAAGCAGCATTCCTTCTTCTCAGTGAACAAACGGAATTCGGTTTTTACGGCATAAAAATTATTGTTTCCCTGACTGGCTGGCTGTTACCCGTTGACACTGGTTGTCAGGAGACAATGAATCTTCCAATCATTGAGAAAATAAATTTGATTTATGGGAGCGGCAATCAATAGCTTCCTGAGACTGAGAGTGAGCTAGCCCACTTCACCCAAATAATGTCTTTTTCCTTGGAGGTTTCCTTGGGGATCTGGTACTGAGTACCTCTCTTTGTCTTTCTCTCTGTGAGACTTGGACTTAAAGTGGGCAATGAGGTGAGTAGGGGAAAGTGGACATGAAGTGTACCCAGGATACAAGATCCCATTAGTTCTTCCCCTGAAATCCTAGAATTTTCCTTTAGCTGAGGCCAAAGCAGTAAGCAGCTGACTCCATAAGCTGTATGATTGGGACCCTCCATACACAAAGGTGAATACATTCATGGCAGGAGGTCCCTGGCAAGGAGGGATTACTTTGTTTCCCTAAAAAGGGGTACCTTTATATTAAACTTTTGACATTAATGTTTTATTGATGTTCTCCTCTTTTGATTTTCCTGTCCCTAACCAATATCCCATTAATCCCAACCCCAAGAAGCATGGCAAAGCAAAACAAGGCAAGGGGGAGAGAACAAGCATTTAATAAGCACCTACTATGTGCCAGGCAGTGCAGTAGATAAATTGCCAAGCCTGGAGTCAGGAAGACCTGAGTTCAAATTCGGCCTCAGATACTTATTAGCTACGTGATCTTGGGCAAATCACCCTAACCCTGTTTGCCTCAGTTTTCTTATGTGTAAAATGAATGGGAGAAGGAAATGGCAAATTACTCCAGTATCTTTGTCCAAGAAAACCCCAAACAGAGTCACAAAGAGTCAGACAGGACTGAAATGACTGATCAGCAAAATGAGGTAGGAACTGTGCCAAGCATTTTATAGATGTCATCTCATTTGATCAATGCAATGGCTACATCTATAGATGTAGAGCTGTAAGGGACCTTAGCGGTTCATGTGGGGAAACTGAGACTCACAGGCATTGCCCAAGAGCAGGAAAGTAGCCAGTGACAGAGCAGGTCTGATGGCATATGTCTTCTTCCACATCTGTAGTCCACTACCTTGCCACCAAGAGGAAGGAGACACGCTTCACCAACAGTTCTTTGAAGTTAGGGTGAGCTTTATTTCTTTTGCAAAGAACAAAAGACAGGGGGAATCTTTCTGAAGTTTTTGCCTGGTAGTGGTGGTTGTTAGGCATGGAATAAAGGAAGGTTTGAGACATTTGGTTCTGTTAATTACTCCAGATTACAGGGCCAGATTGTGTTGGCAGATAATTTTTTTTTCTTCTAAAATTAGGTTTTATCCCTCTGAAATAAAACCAGAAATATCAAAGAAATGAGGAGGTAGCTCTTTCAGAGGCTGTTCAGTTCTGCCCAATATTCAGCCCCTTTCTTTTGGTTTCTGCAGCTCCTAGGCAGCCAGGAGAGCTACTTGTGAATGAATCTGACTTTGAGAAGTTAAAAGAACCTACAAGGAAGCAAAGAAAAGCTGGACGGCTTTGAAAACAATGTATGGTATTTATTATATAGGTTTTCTTGAAATGGAAATTTATTGCTTTATATTGAATCATTTCTTATATTTTGCTTTGTACATGGTGATTTTTTTTCTTTTTCTTTTCTTATTTTGTACTTAAGTATAAAATAAATTTCAAAAAAAATTAAAAGGGGATCTCTGGCTAAGATAAGTAGCTTTCTGGTGCAGACCTTATCACTCTGTGTAGTTTGTTTCACCAGAGACTACAAGAACTAATACCATATTACTCTTATGGGTCCAGAGATAGGCTGGGTTTCCTCTGCCTGTCTTAATGCATTTCCCTCTTTGTTGGGTTCATTGGCATTTGGGAGTTCATGAATAAGACAGCATTCATCTTGGGTTGCTGCAGCCAGCCACCGGGAATTGGGTTTCCATCCCTGAGTCTTGGCAGGGCTCATCTTAGGGTCTTCTGAGGTTGCAGGCTGGTGTGCACATGTGTGGTGGCAAGGTGGGACTAGAGGGCAATTCTGGCTATCTCTTTTTAAATCCACTCTTCAGCTGGATGTGGTCTTGGAGCCCCTGGATAGCAAGGTAAATTTGCAATAAAACCAATAGCAAAATGGACACATTGGTTTTAAGAGCTGGAAGACTTAAGAAATCACCCAGCACAACCAAGGGTATATTGATAAAAGTTTCACAATCAGTTTTCAAAATAAAATGTGTGTACTTTCAAATCTAATCTGCATTATTAAAATTTTCCATTACTTTCATTTTCAACATTTCATTTTTTCTCCAATTACATGTGAAAACAATTTTTAACATTTACTTTAAAAAAAATTCTGAGTTCCAAATTCTCCCCCTCCCTGAGACAATCTCCCTCCCTAAGTAATCTGATATAGGTTATACATGTGCAATCATGTAAAACATATTTCCATTTTTAGTCTTTCTGTGGAAGAAAACTTCAATAAAAAAAAAAGAAGTGAAAAATCTCTATCACTTTCTTAAGGCTAAACGATCACATTCATCAATCGAGCCCTGATTTGTAGCATTTGCCAATTTCAGAGGTATAAATTCTCACATTAAAAATTTAACCATATGCCTGTACAAGTGAATTCAAGTTGGTTCTTAGCACACCCCTGAGTACCACCCACACATTTTTATAGATGAGGAAGTTGGGATCCAGAGAGCTTGCCTGCAGCTACACAGGCATAATCATAAATAGGATCTGAATCTATGTACTCTTATTCTATTGATTTTCCACTGCACCTGATGACTCTCGCTCTTCTCAGTCCTCTGAATGTCAGCCTTTCTTAAGGAAGTGCCCCCAAACAAGGTAGACGGAAGAAGCAAGATTCGCCCCTGCCTTCCCCGCCCAAATAGAATGTAAACTTGTTGAGTTTTTGGCTTCATTTTTGTCTTTGAATTCCCAGTGTTTAATACAGTTCCTGGCACGTAGTAGGAGTTTAATACATGCTTATTAAACGAATGAAAAGAAGGAATTTTTAAAAGTACCAGAATGACCACAATCACCAGATACCTATTAGCTATATAGTCCGTTAAACTTCGCAAAGTGTTTTACAACTACAGTATGTTATCTCCTTTGATCTTTACCCCTATTAAATACACGATATTAGATAATCAGCTCTTGAATAATTGAAATTAACTCAAAGTTTGGCAATTTAACATTTGTCTGCAACCTTAATGGAAAAGGGGAAATGGCTAGGTTCTCTTTTCTGAGGCTTAGGAAGGCTACCTGACCGGGGGTTAATTGAGATGGTATAAAGAACCGCAGGTTACTTCCCACCACCAGTACAGAAGGAGAGGGAGAGGGTGAGCTGAGTTACCCAACTAGCTGGGTCCCTCATTCAGGCAACTCGGTCTATTCACAGGTGTTCATCCTTCATTTTTGAAGAGGACCATGGCATCAGGGAAATGATGATATGACTTACAGTTGACTTTGATTTGAGTGAAGGAAGGATGTGAGAGGTCACCAGCCGACAATCTTTACCTTGGAAGTTGCCCTCTGAGCCACGCACTGAGGGTTTTCTATAGTCTCTATGGAGATTCTCCAGGGTTGGCGCCTGGCAGTAAGTAGGCTCTGTCCTAGGAACTCAATTGTATCATCCACAGACAGACTGACCAAAGGCTGAGACCCTCCTGTAAGAATGTGAGTTAATGGACTGATGGGAATTTGGAAGAAGGTTATAGCATTGTAGAATAATAGATTTAGAACTGAAAGAAACCTCGGAGTCCTCTATTTCAGGTTCTCCCTTAAAATAGAGAAGGAAGGTTAGGTTCAGCAAGGTTGCCCAAGGTTGCATAGGTAGCAATAGAAATAGGTAACATTTCTATAGTGCTTACTATGTTCTGGGCCCTGGGCTGAGAGCTTCACAATTATTCTCACTTGATCCCCACAATAACCAAATGAGGTAGGTCCTGTTATTATACCCATTTTACAGATGCAGAACCTGAGGCAAGCAGAGGTTAAGTGACTTGCCCAAGATGACCCCTAGTACCGTATTTCCCCATGCATAAGACGTACCCTTTTTCAAAAGATTTGGGGTATAAAAACTGGGTGCGTCTTATACAGCAGTAGCAGATTTTTTTACTTGCATTTCCCGCTTTTTCGCGCTTGTTGTCTTTGCGCTCATTGTTTCTCATTGTTACCGGTATATTAGGTTATGTTTTGCCACGCTCTGCTCAGAAATGGCTCAGAAAAGATTTTCATACAGTGCTGAATTCAAGTTAAAAGTGATCCAGCTTGCAAAAGTGAATGGAAATCGTGCTGTGGAACGGAAGTTTGGTCATCCTCCAACCGAGAAAACAATCCGAGGCTGGCTATGGGAAGAAGAAACCCTACTGAAAATGCCACGGCAAGAAGGCATGAGAGGCAAGAATGAAAAAACCAACTATAGGAGAAGTTTGTGCCTAGGTGAAAAGATGCTGGGATAATATCAAGATTGAGATTGTTGTCAAGTCATTTAAGAAGTATGGCATTTCAAATGCCATAGATGGAACTGAGGATGAGGCAATATATAAAGACAGTGATTCATCATCAAACACAGATGAGGACAAGCTAATGGATGGGAGTTTTGACAGTGATAAAGAGTTGCATGAATTTTATGATGAATACAACTTGAGTTCAATAACTTTATGTAATACATTTTTTTTTCAAATTTTGGGCCCCAAAATTAAGGTGCATCTTATACATGGGAGTGTCTTATACATGGGGAAATATGGTAAGTATTTGAGACAGGATTTGAACTCAGGTCTTCCTGAGTCCAGGCCTAGTGTTCTATCTGCTGCTCTACCTAGCTGGTGGTAATCAGCAGAGGAGAAATTTGAACTCAGGTCCTTTGATTGCAGAGACAGTGTTTTTCCTATTGTATCGTGTCTCCAGGAGGGCCTTAAAGAGTAGCTCTTTACTTGGCCCCTTTCTTGACAGCTGCTTTGGATGAAGACACAAAGGCACGCTTATTGGATGTGTTGCCAACACAAAATGAGAAGAATGACAGAATCGCGGTTCAACATGTTGACTAGACATGTTGACAAAATGTTGACTAAAAATTAAAAATAATAGAATGTGATAGGGAAAAATGAAAGTTCTGCCTTGAGGTTAAAAAGAAGAGTAAAACATAAGATGAGTTAGGAGATCTGGCTTTATAGCAGGTTGTTACATGCAGTTGGATGAGTAACCCATTGAATTAGTCTGTCAGGTGCTGCAGATGGAGAATGAGCTGGGCCTAAGACGGAAGAAGAGGAAGCCTAGACAGCCATGGAATGATGTGTGTGGATGGGCATGAGTGACAGATGTGTCTGCTTCTGACCAGATCTTCCAGTAAAGCTGTGAACTTGGGTGCCCCTGAATTCTGAGGCTGCCTTGCACTCTTTCTACAAACACGTATGTTCATCTTGGTCTATTACACACTGATTACTTTATATGCTGCTATTGTTAGTTTTTTTTTTTTAATGAGTCTGGAAAAGTACTGGATACTTAGTAGGTTCTCAACAAATATTTGTTAACTGAATCTATATTTGATGGCTCTTCTGGACATAATTATCTTTTTGTTTTTAGAAGCCTTTTCCCTAAATAATATGATATAGTCTAAATATTCTATCAAGGATTTCCAGGTCATATGATCAACAAGATGTAGGATTAAACATTTACTCTCATCCCCGTGACTTCTCAGATCTCTCTGAAATTTAAATTAATGCACCAAAGATAAAGCAACTTCAGCTATCTCCATGGTCTAGGACACCTGGAACCAGGAGGTGGGTTTAAAAAAACAACACCATGAACTGAACTGATGGTTACCTTGAGCTCACTTAGCACCCTCTCCCTTAAGTGTCCACCATGTTACCTGCCAGCAATGAGGCTAGAATAGCCAAACCAAAGACGTGGCCCACAGGCTTGCAACAAAACTCAGCCCCATACTCTAGTATACCTTCATTCTAGCACCAGTATAGAATGTCTTTGAACTGCTAGTATTGGGCGAAAGATGGAGGGACGGAGGGAGAGAGACATTGGAACAAGATCCATTCCACTAAGCCTGAGGCAAAGAACCTAGCATCTGTCTAGGTTCAGTTCTATCCCTCAAAAATAATTTGAGGAAGACACCTAGTGAACCGTGAATTGCCCAGTGTGGAATAAGACAGATAATTTGAGAACCAGGCCCCAAGAAAACTATCATTGGAGGGGAGGGAGTAAAAAAGTGAGCAACAGGAGAACATAAGAGGGGAAGAAAAGACTGAAATTAGAATAGAATTATGGCCAGTGCAGCCAAAAGAAAAAAAAAGGGGGCAGAAGAGAAAAACTTGAATCTGTGATGGCAAATCTCACCAAGGAAACAAAAGAGAGAGCAACTGATTGGTAATGCAAATACATGGAAGTGAAGGACAATTTAGAAGAAGAGAAGCAAAAACAATAATATTAAAAGAAAATATTCCCACTTTCCAAGCAAAATATGCTGGTCTTAGAGACAACTAAGGTTCATAGTCTCCCAGAAGAACATGACAAGACAAAAAAACCTAAACATCATAACATAAGAAATAATGTAAGAGAACTGCCCAGAATTTCTGAATGCAGAAAATGAAACACCAATGGAAAGAATTCATAGGTGTAAAGAATAAAAGCAAATCAACAACAACAACAACAACAAAAAAACCAAGGCTGCAAACTCTAAGACACATAGTGGTTAAATTTAACAATTCAATGCAGAAATGAATTCTATAAAGGATCAAGAGAAAGACCTTCAAATACAAAGGAAAGGAAATTTTGATAACACAAGATTATTCTGCACCCACCAGAAAATGCAAGAGGGAATGGAACACTATGTTTTGAAGAACAATGGAGCTCAGCATTCACCCCAGGGTAGTCAACCCTGCAAATCTGAGCTTAGCTATAAATGAAAAGATGGATGTTTAATAATCCTTAGAATGAAAACCAGACCTGAAGAGATTATTTGCTTCTTGAACCTCCCAGACAATAGAAATGCAGGAGGGATCATGAACCAGAAAATGAGGATTTAGAATACACAGAAACAGCAGATGAAAGTGAAGAGAGGGAGAGAAATCTTTTCTGGAAAGGGGTGGAAAAGATAAAATTTAAAAACCTAATGAGAAGTAGTTGAAGAGGAAGAGAAGAAAGAGGAATCTATTTGATAAATGGAGGGAAAAAGTGGGGCACAAATTAAGTAACCAGATAAAAGCAGGAAAGAAAAGGGAACTAATAAGTAAAACTCCAAAGTGAGAGGGATAATGAAGGGAAGGAAGAGGTTAGGGTGAGGGGAAGAGAGCCAGTGGTAACAGGGCCACCTTAAAAAAAATTAAGCTAAAGTAAAGGAAGAAATATAGTATTTAGAGAAGGAAAAAATAATAATAATTTGAAAAATCCGATATTAGAGACAAATGGAAGAAAATATAAATCTAATTTTTTATAACTTCAGATGTGAAAGGATTGAATAATCAAAGCTATAAATAGTGACAGATTGGATAAGAAAACAAAACTCTTTATCTGTTTCTTGTTGGAAATACATTTAAGAAACCAAGACATATACGAAATAAAACTGAAAGAAGGGGGAAAATTTCCAAATGAAACCAAAAAAGCAGGAGTTAACCATCACGCTATCTTACAAAGCAAACATTCAAAAAATAAAAAGAGATAACCAAGGAAACTTCATTATAAGTATTCTGGCTAGGGCTGTGTCTTTGATGATAAGGCCTTTCTGAAACAACTCAGATTGCATCACTGATGATAATAATAGCTAACATTTATATAGAGCTTTAAGGTTTGCAGCCTAAGGAGATGTAGCCTGGGTTATTTCAGAAAGTACTTATCATCAAAGACTCATCCCTTGTGAGAAATCCAACCTTTTGCTACTGGTTATAAACTTTGCCACAGGATATAAAATATCCAGGAAAACAAAGACATATATGTTGCTCTCCCACCTATTCTTGGTGATCATACTAGAGAAAACATTGTATCAAAGTCACTTCCTATAGACCTAGACAATGCAACCAAATGCTTTCTGAATTCCCAAGAGTTGGGTTCGTGTGACCCTGGGCAAGTCACTTAACCCTGTTTGCCTCACTTTCCTCATCTGTCAAATGAGCTGGAGAAGGAAATGGCAAACCACTATAATATCTTTGCCAAGAAAACCCCAAATGAGATCATAAAAAGTTGGACATGATTGAAATGACTAAACAGTGCCAAGTATGTCATATGATCAACCCAAATTGATTAAAGGCATCAAGTTATCTACAGTTCTGTGCCTGATTATCTACAGCCAGTAACTATCATTTTTCTTCCTTAAATATCCCGGCTGCTGACTGATCTTTACCCTTGCAGACTTCTAGAAGAAGGCAGGGTGCCTTTGATCCTTGAGTGTCTGTGGCTTCTCTAATTCCAGTGCTAATGATATACCTTCTTTTAAAAAATCCCTCCACTTCTTACCCCAACTACCTGGGAGGAGGTATGTGATTTGTCCTGCTCAAATGAGATAATATTTATAAAGTGCTTAACACAGTGCCTGGCACATAGTTGGTTGGTTGGTTGGTTGGTTGTTATCCTTCATTCTCGAAGATGACCAAAATGACATCACTTATGCTTTAGTCAAGGCACATAGTGGGCTGTATGTAAATACTTATTTCCTTTTTTTTTTTTGACGGGGCAGTTGGGGTTTAAGTGACTTGCCCAAGGTCACACAGCTGGTATGAGTGTCAAGTGTCTGAGGCCGCATTTGGACTCAGGTCCTCCTGACTCCAGGGCTCATGCTCTACTCACTGTGCCCTCTAGCTACCCCTAAATACTTATTTCCTTCTCTGACTCATTTTAGAAAGGGCTAAACGCCATCAATCACCTTCTTAGTGCTCTCACCTTTTCTTCCCATAGATCTTACTCCTTGACATCCTCTTGTTTAATATTCAAACCCATTCTCTAAACAGCATGAGTGAATTAGGACAGGATAAAGGAGACAGTCCAATGGACTGGGACCATTTTGGCATATTAATGAAGGCCAGGAATGGGGCCCTGGGGAGATGGGTTGAGTCAGAAAAACAGCCGAATCCTCTGACACACTTTGTCTCTTCCTGATCCAGAATTGACCTGCTTGAAAACCTGTTTCAGCAAACAGTTTTCCAACTTGTCTCTGCACTTTGGACTTCAGTCCTTCTTCCCTTCTTCCCCCAAAAGAAGTCATGGTACCAAACTGGCCTGGCTTTATGTTTTTGCTTCCACAGATCCCAAATCAGAGCCTGCCCTTTTCTCCTTATGAAAGGATTTCCCTCTGTAGCTGTTTTCACCTGATCACCAGTGTGTGAGGAGCCTCCTCTGGATGGAACAGGACAGTACTAATGGACATTCCAACTATTCCCTTTGCTTCCTTTGTACTTTCAAGGGTTCTATCAGGAGGGGTAGATTGCTAGCCTCAGCACTTTCTCCTCTTCTTGTCTCTTCCCCACTTGGGGCAGGAACTTGAATCGAAAGTTCTGTCACCAGGAGCTTTCTCACTCCCTTGCAAATTTTATGCCTATCACTCAACACCAGCGTGTTCTCTGAGTATTAGCTAAGGTGCTTGATCCTCCCTGTCAAAATCTCCAAGCAGTTACTGCTAATCAGCCCTTAGCTTCAGCCCTAGCATGGGTCACAGTGGATGAGGAGGTGTCTGTCTAGCAGGTGTATCTGTATGTAGATGAGTGTGCAAATCAAATCACTCAGCTTGGCTTCACACCTGTTTGTCGTTCCCATTCTACACCTTTGTGCCATTGAATCACCTTTACTGAGGACATTGATTCAGAAAAGCATTTAATCAAAGTGGTAAAAGAAACACGTGAGTTAATGTCAAAGCAATGACTGCTTTTATCACAAAGTGTGACTTTAGTTTAATTTTAGTTCTGCTCCCCAGACTGGAGAAGCCTTGTCTACTCTCTGTCCATTTCCCCCAGCCCCCAACTCTGACTTGTAGCATCAAAGTCTGGGCCTGGGTCCCAAGTCAATAAAAATCAGTATTTGGTTATAAATGCCCTGGCTCCCAACGAAAGAAGTGGCATACAAACCCAGATTTCTCTCCTTTTTGGAGATGTCCAGGATAGCCTATACATAGGATAACAGAATGACTCTGAGGGCTCAGCAGTTCTGTTCACCAGGATCTAAAATTTTCACTGTGCTTTAGTTTGTCCTTACAAACTCATCACTAAAATGTGGTGCTGATAGAAAGCTCCAAAGCCTGTGCCCATGGGCGGAGCCTGTTATAAATCTAATGCCCAGGGAGGAAGAGCCAAGATGGCAGCTGGAAAGCAGGGACTACCATGAGCTCCCCACCAAGTCCCTCCAAAAACCTATAAAAAATGGCTCTGAACCAATTCTAGAAATGCAGAACCCACAAAGTGGCAGAGGGAAGCAGGACGCCAGCCCAGGACAGCCTGGATGGTCTCTGGGTAAGGTCTATCCCTCACGGAGCTGAGAAGAGCAGAGCTGAGCTGAGCAGAGCCCAGCGTGGGCGGCACAGACCGACCAGATCGTGGACCGGCCGGACCAGGAGCCGGGTGGAGAGTGCCCTAGCACCCTGAATTAGTGAGCTGTGGCTTTTACCAGACCACTCAACCCACAAACAGCAAAGACAACAGAGAAGGTTAGTGGGAAAAGCTGCAGGGACAGGGAGTTTGCGGTTCGGCTACCACCCCTGGGGCAGCGGAGGTGGGGCAGCTACAGAACTACAGCTTCAGTTGCTTCTGGCCCCAGGTCCACCTAGTGGGAGAAATTAAGTGGCTGATCAGAGCAGGAGTGAAGAGCCTGCTGAAGATCTAAGCCCAGTCTGGGTAGGGGTTCTTGGGGAAGGAGGAGTGCTGGTGTGGCAGCGCATCTGCCCAAGTTTGGAACATAGAACTCTGTGTTCTACAAGCAGTCATACCCCAACGAAAAGCTCAAGGGTCAAGTAAGTTGGCTGGGAACATGGCCAGGTGGCGAAAACACACCCAGATTCAGTCTCAGACTCTAGAATCCTTCTTTGGTGACAAAGAAGACCAAAACATACAGTCAGAAGAAGTCAACAAGGTCATAGAGCCTACAACAAAAACCTCCAAGAAAAACATGAACTGGTCTCAGGCCATGGAAGAGCTCAAAAAGGATTTGGAAAAGCAAGTTAGAGAAGTAGAGGAAAAATTGGGAAGAGAAATGAGAAGGATGA
>CM053623.1:66016246-66089025 GCA_028646595.1 Phalanger gymnotis | reverse complement strand
GTGACAGAAGGGAGGGCTGACTAGGGAACAGGGCAACCAGAATATACGCCATCTTGGAGTGGGGGGAGTAGAAATGGGGAGAAAATTTGTAATTCAAACTCCTGTGAAAAGCAATGCTGAAAACTAAACATATTAAGTAAAAAGAAAAAAAATTAAAAAAAAATAAATCTAATGCCCAAAGTGGTATGAGGACAGGTGCATGCTGGGTACCAAAGAATCCCTCTCTTAACTCTTTATCGCTTTCTCATATTTGCACCACTCTTCATTTGATGTCCCCAATCTCTGTCAACCTTCCAGGGGCTAATAATCTTGGGAAGTAACCTGGGTAAATGAAGCTATGACAAAGCATCATTTTGCTATTTTGGTCTCCGGCTCATTTTACAGATGAGGAAACTGAGGCCGACAGGGCAAAGTAACTTGCTCAGGGTCATACAGCTAGTCAATGTCTGAGGCAAAGTTTGAACTCAGGAAGATGAGTCTTTCTGTCTCCAGGCCTGGCACTCTAATACTCCACCTAGCTGCCCAAACTAGGATGAGGGTACATACATTGACCTGAATTCCATTCATGGCTGGAATTCTGTTCCCTGAGTCGCTGTAAACCTCATATTCTCTTGGTGAGTTGATGTTGACCACACCCAGGATAATATAGCTTCTTAGGTCAATGAATTTTTTTTTGTCATCACCAATCCTGGGGTCTTCATTTAGTGGTAACTTTCATTTCAGGATGCTTTTCTTCCCAGAAACTGGTGAGCCTTCTCCCCTGTTGGATTGTTGCTGGCACTCATGGGTCAGCTGATTGAAGCCCTGGAATAGGAAGAAGTATTTGCCTTGGCAGGCCCAGTAGGTCCATCCTCTATGAAACGGGTCTCTGGCTCCTCTCTTCTTGACCAATTTCAAGTTTAACTTGATTCTCTCAGAATCCTCTAAGAATGTCCCAGTCTCGCTGTCAATGCTAAGGTGGATTATCAAGGACACTGTGTTAGAAGCCCAGGCCAAGGGGAATAGAAAGGGAACCAAAATCACTGATCTCCAGTTGTGTGAACTTGAGACACTCTAGCTGTTCCAAGTGGTTTGATACTCCCAAGCTTGTCTTTTCATCTTGTCCCATACATTAGTTGCATCACATCAAGACTCCTCTTCCCAAGTTCAAATCCAGCCTCAGACACTTACTAGCTGTGGGACCCTGGGTAAATTGCTTACCTCTGTTTTTCTCAGCTTCCTCATCTGTAAAAATGAACAGGAAAAGGAATGGTGAACGTCTCCAGTATCTCTGCCAAGAAAACCCCAAATGGGGTTCTGAAGAAATAGATGTGACTGAAACAATTGAACAACAATAAAAATATGAAGAAATTGCACCAGATGACTTCTAAGTTCCCTCTTCCAGCTCTAAATTATTATAACGCAGGAGCAGAAATTTAGCGGTAGAAGTGACCTTAGAGATCACATAGTCTAACCTTCCTCAATTTACAGGTGAGGAAACTGAGTCTCAGGGATATTAAGTAGCTTGCCCAATGTTGCAGAGGAAGTAGAGTCAGAGGCAGCATTTGAATTCAGGTTCTCTTACTACAGAGCCACTTCTCTCTCTATTGTGCCAAATTGCTGTTGTCTCCCTTAGAACTGAACAAAGCTCGAGTCTATAACTGCTGTGTGTCTGTCGTTTAGCCACCTGTATTTAGTGTACATTTTTAATTTCTTCCCATGAAAGTCAAGTTCTTATGCTGTAAAGGGCAGCCTAAGAATTTGGTGTGGATAATTCACTGAAGAAGAACAATGAGCTCTATTTCCACCTGAAGGACCTCAAGGTGGTGGTAGTAACACAAGTGGCCAATGACGATTAGGGCAGGTAGGTGGCACAGGGGATAGAGTGCTGGGCTTGGAATTAGGAAGACTCTTCTTGTTGAGTTCAAGTCTGGCCTCAGACACTTACTAGTTGTGTGATCCTGTGCAAGTCACTTAACCCTGTTTGCTTCAGTTTCCTCATCTGTAAAATGAGGTGGAGAAGGAATTGTCAACCCCCAAATGGGGTTATGAAGAAATTAGATGTGACTGAAACAACTCAACAACAAACAACCAGCAATGAGCCCAAGTAGAAGACAGTGGGTGTGTGGGAAGGTGAATGATATATGAGTGATGTAAGGAGTTTGGAAAGAAGCCAGGTAAGCAAACATCTCTCCTTCCCAATAATGACTGTAGACCTAAGGAAATCATTTGGTTGGCCCACCCTATAACTCCACAATCAGCCAGTCAGTCAAGAAGGATCTGTAAAACTCCCACAGGGTGCCTAGCATTGTAGGCAGCACTTAGAAAACATGATCTAACTGGGCATGCACAAACACTGTGGTTGATTCTCCTACCCACACCCATTGCAATGACAACAATGCTTTTTTTTTTTGCAGAGGAATTTACAAAATACCTTCTCATACATTATCTCATTTGACCCTCCAAACAAACCTGTGAGATAGGAAGAGATTATTATTCCTATTTTATAGATCAGGGAAACTGAGTCTCCAAGATGCTAAATGACTTGGTCTCATAGATAGCAAGTGGGAAAGTTGAGACTAAACCTTTGGGCTACTTCTTATCTCCATTTCAATGTTTTCCAGTTTAACACTTTTACCACTCTGCCTCACCTGGTGGAAACAGAGGGTGGAGAATGGGTAGTGGGAGAGAACATTCGTTAACAAATTACTCTCTCTGAAAATGGGCAGAGGGTTTGTGAAATTAACAAAAATAGATGCTGTATCCTGGGTTATGCACAAGCAGGACTCCCGTATGATCATGATTGGCCCTAGGAAGAAGAAAAGGTGGGGAAAAGAAGGTGTGCTACCTAGTAGCTTCCCTAGTAGATCTAGGGAACTAGAGCAGATGTGTAGAAAACAGTGAGACCGGATGACTAAGAGGAAATGCTACATGGGGAGGGCTGGTTTATGTAAAATATATTTTGTAGATGGGGGAAGGGGAGAACTGAAATTTGAAATCATGTCTTTAGGGCATTGCTGGGCCTTTAAGAAAAGATCCCAAACGTCTTTGAGCTGAAAGTTGTCCAGAAGAGAGCATTTGTAAGGGTAAGATGGTATGGGGAAGGGTGTGTCTTTTATGGCCTAAGAAATCTGACTTTGAGGACTTAGATACTTTCATCGATTTGCCATCTCCCTGGAGTAAGTAGAGCCCCCAGCAATGAAGACTGGAGGTCTTACACTCCTTTCCTTCCCATCCTGAGCATCCATGTCCTTTTGCAAATCCTCTGTAAAGGATTCTGCCAACATACTAGAAGGACTTCCTCTGCTCCCTTTAATATTATGAGGATACCAATATAATATCAGGGTTGTTCATCTAGTGTATCTGCAACATCAAAGGCATCATTTGCCTTTATCACATGTATTCCTTCAGAGTGTGCCTCATTAATACAGAGTGTATGTACTCTTTCTTCCAGTGATGCTCTGCAGGGGAAGTGTCTTATATTGTTACTTTTTTTTGTTTGTTTGTTTGTTTTTTTTACCATGCTTTTGCTTTGAGCAAATTACATCCTCTGGCTGACTATTGAAGGCAAACATATCAATGCGGGCTCATGAGTTATAGTTTTAAAAGCATGGCCCCGAAGAATACCTGGGGGTTAGGTGAGTGACCCAAACTGAGCTGCCTTTCATGCCCTTTTGAGATCTTATTTTTAAAATTAAAACAAGCCATTATGGAAAATAGCATAAAAATGAATATCAGTCCTTTTGTATAATTACTTGCATGCAAATAATTATATGTATATATTTACAAATTATTATATGTCATAGCATGCTCACATCTACGCTCTGTCTTTCCATTGCCCATGGGATCATGGATTTAGGGCTGGAAGGAATCTCAGAGGCCTCCTTTCATTATATAGTTTAGGAGATTGAGGCTTGGGAAGGCTGAATTACTTGCCTAATATCACACAAATAGTAACTGTCAGAGGTGGTATTTGAACCCAGGTTTTCTGGCTCCAAAGCCAGTGTTCTTTCCATTTCATTCTCATCCTCCTTCATTTGTGTTACCTGGAATTCTGATTTTTCTAAGCCAGTCATGTTTCATGCTTTACCACCATGCTGCATCTCCAGGAGAATATTTAGCATTCTAGAAATAGGCTTTTGTAATGCCCACACCCCCTTAAAATGTGTTGTCGACAAGGTTATTTTCCTCTTAATTCTTTGAGTTTTTCCACTATTCTCTGTCTCTTAAATTCCTTTGTTACAAGGGGGTTCATTCCCAGAAGCTTTTCCTGATTTTCTCCAGGTACTCAGAAGGAAGGTGTGGGTTGGACAGTCCTTGTGGGTGTTTCAAGCAGGGTGTGGTTGTGGAAAAAACAAAAGGATTTTCTCCTGATATGAGTCAGCGCCAAGGGAAAAACTACAAGGTCCAAGGATGGGTGGGGACCCAGGCCTGGAGGAGTTGGGTTAGTCAGGTCAGGGGTGTCAAGCTCCTATGGTCAATTTTTCAAAGATTTATTAATCACCTCCTATTCAATTCAAAACACACCCTTATTAATTAAGTACCTATTAAGTTCAAGGCACACAAAGACAAACAAAACAGTCTTTGACCTCAAAGAATTTACGCATCTTGCTGGACTATGGGTTGGAATATACACTATATACTGTCAAGCTGGGATTCAGTCCCAGCTTTGACGCTAATCACGTGACCTTAGGCGGGGTGGGGGTGGGGCGCTTTAGTTTTCTGAGCATCAGTTTGCTCTTCTGTGAAGTGGGAGTAATAATTCTACCACCACCTGCCTCAGCATTGTTGTGAGGAAAGTGCTTTTTAAGACATAAAGTATTGTAGAAACATGAAATATGTTTATGATTACCACATTCTCCTTCCCTCTAAAAAGAAAAGCTTCCAAACTAACTCCTTCCAGCTCCCGTTCCCCATGCTTTTAATATTTTTGTAAACTTTGCATTTCTAGACTTGAGGGCTAGGAAGGAGAAGTTTTCCTGCTCCAGACCTTTCCCCCTTGTTTTTCTCTGCACAGTCATATTGCTTGAAACTCCATTAAGGAGACTTCTGCTCTGAGGGGCTCCACATGTGACGGAGGGGAGAGGGGAGGAGGTAAAGTAAAGAGGAGAGAGGGGTCATTTTTGAACTTAGGGTACAGGCCTGGGAAGGCAGCAAAGTGAGAAGACTTGGGTGGCTCAGAGGGAATGAGGCTACTGCGGGGGCCAAGAAAACAGACAGTCATAGAGCGCGTGCCAAAGACCAGAACGGTCTGTTGCGAAATTCTGCCCAAAGAAGACGCTATACACGTGAAAATATGCATGAGATATGTTCTATTTTTCAAAACTCCCTCCATGTGGGAAAAAAAAAAAGGGTGGTGGTGGGGCATTGTGCTTGGGATGCTTTGATAAGGGGGGAAAAAGCAATAAATTACCCACGTGTTCATTCTTCCCCTCTCCTTTTGTGTCCTTTTTTCATTTGCTCAGCTTTTGTTAACTCTTCCCATGCACATCAATTACCTTCTTCCCTCCCATGCTGAGGAACAGAGCTGGGTGATGTAGTGGGTAAAGCGTTGGACTTGGAGCCACCAAAACCTGGGTTCAAGTCTTGCCTCAACTACTAACTAGTTGTACAACCTTGGGCAACTTGTTTAACCTTTTCATCTGTGAAGTGGGGGATGATAAGAGTAACTAGCTCACAGAGTTATTTTGAGGTTCAAATGAGATAAGCAATTTAAAACTCATTGCAAACCTTTACATATACATATGCATATATATGTATATATATGTAAATATGTATATACATATATATACATATATATATATGAGCTATCATTGTTGCTATTATTATGCTTATTTAAATCCTTGCTGTGGTAAGTGCTGTCTTTCTTATACAGACGTATTGCTTCAGCCCATCATTATTAGAAGGGTCATTTACTTTGGGTTGTTTTTCCGATAGATTTACATGGAATCACCTACCCATTCTTGCATAGTCTCTCTTAATTTATGCATTCGCAGTCAGGCTAGCCCAGGTCAGAGGCATAGTATACAGTCAGGAAACCTTGCAAAGGTAACTGACCCACACAAGGATTGAACCAACATTTGGTGTCCTTATCCCAGTCACTCAACCAACTGAGCTAACCAACTCACTCATTACTTATTTTCACAAGCATTTTCTCATTTTCAAAATGGCATAGTGGGTAGGGTGTTGAACTAGAGTCAGAAAGATCTGAGTTCAAATCCTGCTTCTGATATTTACTAGCTATATGACTCTGGAGAAATAAACACTTAACCTCTTTCATCTCCCCAACCTACCCCAAATGAAGGTCCCCAGCATCAATTTCCTCATCTATAAAATGGGTATTATAATAATAGCCTGACAGGGTTGTTAAAAAGATCATATCAGACATCAAATAGACACAGACAGTGTTCAAATTTATCTTATTTGAAGTTATAACTATGCAAAATACCGTAATTGATCCCAACTTACTGGGAATATACAATGTGACTTTGAATACTGCTACCACTTCACAGGTTTCATTATTCACACTAACCAGGAGCTAGTTATATATAAATGTTAGCTTAAGACATACCTAGTTATAGGCCTACAAGATGCTCTCAAGACATATAGAGGATCCCCACTCATATGCTTATTCTTACTTCTTTCTGAGCAGTGACATCTTAGGCCCCCTAATTGCTAGTCTGCTTTTGAAAGTGACAGTGGGAAGTTGCTTCTTGCTATTTCCCTTCGCTTGTATAACTGTTCCTCAAACCCAACGCTCCATTTTCTGAATCAGTGAGTTCCCAAGCTGTCCCTCTCTCCTCATCTCAGGCTCTCAGGATCCTTGTCTTCCTTCAAGCTTCATCTCAGGCGTCACCTGTTCCATGAAGCCTCCTCCAATTACCTCAGTTGTTCATGTCTTCTCCTTCCTCAATTTTCTTTGTACTCTACTTATTTGTGTGAACAGGAAGAAAGTAGGTTGGACTGACTTTAGGAAATTTCAGAGTTTATTTAATGACCCCAAACTTCCATCTGGCTGAAGAGCAGATGTGGGTTATACTGTCCCACACTCTTGAGTCTTGGAGGAATTGTCTTTCATGCTAGAAAGGTATGGATACATTGTAATCTGTATTACTGAAGAGAATACCTACTGATGAAGAATGATAAAATCACAGATCCATTGGTCTGTTTGGAGGTATTTATTTGTGTAAATTTTGTATCTTTCCACCTTGGTCCTCCCTACTCCCCTTTCCCCCTCCTCCATTTCCATTTCCATTCCTCTAAGGCAGAGTCTGTTTTATTTTCATCCTTAGCTCCTCAATACCTAAAACAGGGGATTATACATAGTAGGTTAATAACAAAAAATAAATTTTTGTTAAATTGAATTATAAAAGAAGAGAAGAGTGGGTGGTTGGCAGAGTTCTGTTTCTGACCTGAATGAAGGAGACTACCAAGGTGTTTACAGACCCTCTCCAGAGCCAGAGGGTTCTTCAAGATGAGTGGGAGAGGAAAAGGTTCTGGGAAGATGGCTGAATAATGCAGGAAATTACCTGGCACTCCTAAATTCTCTAGTAGACATAATTAAAAGTCTAGATAAAGCAGTTGTCTGCCTGAACAATTTAGGAGGACTTTAGGAAAGACTCCACAGTCTAGGGTGATCTGGGCTCATTGAAGTGTACACACCTCAGGGCAGATACCACTTAATCAACCAACAACAAACCCTGGGGGCAGCCTCAGCTTCAGAAATTTTTGCCCCAGGACAGCTTGGGAGCTGATAGGGAAGTTTACAGGATGCTCCGTTGGTGGAAGATGCAGAGGTCCAGGTGCACCAACAGCTATGGCTGTGGGTGAGGAGGAGCTAGCACACTGGTGAGTGTGGTCAAGGAGAGGTCACAGGACCCCTGCTGGCTGTGTGCACTGGTGGAGTTCCTGGTTTTGGCTCCAGGGCAGAGGAGTGAGCTGAACCTTGCAGCTGAGGAAGGGAGCAAGAGCTTTGTGGTGACAACATTTCTGGGGGCACTTGTTGTGGCTCCAGGGCGGAGTTAAAAAATGAGTAAGGAAAAGAGAAAGAACCTGACCATCAATAGCTGCTATGGTGATAGAGAAGATCTGGGTTCAGACTCAGAAGATAGTAAAGTTTAAACAACTACTTCTGTTTCAAAGAAAAAAGCAAAATGGTCACAAGTCCCAAGAAGATGTCTTGGAAGAGCTTAAAAAAGACTTTAAAAATCAAATAAGAGAGGTTGAGGGAAAATTAAGAAAAAAATAAGAGTAATGCAAGAAAAGCAAGAAAATTATGAAAAGACAGTCAACCAATTGGAAAAACATCTAAAAACTTATGGAAGAAAATAACTCCTTAAAAATTAGAATTGGTCAAGGGTGTGAGAAATGCAGTTTTGGGGATCATTGGACTTCCTAGGCAGGGCCAAAGTCCTGAGGAAGAACCCTGTGATAATCCCTAAGGAAGGCTGTGCAGACCACAGGACTCCCAGGGGAAGGCCAAGTGGTAGTCCAGATAATGGTCAGGGTTGAAGAGAAAACTGTGCTTAATTGGCTAATTGAACGTTACCCCACACACCCACAGGGAGGAGTTTTCTGCCATTTTTGAACATGGGACGTATGTTGAACATGCCAAGGAGTTGTATGTTGGGGGCATGTAGGGAATATTGTGATCTAGAAGGGAGTGAACCTATCCATTCTCTGAAGGGAGGTACTGAGCTGATGGTGCATCAATCTATGTCAGTCTAACAGAATAAAGTTGGTCTCGCTGCTGTATTCCCCACTCCCTCTTCCTAAACGAGGGTGGAGTCCTCTCCTGGCCAGGAACATTTACCAATTCCTTTGAATTCCCCAATAATAATAAAATGCCCTTGATACCTGAATTTCAGTGTCAAGCATACTTCTAACAGAGATGAGAGAAATTATTATTTTCCATTAATAAATTAGGGGTTTTTTTCTCTCTATTTCCTCATTCAAGGACCAGTCCTTCTAGTCTCTGAAGGAGAGGCTTAATTTTCCAAGAACTTTCTCCTCAATCTTGGGTGGGCACCCCACCCACAGGAGAGTTTGCTTCTGATTAAAGTGTAAATAAAATCTAATCTAGGTGAATTCCGGCCCCAAAGCATTAGGTTTACACCCTTGAAACCCCCATTATTCAACTTGAATATTCTGGGTGGAGATGGATTATTTCTCAGCTGGAAGAGCTGAAGACTTTTGACCCACCTCCTCATTAATATGTCCAACACCCTCATTGATTGTTTACCAATCTGAGTTGATCTCAACCTATCAGGGGCACCCACTTTTCCAAAGGTATTTAAGCATTCGAGGGTCTCCATGGTCTTTGTTTTTGGTTACTGAGAGAGACTACTGACCATCAATTTATTGATTATGTGCTAGCCTAGTTAATAAATCGATTATTAATTACCCAGAAACTCTGCCTTTTGGGCTTTTCATTCATCACAGAGGGAAATAGACAACTAGAAATTATAACTTTGTGAATGGGATGAACTCACTCATAAAACAGAAATGGATAGCAAAATGGAACAAAAACCAGAATCTGACAATATGTTTATAAGAAACACATTTAAAAATGAGGTACATAAAAAGTAAAAATAAAGGGCTGGAATAGAATATATTATGCTTTAGCTGATATGAAAAAAAGCAGGAGTAGCAATCATGATCTCAGACAAAGTTAAAGCTAAAATAGATTTAATTAAAAGAAATAACAGGGAAACTATGTTATGATAAAAAGTGCCATAGACAATGAATATTAGTACTAAACCTTTATGTGTCAAATGCTATAGCATCCACATTTTTAAAGGAAAAGCTAAATGAATTACAGGTGGAAATAGACAGCAAAACTATAATAGTGGAGGACTTCAACCTGCTCCTCTCAAAATTACATAAATCTAACAAAAAAAATAATAAAGAAGCAACAGAGATGAATAGAATCTTTGATAAGCTAGATATGATAGATATTTGGAGAGAAATGAATGGGAATAGAAAGGAATATATCTTTTTCTCAGCAATATCTTTACAAAAATTGACCATATATTAGGGCACAAAAACTTCATAGTTAAAGGTAGAAAACCAGAAATATTGAATGCATCCTTTTCAGATCACAATGAAATAAAAATTATATTTAGTAAGGGACCATGGAAACATATTAAAAATTAATTGAAGACTAAACAATCTAATCTTAAAGAATGGATGGGTTAAAGAACAAGTCATGGAAATAATAATTTTATTAAATAGAACGACAATAATGAGGCGACATAGTAAAACCTAAGTGATGCAGCAAAAGCAGTAATCAGAGGAGAATTTGTATCTCTAAATGCTTATGTCAATAAAACAGAGAAAGAGCAGACTAATGGATTGGGTATGCAAGTAAAAAAAACTAGAAAAAGAAATTAAAAATCCACAATTAAAAACCATATTGGAAATCCTAAAAATCAAAGGTGTGATTAGCAAAATGAAGGTCAGAAAGTCATTGAGTTAATAAATAAGGTTAGGAGTTGATTTTATGAAAAAAAAATAGACAAATCATTGGTTAATATGATTTTTTTTAAAAGAGAAGAAAACCAAATCACTAGTATCAAAAATGAAAAAGGTGAATATACCACTAATGAAGATGAAATCAAAGCAATTATTAGGAATTATTTTTCCCAATTATATGCCAATAAATTTAACAATTTAAGTGAAATGGAAAAATACTTACAAAAATATAAACTGCCTACATTAACAGAAAAGGAAATGGAATATCTAGAAAACCTATTTTAGAAAAAGAAATTGAATGGACCATAAATGAGCTTCCTAAGAAAAAACATCAGGACTAGATGTATTTACAAGTGAATTCTACCAAACATTTAAAGATCAACTAATTCCAACATTAAATAAAGTTTTTGGAATAATAGGCAAAAAGGAGTCTTACCAAACTCTTTTTATGAAACAAATGTGGTGCTGATAACTAAACCAAGAAGAGCAAAAATAGAGAAAGAAAATTATAGATCAATTTCATTAGTGAATATGGATACAAAAATCCAAAATAAAGTACTAGTTAGGAGACTACAACAATATATCACAAAGATTATACTTGCTGACCAAATAGGATTCATATCAGGAATGCAGGGATTGTTTAATATACAGAAAATTATTAACATAAGTCATTAAGGCAATAACAAAAGTAACAAAAATCATATATCAATAAATGCAGAAAATACTTTTGAAAAAAATATGACACCTATTCCTATTAAAACACTTGAAAGCATAGATATAAGTAGATTTTTCCTTAAAATGAAAAGAAGCATCTACCTAAAAGTATCAGCAAACATCATTTGTAATGAAGAAAACCTAAAAACTTTCCCAATAAGATCAGGAGTGACACAAGGATGCCTATTATCACCAATATTATTCAATATTGTATTACAAATGCTATCAATAGCAATAAGAGAAGAAAAAAATTGAAGGAATCAGAATGGGCAATGAGGCAGTAAAACTCTCTTTTTGCAGAGATATACTTAGAAATTCCTAGAGATTCAACTAAAAAGCTAGCTGAAATAATTAATTTTAGCAAAGTAGGAGGATATTAAATAAATCCACATAAATCATCAGCATTTCTATATATCACCAACAAAACCCTGCAAGAAAAGATGGTACTGGCCAAGAAATAGGAAGGCAGATCAATGGAACAGAATACACATACAATAGTAGTCTTGTTTGACAAATGTAAAGATTTAAGCTTTTGGAATAAGAATTCACTATTTCATAAAAATTGTTGGGAAAACTAGAAAGTGGTCTAGTAGAAACTGGGTATAGACCAATATCTTACATCATTTACCAAGTTAAGGTCAAAATGGATACATGACCTAGATATAATGGGAGATATCATAAGTAAATTAGAAAAACATGGAGTATATTATCTATTAGACTTATGCATAGGAGAAGAAATTATGAATAAACAAGAGACAGGGAGCATTTTGAGTTAAAATGGATAATTTTGATTACAAAAAAATGAAAAAATTTTGTACAAATAAAACCAGTGTGGCCAAGACTAGAAGGAAAGCAGAAAATTGGGAAATATTTTTACAGATGCTTTTTCAGATAAAGGTCTCATATCTCAAATATATAAAGAACTTTGTTAAATGTATAAGAATATGAGTCATTCCCCAATTGATAAATGGTCAAAGGATATAAATAGGCAGTTTTTCAATAAAGAAATCAAAGCTATGTATAGTAATATGAAAAAGTATTCAAAATCATAATTGATTAGAGAAATGTAAATTAAAACAACTTTGAGATATCATCTCATATCTATCAGATTGGCTAAAATGATAGGAGGGGAAAATGACAAATGTTGGTGGGGATGTGGAAAAATTGGGACACTAATACAATATTGGTGGAACTGCAAACTGACCCAACCATTTTGGAGAGCAGTCCAGAATTATGCCCAAAGAGTTATAAAACTGTGTATATCCTTTGACCCAGCAATACCATGATAGGTCTGTTTCCCAAGGTGATCAGGGAAAAGAGCCTCTATACTCTAAAATATTTATAGCAAATCTCTTTGTAGTGGCAAAGAACTGGAAATTGAGGGGATACCCAGCAATTGGGGAATGACTAAACAAGTTGTTGTGCATGATTGCAATGGAATACTATTGTGCTGTAAGAAATAATTATCAGGTTGATTTTAGAAAAACATGGAAAGGGACAGCTAGGTGGTGCAGTGGATAGAGCACCAGCCCTGGAATCAGAAGGACCTCAGTTCAAATCCATCCTCAGACATTTGACACTTACTACCTGTGTGATCCTGGGCAAGTCACTTAACCCTGATGGTCCTGCAAAAAAGAAAAACATGGAAAAACTTTCATGAAATAATGAAGAATTAAACGAGCAGAATCAAGAGAAAGTTGTATATAGTAACAGCAACTAGGAAAGACCAAGCTATTCTGGGTGTTATAAATACTCAAATAAACTATAAAGGCCCCATGAAGGAAGATCCGATTCACCTCCAGAGAAAGAACTGATACATAGAACCTTGCAAAGTATGGTACACATACACATATCTAATGGTGGCCTTCTCTAGTGTGGGATGGGGAGGGAGGGAGGTAGTTTGGAATTTAAAATGTAATAAATAAATAAATAAAAAGATGAAAAACCAAGAGAGAGTGACCTTCAAAGAACAGAGGTGTACTAACCTCAGAATTAAAAAACATGGATTCAAATCCCCCCTCTTATGCTTACTAGTTGTGTAACTTTAGGTGAGTCACTTAGCCTCTGTAGGTAGGTCTCAGTTTGCTCTTTGCAAAATGAGGGATTTGGCCTTTAGGGCTCTAGCTCTATGATCCTATCAAATCACTCAAACTAGGATATATCCTATTGGTTTGTATATAGAGTCCATTTCTCCCTCCAACATCTGGCTTGTGTAAAAGCTGAATTTGATCAATGTCACCGAGGCAACATGGTGTCTTAAACGTAGGAGTCCTGGGTTCCAGTTGTGATTCTCAGACTTACTGTTGATCCAGCCTTGGGTGAGTAACTTCTTTGATTCTCATTTTTCTCTTTTGTAAAATGAGGGTGAAATTTGTACTACCAACCTCACCTAGTTGTAGGGAGGAAAAGGCTTTGTAAATGGCAAAGAAATATGGATAGAAATGGGAGTTATTGTTTTTCAGTGTGTACCCATATATTTGTTTCTTTAACAAAGAAGGGAGTTAATTTTAGGAGTACAGACTATATTTTTGGATGGTTTATATTTGGTATAATATGGTAGTAGTTCACATCAATAAAGTGTTTCCCACTCTAGAATGAGTCAATTTTTTAACTTTGCCATCAGCCAACAGTCATCTAGCATTTATTAAGCACTTACTATGTACTGGGCACTATGCTGAGTGCTGGGGATACAAAGGAAGGCAAAAACACGGTCCTTGTTCTCAAGAAGCTCACAGCCTAATAGGTGAAATAACATGCAAACAAGATGTGTGTAGGATTAATGTTGTCTGCAAAACTTTTTAGACTGAAATACTCCTTGTTCTTTAAACACTATGAACTTAAAGAATTATCCTCATTATCTTTGCTATCTTTCTCTATGTCCCTGTACTATGACCCTCTAACTTCTAGCTCCTGAACTCTATTTGCTGACCCTCCTCTAAACAGTGAGGCTGAGATTATAGACAGCAGAGCTGTCCGTAGTAGAGATTTTAGATATACTGCTGGACATCAATGAAGTTTTAGATTGGGAAATCCTGTTCTAATATACAAGGTAGACTCTCAACAAAGGTGTGCCTACATGTAGGAATGAATAAATCAATGGATAAGCATTTTAAAGTACCTACTATGTGTTAGACATTGTGCTAGGTGTTGAGAATACAGCAGCAAAAGAAAAAAGAAACAATCTATTTTCAAGAACCTTATTGGGTGTAGATAACATGTACATATATAAGCACACATTGAATAAATTAAAAATAAATGCAAAGTAGTTAAACACAAGGTAGTTATTGAGGGAGGGACTCTAGTAATTGAGAGTAATCAAGAAAAGCATCATGTAGAAGGTGGTGCTTGAGCTGCAGTTTGAAAGAAGTGAGGGATTCCATGAGGCTTAGGTAAGGAGAGAGTGCTTTTTAAGCATGAGACAAAGCTAGTGGAAAGGCATGAGGATGGGAGATGGAGTACCATTTGTGAGGAAAGGAGAAATGTTCAGTTTGGTTGGACCATGGGGAGGGGAGTGAAATGTAATGAAGCTGGAAAGATAGATTGGAACCAAGTCATGAAAGGCTTTTAAAGTTAAAGAGATGAGTTTATATTTTGTCTTGCAGGAAATAGGGGAGCCAGTAGACTTTATTGAGTAGGAGAAAGACACAGTCCAATGTATGTATAAGAAAAATCACTTTGGCCACCCTATGGAGGTTGGGTTGGAATGGTGAAAGCCTTGAGATAGGAAAAGCAATGGAGAGGCCCTTTCGTTAGTCCAGGGGAGAGGTGATGTGAGCCTGAACTGAGAGTATGACTGTATCAGTAGAGAGAAAAGGTAGGATATGAGAGATGTTGTGGAAGTGGAAATGATGAAAATTTTTGACTGATTGGGTATATCCAATGAAGGAGAGTAAGGAGTTAGTGGGGGTGATGGAGAGGTTACAAAGCTGAGAGAACAGAAAAATTGTTGTGCCCTTAACAGAAGCACAGAAGTTTGCAAGATGAGATGATGGGGAAAGGGAAAGTGGAGATAATGAATTCAGTTTTGGACATGTTGAATTTGAGACGTCTCTGACATCCAGTTAGAAATATCCAATAGGCAGTTAGTGATGCAGGGCTGGAGCTCAGGAGAGTGTCATGGCTAAACATGCTTTGGGAAAACTATTTTGTCAGTTTTGTTTTTTTGTTTGTTTTTTTGGCAGGGCAATTGGGTTTAAGTGACTTGCCCAAGGTCACACAGCTAGTACATGTGTCAAGTGTCTGAGGCCGGATTTGAACTCAGGTCCTCCTGACTCCAGGGCCAGTGCTCTACTCACTGTGCCACCTAGCTGCCCCATTTTGTCAGTTTTGTGAAGGATGGATAGGAGAAGAGAGATTGGAAGCTGGGAATCCAAATCAGGGATTTTCGCAATGGATCAGGCAAGATTTGATGAAGGACTAGATTTGGGTGGTGGCCATGTGAATAGAGTGAAGATGTGGACAAATGTGAAGAAATGTATCTTCTTCCTTTCAATGAAGAGGTGAAGAATTATGGGGTATAGAGGCAGAATGGACAACACTTGGCAAGTGGTTGGATATAGAGGATATAGAAGAAGGAAAAGCCAAGGAAGGCTCTGAAGTTGAGAACTTGGTAGAATGGAAAGATACTGGTGACCTCAAATAAATAAGGAAAGTTTGGAGGAGAGAAGAGTTTAGGGGCAAAGGGAATGAATTCCATTTTGGGCATGTTGAGTATTGGATGCTTATGAGGCATCCAGATGGAATGTCCAGCCAACAGTTGGGGAAGCAGGATGAGAGCTTAGGGAAAAGATAAGGGTCAGACATCTATGAGTCATCTGCAGAGAGATGATAACAGAATGGATAGAAGCTGATAAGATCACTGGGAGAGAAGAGAAAGAAAAAAGAAGAGGCCCTAGGACAGAGCCTTCCCTTGGAGGGGCCCATTACTCTGGGATTATTTATTTACTGCTCCCTGAATCTCATTTCAACTATTTGTCATGGGATCTTATAAACTCATTCCATTCCACTTACTCCAACAAATGTTTTATTTAAAACAATTTTTTTAAGCAAGTTCCTTTGCATATAAATCTTTCTACTAAGTACTGGGTTAAATGTTAAAAGAGATACGTTTCATTTCTCAGAAGAAGAATCTCAAACAAGCTACCACATGAAATATTGCTCTAAATCGCTAGTAATAAGAGACATGAAAATCAAAACAACCATGAGGTTTCATGACACAGTCAGTCAATGCGTAAAGATGGCAAATGGGGGCCATCTCTAGTCATCCTGATCTACATCTTGTCATTGGACCCAGATGGCTTCAGAGGAGAAAGTGAGGCTTGTACCCTTGGACAGCCCTCCTTCACCTAAATCCAATTAATTTGTAAGTCATGGCATCATCTTCCTGATGTCATGGTCTTCTTTGAGAACAAAGGACAAACAACAACAACAAAGATGGCAAAATGTAAAAAAGTCAATATTGGAAGAACTGCAAGAAGAAAGGCAAATTAATATGCTTTTGGTGGAGCTATGCATTAGTTCAACAATTCTGGAAAACCATTTTTAATTATGCCAAAAATGAGACTAAACTTGTGCATACCCTTTGATCCAGAGATCCCATCTGCCTTAAGCACAGAAAGACAGAAAGAAAGGTCTTACATATATCAAGATATTCATAGCTTCACTTTTTGTGGTAAACAAAGAACTGGAAACAAATTGGGCTGGGCATGTACCCAAGGAGATCAAAGACAGAGTAAAAGGTCCCGTATATACAAAATATTCATAGCATTACTTTTTGTAGACACAAAGAACTGGAAACAAAGTGGATGCCCATCAACTGGCAAGACTAAGCAAATTGTGGTATATGAATATAATGCAATATTTTGTTGTAAGAAATGATGAATATGAGTAATTCATGGAAAAATCAACCAACAAATATTTATTAAATGTCTACAATGTACTATACCATGTGTTGTGTTCGAAAGTACAAAGAATGAAGCAATTCCTACTTGCAAGGAGCTTCTATTCTAATGAGAAGACAAGTACATATGAAAATATGCACAATATAAATATGAAGTTAGCAAATAAAAATATATACAAAGTAGTTAAATACAGGGTATCCTAAAACCCTTAGTACAATTTTTAAGCTATTAAACTCTTAAGACTTCTGGAATACTCTGTATAAGGTTGTTTGAGAGGAGAGAACTCACTGTTAAGGGAATCAGGAAAGGCTTCATATCAAAGGGAATTAATTAGGGAACTATAAAAGGATTGCCTTGCTGCAGAGAGGGCCCAGTTGAGATTGGATAATACAAATTTGTAATGTATCCAGGCAGCACAGTTGTTAAGACATGTAGCTGTGTTCAGCAGCTTGTGAGTAAGGGTTGAGGAAGCAGAGCATGAGAGGATTCCAGAGCTGAAATTTTGCAAGATATCAGTGATAGGATAAAGGCACAAGGGATTCAAGAGCAGAGGAGAGGTTAAAGGTGAAATGGTTGAAGAGAGAATAAAGTGAAGTCAAAGCAGAGTAATGGCCCGAGAGAGTACTGACCATGGAGGGTCTGAAATTCTTGATATGGGCAAAGAACAGATTTAGAAGTGTTTGAAGTGTAGGAAAAGGTAATGAGAGGAGGTTGTTGAGTCTCCATGACCTCATTTGGGCTTTCCTTGGCAAAGATACTGTTGTGGTTTGCCATTTCTTTCTCTAGTTCATTTTAGAGATGAGAAAACTAGGCAAACACAGGATTAAGTGACTTGCCCAGGGTCACATTGCTAATAAGCATCTGCGACCAGATTTGAATTCCTGAAGATGAGTCGTCCTGATTCTAAGCCCAAGGCTCTAGCTACTGTACGTACCACCCAGCTGCCTATGATAAGAGGTTACAGTCAGATAAAAGAATGTCACTGTTTCTAAATTAGAGAAATCAAACATTTATGGGTAATAGTGAGATCTAGTGTGTAACCATCCCCATATGTGGCTAAGGTGGAGTAAAACAATATGTTATGGGATTTAAAGAAGGCAGAGGAATTTTGAAGTTTGGGAGCTTCAGGGAACATCTAAGTGGATATTAAAATTTTGTATGAATTGGAACAAGTGAAGTAAACAATCAGAAAAACAATATAAACAATGATTTCATGAATGTAAATGAAAGTACACAAAAAAAAAAGCTGAAGTCTTGTAATTATAATGACCATTTTTGACCCTAGGGGAAAAAAATCAGGAAATTCACTTCCATCTTTTGGAGATGTGGGGATTTATAGGTATAGGATACGATATATGTCATCAGACAGTTGATGTGTTGTTTAGTTTTACTTAATTATTTACTTTGAGTTTTTTTTTTTGTAAGAGAAGGCTTGAGGGTAGGGATTTCAGGGTATATTTGGAAACAATTAATATAAAAACAAAAGGCATAAACAAAACTTTAAAAATCAATTGATTAGTTAAAATAAAAATAATTTTAAAAGCTATGGTAGTTGTAGTTTACAGCTCAATGTTGATAACTGATGATGGATGGTATGTTCATCTCTTTCTCAGGGACATTATAGACCCTTACCCCAGCTTTAATGGTAGAACTTTGAGTTAGTGGAGAAGGTGAACAGGGGTACATTTGATCTACCCAAAGTTCACATGATATAAATCTACCCCACTTACAGGTAAGGCCTGATATCCTTTAGCCAACTCTCTTTTCAGAGTCTATGTCGTGCTCTGGTTATGTCCCTGTTGTGACAAAGCTATAAAAAAACCCTCTTTTTATTAGAATTTTTTTGTTTGTTTATCCAAGGTATTTTGAGGATGGCCTTCCTGACAGTCAACATCATCCCCCTCTGGCCTTGTCAGCATGCAGAGACATTATGACAGGACTTTCTCAGTTGAAAGTGGGACTCCAATGAGTACCTATAGGAATTATAAGACCCTAGGGAGGGGAGAAGAGTTTCCAAGGTCTAGTGAATCTATTTCAGCAAGTTCCTTAACTGGGAGGGAAGAAACTCTTAGCATTGCCCCCACTTCCTCAGCAAATGCAGCAGCAGCAGCCATTGGGTTAATGAGATGTGGGAGGAAAACAGCAACAGAATCCAAATTACATTGATTGAGCCCCAGTAGAGGAGGCATAGGGATGACAGAACTGTTTCCTCCCACCTTTTAATAATAAAATGAAATCCAGCTGGGGAAGAATTGCATTCTTATCCTATTGCTAAAGGTGATAGATTAAATAAACAGACTTAGAGCTCTACCTACTCCTCCAGAGGGTTTCCTGCAGCACTTCCAAGGAAGCAAGGTGGGGTGGAACTAGAACTCTTTCCCCCAAAGGATTAATCCTCAGATCGAAAGCTCTAAGGGCCCCTGAATGCCATCAAGTCTAAACCACTCCTCTTTTCAGGTTAGGAAATGCTTTCATTGATTTAGCCATAGTGGAAAGAGGACTTGTCTAAGGTCACACAATAAGTCAGGGTTAGAGCTGGGACTTGATTACAAAGTCCACTGACTCTGAATGAATGAAAAAGCATTTATTAAGCATTAAGTGCCAGGCACTGTGCTAAGTCCTAGGGATAGCAAGACAGTTCCTGCCCTTAGGAAGCTTGCGTTCCAAAAGGGGCAGCCAAGCGGTGGTCACCTCTGCAGCTGCTGCCAGAGCCTGGCTGTTCTTTGCCTTTCCCTATCACCATCTCACTTTCCTTTTTTTCTTCTTTTTGACAACCTGGCACAATGCCCATATTGCGCAGTGGGTGACTATGGGTAGGCTGGGGCTGGTTCTTTAAGAGGATGGAAGTGCTCTTTGGCTTCTTCACTGCCTAGAGTAAAAGATGCCCATAGTCAGGCTGGGGATTGTGTCAGAAGGTTTGTTGTTGTTGCTACCGCTTTTTAATGAGTACCTGCTGTCTGCCAGGAAGGAGGTCCTGACCCAAGGTCCTAACTCCCAGGTGTACTCTTAATTTCTTATCATTAGTAAAGTTAGTATTGCTATTACTACTTTAACTGCATTTATGGTCTTCAAATGCTTTGTTGCATTTCAATGCTTCCCACTGCCCAGCTCCACCAGCCTGCATCATTGAACTGGCCTAGCTTAAGCCTTCTCTACAACAGGTTGCAATCTGTATTACTGGAAAGAATTTCCAAATTGAATAGAACATTAATGCATTTGAATATTTGAGCATACTAGTAATGGATTATTATTATTTTGGACTAGACCTGTGATTTTATTGATATTGGGGACTTCCAGATGCTTTGGGGATTTCCCTCTATGTATGCAGATGGAAATGAGTATGTAATTTGTAATATGGTTGCTGGGGAAAGCTAATTGATCTACCTGAGGGACACACAGCCAGAATATGTCAGAAATAGGATATTTGTCAGATAACAGGATATTTAGGAAACCAGCTATGTAACCTTGGACAAGGTGCTTCATTTCTCTTAAGTCTCAGTTTCCATATCATTAAAATGAGAATATTATTACTACTGATGCTTATTAAAAAAACTGCTACCTAAGTTTGAATAAAACCAGTTTTGTTTAGTTGAATGTTTAAAAAGTCTGTGGGAAAACACTCCCAAAGAATCTGGGTTCTTTAAGAATCAAGAACCAGTTGTAAAATGCAGGTGCAGAACAAATTTCAGGAAGAAAGGGGAGCCAGCCTGAGGATACATGGTGTCCCTCTGTTGAGTATAACATCACGGTATTGCCAGGAGGAGGAGAGATGCTCCAAGGTGCGAAGGGGCTCCTGAGCAGATACGTCTTGTGGAAATTCGAATGCTTCAAGGCTTTTCTTGGGCAGGTGAGGGAAACTTCACTCATTAATAGCCCCTCGCACTCACCCAGTGGGAGCTCAGCTGTTTTTAGCAAAAGGGGCTTTAGCAGGAGGTTTGGAAGGGAGAGACAGGGTGGAGGAGAGGAAGGTGATGGGGATATTACCGAAATGGGAAGGGATGGGAATGCTCTAGAAGCTGGAAGGAAGAGGGTGGTCCTAGTGCAGGAGTGTGGGCACTCTGATGAGTGGAGGGTGGGCTTGTGACTCTGGAAGGTAGGAATGAGTAGCAGAAGGAAGTAGGCTGCAGATGGTGATAATTTATGAGTAGAGGGAGAGGATTTGGCAGGTTCTGGATGTTGGACAGTAACTACCACAAGGTACTTAATTCTATGGGGTTATTTTTATGCCCGGGATTCCAGTTCGGTAACAGGATGGTCTAAACGCTGTAGATATATAGAGGGGTGTGTGTGCGCATATTTTATATATGTACATATATATAAATAATATACACACATATATATACATATAGGTATATATTCATACATATACGTATATAAGTATATACATACGTACATACATGTATGTATAAATATATATGCATATATATTTATAGTGGTGCTCTGCAAATAACAATTCTATCTTAAATACTCTGATAATATTTGTGATGCCCAATGAGGATTCTTTTGCTGCTTTATCTTGAGGCATTGCAACCACTGTCTACACATTCTAATGGTTCAGTGAGTCAGCTGCAGGTTGCAACAGCTAAAATCAGACTTGTGGTTCCCAGGTGACAAAGCTACAGTAATCTTCAATCTAAGGCTCCCTCTGCCTCAGGTCTCAAAGATTCGAGCCTGCTTTTTCAGAACTTCCTCAAAAGAGAGAAAAGTCATACCTAACAAGAGTGTTCCTACTTAGTCATGCCCGTGAGATAAACCAGCTAATCGATTCAGGGCCTCCTGAGACCTTGAGGCCAAGTCTACACAACGCAGGGAATAAACTGGGTGCATTCAAGCAGGGATGATACATTTTCAAAGTGAGTCAATCAGTGAAACCTTTCATGAAAGCAAGCATATTCTCTGATACTGAGATTTTAAACACAAATTTTGAAATGAAAAAGAAAATATATTTATATTAATATAAGAATACTATATTAAGTATAATAAACATTTTAAATTAAAAAATTAGGTTCTTAACCTTTTCTGTATCAGTGGACCACTTTGACAATCTGGTGAAGCTTATGGGCCCCTTCTCAGAACATTTTTAAATACTTAAAAAAAAATGCATAGGATTACCAAAGAGACCAATCATATTGAAATATGGTTATCAAAGTATTAAAAAAAAACCCCAACTACATTTGAGGACTCCAGGTTAGGAACTTTTAAGAATTTTTGTTAATAAAACCAGAATATTTATCAGTAAGGGTTATGTGAATTTTCCTTATTACTTTAGCCAATATTCTTGGTGCTCCTAGGACAGGACTGTGACTAGGGCTAGATAAGGTAGGCATCTGCATAGAGTACAACATAGAGGGTGGCGTGGCAAGGAAAACTTTTAAAAAACTTTAAAATTTAAAACTTTTAAATGTTTTAGAAATGCACATTATTTTGGAGAAAATTTTATTCCTGATAGCCTGCCGTTGTTGTGGGGCCATTCTCTTCTGGACTTGCCTCTCGGTCTTCTCTCAATCCATAGTATTCCTTCCTCATAATCAGTATTTTCTTCTGTTTCTTCATATTGTCAGCTTCAGTTCTTGAATTCAGGTTTTTGGTGCTCAGGTTGGTCCCTCCAGCATTGTTGGGTGAGTTGGACATGTCTCGTTTGGTCCCCTTCCTTCTGTAGTTGGATCTTGCTGCTGCTGCTCATCAGGATGGGGATGGTTGTTATTACTAGACTTATTAGGCCCGCTCCTGCCTCAGTTCATGGCTTCTCTCAGGCTTCTGGTGGTCTGCTCCACACATCTCCAATTAACACCGTGTATGCGGAGAAGTTGTTTTGTACTGCCGCTCTTCTTCTCATTGCGTTTCTGAAAATGTCTTTGTTTGAGATAATTTTATCCTCTGGCTAACTACTAATAGCAAATATATCAATGGGGGCTTGTAAGCTATAGCTTTAGGAGTGTGGACCCATACTGGGCAGCAAGGTGGTACAGTGGATAGAGTGCCAAGCGTGAAGTCAGGAAGACTCATCTTCAGATCTGACCTCAAAATAAATTATGTAAAAAAATTAATCGACTCAGAAAAACATAAAAAAAAAAATGGCCTCAGATACGGATTGGCTGTGTGACCTTGGACAAGTCACTTAACCTTGTTTGCCTCAGTTCCTCACCTATAAAGTGATCTGGAGAAGGAAATGGCAAACCATGCCAGTACCTTTGCCAAGAAAACCCCAAATGAGGTCATGAAGAGTTGGAAACAACTGAAAAATGACCAAACAACAACAACAACAAAAAAAAACCCCATGATTTGAGCCTTGAAGGAAACTAGAGATGTGAAGAGGTAGATATGAGGGCATGTCAGGCATGGGGGATAGCCATAGAAAAAGTAGGTAGACAGGATATGGAATACCATGTTTGGGGAATAACAAGCAGGCCGGTTGTGCTGTGACATGGATGGAGTGAAGGGAAACCATGTGAAATGTCTGGAAAGGCAGTCTCAGAGTAGATAATGAAGGACTTTCTATGCCAAGATGAGGAGTCTGGGTTGTTTTCCCCTGCTGGGATTGTGCAGTCCTAAGCAGGGGTTCTTAACTCTTTTTGTGTCATGAACTCCTTTGGTAGTTGGGTAAAGCCTGTGGACCTTGTCTCAAAATCACATTTGTTGTCTACATTCACAATGGAAGGAAATAGCAAATTTCAGTTAGAGATTAGTGAAAATAAAGATTTTTTTTCCACCTTCCTATCCAAGTGTACAAACCCTTTGCTTAAAAATCCCTGTCCCAAAGGGCAGGGACAATGTAATTCCCCTTTGCGTCTCTTGGTGGCTTATACATGTTAAGAAATGCTTGTTGAATATTTTTGTGATGAATAAGATCATTTGAATTCATCTGCATTTGGAGGGAAGGTCCCATTAGCTTAGGGGTCAGCACACTACTGCCCAAGGGCCAAAGCTGGCCTACAGCCCATTTTTATACAGCTCACAAGCTAGGATACTAATATTTGTGGGCTGTGAGCCAGATTCAGCCTTTGGGCTGCGGTCTGCCAACCACTTCTTTAGAGCATCAGGAAGGCTGTCATCTACAGCAGGTGAAGTTAGCAGACCTTGAAGATGGAGAGAGAGAGATCCAGGGAGTGGGGGCCTCAAGCTCATATTTCTCCCTTTGGCTTTTTTTTTCATTCTAGCCTAAAAGGTGTGTATAAGGCAGGGAGACGCTCTTTGTTGAGTTACATTGAGTCAATTCACTTTTCACTAGACACTTGGCATTTAATTTAAGAATTTGTAGGTCTAGCCAGTGACTCAAGTTCTTCCACCCTTATCATGAATAATAGAATAATAGCATCTTAGAGCTGGGACATAATTTAATCCTGTCTCCTCATTTTACAGATGATGAGATTGAGGCCCAGAGAAGGGAAGGGACTGAAACTCATCTCACAGGGAGTTGTTGGCAAAGCCTGGACTAGACCCACATTTCCTGGCAACTAGGTCAGTGTTCCCTTTATGACAGATCTGAAGTGATGATTCCCCAATGGGGAACTTGAAGTCTCTTTTTCAAATTTTATAATGGCTCTACAAGTGTGACTATCAATGCAGGAGCAGCCCAAACCAATCACCCTGAATCTTGAATGGGAAAATAAGGCCTCTGTTATCTATGTTAGATGAAGGGTTGAGTAGGCAGCTTAGTAGTCTGGCAGTTGAAAAACCTTCTTTGGAATCTTGACTCTAACCATTATTCCCCCAATGACTTTGGGTGAATCATTTAATCTTTTGGGATCATCTGTAAGATGGAGATACTATTGTTTGCACTAACCACCACACAGGGCTGCTGTGGTGAAGGTGTTTTGCAAACTACAAAGGGCTACAAAAAAAATTGAATTACTTATTAAGGGACCCTTTGGAAAATCCCTGATTCATAGGCCATGATAAAAGAGGCTGATTTCTCCTCCTTGAAGCGCCCTTCTCATTCCTCTCTGCCCATTCATATTTGGCCCAGCTCATGTCTTACCTGCTCTCTGTTGACTTTTCTGGTGATTCAGATCAGAACTGATACCTTTGAATGTTCATATCACTTCACCCTTGAATATAGATAGGCTTATAGATTTAGAGTCGGAGGGATTTCAAACAGTTCAACTTTATTTTACAAATTAGGAAACTGACACCTATGAAAATGAAATGACTTGTCCAAGGTCACATAGGTATTAAGTGGAAAGATGAAGATTTGAATTCAGCTCTTCTGACTCCAATACTATTGTTTAATTGTTTCTGCACCTACATTGTTAGCTCTCTGAGGGCCGGTATTTGGTCTCAGACTTCTCTTGCATTTCCATGGTGTCTCACACAATAATGGGCACATCGTTGTTGCCCAGTAAACCCTTGTTGAAGAACCAATTAACTCAATTTCCTAAGTAAATAGAGGGTACTTTAGCAGAGGGTAAAGCCATGCATAATTACTAAATATTCCCTTAAGAAATAAGACTATAACTACTGCAAATGCCCATCAACACTTCTGTCACCTGCTTCACAGGGTTTCATGGGAAGAGCTCTGTAAACTTCAGGGCACTACAGAAATGTGAGTTATCATTAAGTGCCAGGCACTGGGAGAAGTGCTGAGGGTGCAAATAGAGGCAGAAAACAGTCCCTGCCCTCAAGGTGCTCACATTACCCCTTAGGGCCACAAAATGGAAGACACCCTCTGGACTGATGGAAATGGAAGACAATGTGAAGCAAAGTAGGGTGTCAAGTTCGATGTTTAGTAAAATGTAGGCTTTCTAGCTGCCTTTTGTGAAGAAACCAGAGAGGGAACCTGAGCATAGGACTAAAGGTTGGCAAAAGACCAAAGCATGGGTGGACCACTCACAATCTTCCTTATGTCGGGAGTCTGGTGGAGGGAGATGGAGAGAGGCATCAATTTCAGTGCAATACAGGTCAGCTTTTCAGCTCTACAATCACCTTGGACAGGTTTCCCTAAGTGACAATGCACCTGTTCTTAGTTCCCTTCCAACTGATGAAGGATAGAGGTATTTTTGCTAGTTTAATATGTAGTTGCCTGGGCACCATTATCAGATAAAATCAAATCAACAAACATTTATGCAGCTCTTATTATATCCATGGTTCTTGGCTTTGAGAGAGACAAAAGACAAGGTCATTGCCTTCAAGGAGATTAAAAATATAGTTGGGAAATGATAAAATAAGCTTTGAATGTCTATGACACCTCCTCCACATGTGGGATTTTTGAGCCACAGTGTTATAAAGTCTTATTAGACAAATGTGTGATATATCTCTTTGCTAAATCTATTATTACTAAGCAATAGTTATAAAACGTATTGGCCTACAAGCTGTGCGTGATATATGATGTGAAATTGTTTCAGAATTTTGTGGCCCCCAGATTAACTAGGATGAATAAGACAACTTGCTCATCTCACTTCTCTCCTTTCTCCCCACTTCTAGGTGCGTTGATGTTTTAATAAAATACATTTAACTCTAGTCAGTATGAGAATTCAAGAGTTAGCATTTCCTGAACTGTTTTAATAGAAAAGATCTTTAGTTGTGTTGATTATCCTTAAAACCTACTGGCAAGATGTGGTTGTGCTGGGATTGCTTGTGTATGTTTGTATGTAGATGTATTTGTCTACATAAGTTTTCAGATGTCAAACTGAATTTTAAAGAGAGGACTAAGTGGGGGACTTTTTTTCAGCTTTATGTTTCATTTCTTTCGGAAAGAATTTAGGATTTATAACCTCCCATTGGTTTACTAATAAATTCCTTTGTTTACTTAAGAAAATATATATATATACATATATACATACATATACACACATACACACATATTATACACATGTATATATATGTATGTATATATATGTATATATATATATATGTATATAGTTGGTGAGGTAAGATATATGGATTGAGAAGTTAAGAATACAAGATTTCAATAGATGTTCAAGCTAACAGAAGAAATGTTAGGAGACAATACCCAACTAATAGCAAATGGCAATAGACCTAGACAGCAGGCACTAATACCATTTAGAGAAGGGAGGGTTTTGCTTTAGGCAGAGAATGGTCAGTGAGGACAAATGAAAGAGATAAGATTTGAGTTGGTTTTTCAGAGTAACCTGGATTTAGGTACCATTCTGGGTGGATGGGAAGGATAATAGGTTCATAGATCTAGAAGTGGAAGGGACATGAGAGGCCCTCTTTTATAAAACCTTCATTTTATAAATGAGAAGATTGGAGCTGAGGGAGGTGAAGAGATTTCCTCAAGGTGCCACTATGTGCCACAGGTGGGGGTTTGAACTAAGGTCCTGTGGTTCTAGAACCAGTGCTTTCCCCATTGTACCACACAGAGTTGGGAAGGTGAATAGGCTTGTTTGGCCACCAAAGGGGCACATAGGATCAAGGGATTAGAGATCTCATTAGAATCACAAGATTACAGCATTTTGAGATTTGGAAAGACCCAGAAATCACTGAGATCAAAACTTAGGCACAAGGATAACCTAGCACCTCATAACCAAGAAGTGGTCATTAAGCCTATGCTTGAAGACCTCCAAGGAGAAGGAATTTATTCCTCTCTTGAAATAACCTATTCCAACTTCTGATAGCTCTAATTGTTAAAAAGTTTTTTCTTAACTCAAGCCTAAATGTTCTTTTATGCAATTTGAACGAATGAAAAAACTGTTAAGTGCTTACTATGTGCCTAGTTCTGTGCTAAGTGAAAGGGAAACAGACACAAAAGTGAGATACATTTTGCCTTCAAAGACCCCATATTCCAGTGGGAGAAAACAACATATATGAGGGAGTAGTGACCAGAGTGAGGGGTTTTGGGTTGGGAGGTCATAACCCTGCTGAGTAGAGCCATAATGAAGTTGTCATTGGCAGTAGCAGCAGCAGGATTCATTTGATTTTGGTCCAGAGCTTGAAAACTGAAAGTGAGAGAGGAGGCAGGATAAACAGCAAGAAGTTAGCTGGGGTAGAATATGAAGCACAATAGGGGCTGGCTAGATACAGTGAGCCAAATGATACATTCACCACTAAGTACGGTGTGGTCTCCAGGGTGAGAATTCTAGAAATGACAGGATAAAGTCTTCTAGAGCAAGGTCTCTGGAGATGCATTGGTCTACAGGCTGGAATAGAAGGCAGGTGAAGGATAGGAAGCATGGCAGAGGCTGACTAGATGAATGAATGAATGAAAAATCATTAATCAAATGGTGGCTATATGTAAATCACTGAAGATAACAAACAAAAAGTAGAGTAATTCTCTGGTCTCATGGAATTCATTCTAATTGGGGAGACAACACATAAAGGATTTTTCAGCTGAAAGTTTGATGCAAAGCCTTGTGGTCCTTAAGGTTGCAATGGCAAAACAAATGGTAATGAATCTTCTCTAATGTCATTTCCATTGATAAAACAATATCAATTTCTTTTGTTGAACCATTTGGCCATGACAGTGACTTTGGTGAGAGCTTTCTTTTTTGGATCTTCAGTAGTTCTAGTGACTGTTATGCTAGGCCAAATGACACACACAAATCAAAGCACTATGGGCTTCAGAGCATTTGGTTCTGTCCTCTTGGGCTAAACAGAGCTAATCTAACCCTTCTTCCACATGACAGCTTTTCAAATACTCGAACATAGTTACTGTGTGCCGACTGAGTTGAGTCTTCTCTTCTTCTGGCTAAATGTACCTAGTTGCTTCATTTGATTTTCACATGGCATAAATATGAAGCCCTTCACCATTCTGGTTGCTGCCCTCTGGATTCTCTCCAGCTTACTAACTTTCTTCTTAAACTGTGGTGTCCAGAACTGAACACAGTACCTTAGATGAGTCCTGATCAAGGACAGAGTATAAAGGGACTATCACCTCTTTATCCTCAGAAGCTGTATCTTGCTTAATTCAGCCCAAGACAATATTATCTTTTTTGGCTCCCACATCACATTTCATTCAAGAATTCCAGTAGAGTTTGTGGTACGACTATGGATTTATGTTTTGTTTATAGATGTTTTGGAATAATTCTCTTAATGTGTTTGGGTCCTGAGTGTCCCTAAATCCCAAAACATTTCTTCATCATTGTTGTTTTTTTCTGTTTACTCATTTTCCAATCTTACATTCTTAATTGGGGACTTGTACCTCTGAGTGCTTCTCTTATCTGGTGTCTGTGTGATGAGTACTGTGTTTTTTAAGAACCCTACAAGTGGCTCATTGTGCTGTGCTGAGGCAGTTCATGCTGAGTGGTCTGTGCCAGGATGGTATGATCCACTCTGCCCAGATCACTGTGTTCCTAGTCTGAGCCCTGAAAACTTCCAAGTCCTGTGTTAGGGTCAGAGTGACACCTACAGGCTCCAGGTGTCCTTGACTAGAAATTTGTCTGGGCTCTTATCTGCCCCTACTATGCAACTTGAGGCTCTAGGTATCTCTAGCTTTTCCATGATCCCTGTTTGGCAAGGTTTCTGTAAATCACCATCTTTGGGCTTTTTTGTCTAGATCCTTTCTCTAATGCCCAAAGGCTTCTCTTTTCTAACTTAGGCTGGAAAAATGCATTTAACTATAGTTTCTCCTTGGATTTCTTAATCATTTCTTCATATGAAGTTTTTTTCATTGCAAATCCTTGCTATCATGAGAGAGTTGGACTGTTCTATTTCCACTCATTCCACCATCTTGAAAATTTTGGATGCTACATCATACTGATAACTCACATTAAGCTTACAATCTACTAAAATCCCCAAATCTTTTTCAGACACACTGTCTAATCATGTGTCCTTATTTTGTACTTGTAAGGTTAATTTTTGTACTCAAATATAAGGCTTTACATTTATCCCTACTGAATTTCAGTTTATTAAATTCAGCCCAATGCTCTAGCCTGTCAATGTAATTTGGATCATGACTCTGTCATTCAGGATGCTAGTTATCCCTCCCAGCTTAGTGTCATCTGCAAATTTGCTGAGCATGCCATCTATGCTTTTTTCCAAGGCTATCAATAAACATCTTTTAAGCATCTACTATATGCCAGGCACTGTGTTAAGTGTTAGGGATACATAGAAAAGCAAAAGATAATCCCTGTTCTCAAGGAACTCATAATCTAATGGAGAGACAGTGTGCAAACAAGTATGCACATATAAGCTATATACAGAATAAATTGGAAATAATTAACAGAAGGAAGAAACTAGAATTAAGAGGGATCTGGAAAGAGGGATCTTCTGTAGAAGGTGGGCTTTTAGATGAATTGAAGAGAAGCCAGGAAGTGGAGATGAGGAGGGAGACTATATCAGGCATGAAGGATGGCACCAGTGAAAATTCTCTGAATAGGATGATGGAATGTCTTGTTTGAGGAATAGCCAGGAGGCCAGTGTCACAGGATTGTGGAGTATGTGGTGGGGGTGGCTGGAAGTCCATGTGAAAGGAGCAAAGGCAGATGAAGCTGGAAAGGTAGTTTGGAGCTATATTGTGAAGGTCCTTGGTTTGGACTTTATCCTGTAGATGATGGGAAGATTGTAGTTTCCATGCCCTGGTTCTTGTTCTACCCTCCCAGGTCAAGCAGAACATGTCAAATCCTTCTTCCACCCTTTAACTATTTAAAGATACTTATCATATTGACATGATTATCTCTTTTCCAGGCTAAATATTCCCAGTTCCTTCAACTAATCCTCAAATTGTGTGGTTTCTAGTCCTGTTACCTTCCTGATCACTTACACAATTCATTCTTACTAATCACTCCCTCCCTCAATAAAAAAATAGACAAAACCCATGATTTCATGGAGTTTTTACCCAACTACACTGTGTATGCTCATGTGCTTTTGAAAATTTTTTTCAATTAATAAGTATTGATTTTCTCTCATTCTAATCCCCTCTACAACTGGAAAAAAGAAAAGAAAAAGAAAAATATGCATAGTCCAGCAAAACTAATTCCCACATTGTCCAGGCACATAAATGTTATATCTCTTGGTGCATTTTTAAGTCCATATTCTCTTTGTTAGGTGGTGGGGAGCATTTTTTCTCATCATCATCCTCTGGACTCATGATTGATTATTGAGTTGATCAGAGTTCTTAAGTGTTTTCAAAGTTGTTTGTTTTTATAATATTGAATGAATGAATAAAGCATCTGCTAAGTGCTTACTATGTGCAAAACATTGTGCTAAGCATGGGGCTACAAATAGAAAAGCAAGACCTCCCTGATCCAAGGAGCTCATATTCCAGTGAGGGAGGCAACAATACATATGGGAGGTTTCAGTTGCAAGTCTGTTGGAACAGTTCCATGGTCCTTAGGGTACAAGGGCAAAGCAGATGGTAAGGTCTCATATTTACTATCATTTCCACTGGTAAAATCATATCAGTTTCTGATGGTGAACAATTTGACGGTGGCAAGGACTTTGGTGGCAAGAACTTTCCTTTCCGTGCATCACAGGTGAAATTTAACAAAAAGGTAAACTGAGGCATGTTTCTTTGAGCAAGGTAACATTAATAAGAGCATGCTGCCTGTAAATAAATGGGTCAGTGTTTTGCCTTCATTTATGCCAAAGACCCTGAGCAGATGGACAGCTTCTCTTTTAAAGGCTTTAGGGAGTATAGAACAGGGTAGGTGATATCATAGGGTAGAGGTGATGGTTGGTTAAAAAGCTGATTGGTTAAAAAGCTGAAGGACAGGGAACAATATTATTGGTTGTAAGTTTGGTAATGGGGGCTAGCACTGACCCTCTCCTCTCCTGAGACTAAGAAGTAGTCACTGTTTGAGTGCAGGTGCAAGCTAGCAGCCCAGATTTTTGGATAGCAAACCAGACTCCTTCGAAGGATAGCTTGCTGGTGTAAAGGTATAGACCTCACACTCATGTGTTCTCACACATTCCCAAGGTCAGCTAATTCCTTGAGGCAAGAATAGATTAGTGATTAGCAAGAGAGCTGGATTTTAAAACATTAACCATTACAAACCAGCTGCATTGCTGAGCCAAGTTCGGAGTCAAAAAGCTATGACTTAAGCAGTTACAGGACAAAAGCAATTAATTGTAAATCAGATCAACAAGAAAATGGTACAGGATCAATTCAGTCTTCTCATGTTTCTTTGGTAGCTGTAGTTGTAGCAGCTATAGGAGCAGTGGCCAGATCATATCTGCATAGGTGTGGCTTCCCAGCATGAAAGCACTGGACTAGAAACATTGCTGCCCCCTCCCCCTCCCCGGCCAAGGCTCTTGGGACCAGGGTCCTGGCCTCTCTCCATCAGAGTCTTAGGGGAGATGGTGGTCGAAGGGATGACAGTGGTTTGGCCCATCTGACACATGCTGCCTCCTCTCTCTCTCTTAGGGTGCCTTGCTGCTCTAGCTAGGCTTGCTCGCCTGCCCTGTGGGTGGTAGTTGTGATAATAGAAATTGCTTTTTCTGGTTCTGCTCTCTTTAGTGTCTATCAGTTCATATAAGGTTTCCCAAGTTTCTTTGAAACTGCCCTTCATTGTTTCTTACAGGTCCATAGTAGTTCCTTTGTGTATGCCCCTTTTTCAGGGGCAGCTAGGTGGCTCAATGGATAAAATTCAGGGCCTGAAGTTAGGAAGATCTGAGTTCTAATATGACCTCTGATACTTGCTTTCTGTGTGACCCTAGGCAAGTCATTTAACTCCATTTGCCTCAGTTTTCTCATCTGTAAAATAAGCTGGAGAAGGAAATGGCAAACTATTCTAGTACCTTTGCCAAGAAATCCCCAAAAGACTTATGAAGAAGAGTCAGACACAACCGAAAATGACTAAATAGCAATAGTATTCCTTACATTCACACACCATAATTAATTCAGCCATTTCCCATTCCTTAATTGATGGGTACCCCTTTAATTTCCAGGTTTTTTGCCATGTCAGAAAGCATGCATGTGCTTTTTAGATATAGATTAAACTGCAATAGGAAACATACTTGCAAAATGAATGCGTTAGTTCAATTTAACAAACATTTATTAAGCACCTATCATGTACCAGGAACTGTGTTAGGTGCTACTGATACAAAGACAAAATGAAAAATAGTCCTTACCCTCAAAGAGCTTATAGTCTACTTATAGTCTGCATATAGTCTACTATGTGGTCAATATATTGGAACAGACATATGCTGGAATGACTTGCCTTTTGATGTAACAACCTATAGACCCGGAAGCCAAACATGCAGCTCATGACATTCCTGATTGTGGCCCAGACCATGTTAATATGTAGTTCTACCTGATTTTCGTATATTGATGTAAAAAAGAAGTATATAAACATCGGGTTTTCTAAGTCATTATACATCCAGACTGCAGGGATCCTTACATACAGTTTAGCGGCCTATGTTTCTATTTGAATTTGACACCATTGCTGTAGACTGTCATGTACCTGTTTCTTTTCAGAAGCCCTGCCTTCTGGTCTTGAAAATAACCTGATTCACTTAATGTTTTGGCTAAGTCTTTTGAGTCTCTCTTCTTCCAGAAGACTATAAGAGGATCTGAGGGACTGGGATACCATGTGAAGGGCCCTGAGATGGAGAAGGAAGGCTTGATCAGAGTATGTTGGACAAATTCTTAAAATGCTAGGGCGGAGGAGCCACAGGCTACTGCTATTCACTATTTTCCAGGGAAGAAAAATAGGCAAAAAGGGACTATTGCTTTATAATTTAGCCCACTGATGTCTAGGTTCATCTTGTCTTTGAAAGAAGACTATTTAGGGGTTTATAGCCGTGCTTGAAGTAAGATTTCTAAAAAAATCAAGTATGATGGCATGAGGGAGTGGGGGGTAGGGGGGTGAGTGCTGACCTTAGAATCCTGGTGCTAATATTTATTATCAGGGTAATAAATAAATGGCAAAGGATCTCTCTGAACCTTAGTTTCTTTTTCTATAAGATGGGAATGATAACGCTTATGTTACTTTCCTCATGGAAAAGTGTGTTATAAGCCTATGATGTGCAAAGTAAATGTATTGTTATCATTTGAGTTGGAACAATCAGGAATAGGAGAGCTTACCCTCAGCCTTTATGGACCCCTTCCACTGGAGTCCTTTCCTAATGCTTCATCAGGTCATGGAGGTGAGCATGGAGGCCATGCCTTTGGAAAGCAAACTCTGCCCCATGCTACCAAGGTTTTGATGAAAGGCTTTCAGTAGGGGGCCAGGCAATAGAGTGTGTGACCATCATCCAAGCACCAGGAGAGCTAAATTTGGGAAGGCTAGCTGCCCAAAGGAAGAAGGGGGGTGTTGAATATTTTTGGGTGGGGCATTGTAGATCTCAAAGCTTGAAAGCTAAAGTATATGAAAATTGGGATCTGTGTCAGCAGCAGGTGCCCCAATACCTGGGACAGGGTCCTTGAAATATTGAAGGAGTCAGGAAGTCCAGGTGGGGCTTGGGGACAGTCAGGGTTAGCCGGGGTGGTGCCTGATTGAGGCAAGCCAGCAGAGGGCAGCAGCAGCCTGGTGTTGGCCTGCAGCTGAGCAAGGAGTGCCCTGGCTCCAGAAACACTGTCCAAGCAAACCTCACTCCCTCTGATGCAGGTCAACCTAAGACAGAGCTAAGGGCTTGAATGGGTTGGCTTAGCAAAATGTGCAAAAAAAAAAAAAAAACAACAAAAAACCCCCAAACCAAAACCAAGCTTAGAGGATGCTGTGGGGGGAACTTAGATTTGGAGTGAGGAGATGGGTGAGATTTCTGCTTCTGTTACTGGCTTTGTGACTTGGTGCAAATCATTGACACCTGTCTGCTCTTAAGTATCTCCTTAGTAAAATGAGGGAGCTGGGCTAGCTGAACTCTATGATCTCATCCAGCTCTAAATCTCACGAGCCAGTGAAGCAGCCAAGTAAAGGACCAACAGAGTTAGGTGGGAGCCTTTAGAGTCAAAGAGAGGATCAGGTCCGAGGCAGGTTTCTGAGGGAGTGGGCGGGGTGGTCCCTTTTGGCTAGCCTGAGATGAATCCTCTTCTGAAAAGTCCAGCAGCCTGTTGGGTCTGTGGCCTGACACTATCGGACAATTCTGTCAAAAGGTAGACAGATGGCATGGATGCCTCCTGTGAAGAGGTAGGTGAATACCTTCCCTGCTCCCTCTGAGGAAACACTGACCACAATCGCTTAGTTCAACCCCCATGTGTTGGCAGAAACCAAAGGGATGAGCTGATCACGGAGCTGATTACACCTATGATCGAAAGGGCTAAGAACGGGCAGGGTGTGGTGTGGTGGGAAGAGTGGTCAGTCTGAAATCAGAGCACCTGGATCTACCACTGACCATCTGTATGAGCTGAGCCTCAGTTTCCCTATCTGTAAAATTACCTCTAGAAGGCCTTCCAGCTCCAGTCTATGATCCCGTGACTCAACGCTCTCATTCTCTCCTCGACCCATGCCCCCCACATAACAGCACTTTTACAATAACAAGCAGTCCCCACAAGGTCTGCATCCCTGTTTCAGACTGTCAATGACATCCGTTTTGGTCCTGGCGGCTCCACGTGGTTCTAAAAGCCCCCAGGATTGGAGCCGGCTACCCTGGCTCGCACCCAGCCCAGCAGGGAGAGGTTAGCCTTCCCACCATTGTGCTGCAGCTGTGAGATGTGATGTGAGGAACTGGGAGTTTGATGCCTGTAATTGAAATAGAGGGAAGAAGGACAATGGTGATTACTGAAAATGTTTCAAGCTCTTATCAGGCAGGGCTGTGCTGGAATCACCATTCAGGCACCGACTAGGGCGACCCAGTATTTATCGCCTTCTCCTTGGGGGAGAAGCTGCCATTTGGTGGATATTCAATGGCAAGGTGTAGAGTGCAGGGCTGTGCATGTGTGAAGAGACACCCCCTCCCCCCCATGCCCCATCCTCAATGGTAACAGGCAGGACATTCACCCAAGAACGAACTAAGTTCACTCGGTCTTTCTGTAAAGCCTTCTCCCTGGATTCAGTGCTGCCTGAATCTAGATTCTAGCCATACAAAGGCCTTTCTGCAGACACCCTCTGCTTAGATGCTGAGGCAAAATGCAAAGTCACCTGATGGGATTTACAGGCTTTGGAATTCTCATTCACTCTCCTCCCTCTAGGAGCTTTGTTCAGTTATGTCTCCCACCTGGAATGCCCTCCGCCCATCTCTTCAGAAGGCAGCTAGGTAGTATAGTAATACTATACTGGCCTGGAGCCAGGAAGACCCAAGTTCAAATCCAGCCTGAGACACTTACTAGCTGTGTGACCCAGGGCAAATCATTTAATTTCTGCCTGCCTCGGTTTTCTCAACTGTAAAATGAGGATTAGAGCCTACCACAGGGTTGTTGTGTCTCTCCTTCCCTCCTTGTCTCCCTCCCTCACTTCGTTCTTTTCTCCTTTCCTTCCTCCTCTCCTGCCTTCCTACTTTCCTGTCTTCCTTCCTCACCTATCCATAATAACACCATTCTTCAATCCCCAACCCAAGTAACACCTCCTTTCTGAAGCCTTCTATCACTATATTTTCCTTTTCACAATCCTCTATGATCCCCCTTTATGTGAATTGTAATGCCAGTTACCTTTCATCTGACGCATTCTGTTGCCAGTGTTCTGTATCTTACACAATCTGGGCTTTGGAGTTAGGAAGAACTGGGTTCCAATCTCCCTCTGACCCTTACTAGCTCTGTGACCAAGAGCGGGTCATTTAAACCTCTCTTTGCCCCAAGCCATTCTCTCAGATTACCTATTCATTTACCGACTGTGTGATCACTCAGTGGAGGAAATTCCTGTATTGGAGAGTCTTCTCTCTCCGACTACTGTCTGTTGAAATCTCCTGGACATTTCAAAATCCTCCGGTGGATCCACCTTACATTTTTTAATCTCCCTTACAGAGCCTCACTCCTAGCTCTCCAGCCACTCTTTCACTGAACCTCTTCCCTCACTCCTCACGCCCCACTAAGTTCAGATTAGCTGATAGACTGGAGCGATGATGACTTTAACCCTAGGCTCTCACGATCTCCCTGTCTGCGAATGAAATGGAGCAGAGTAGCTCTGATCCCTTTCCTTACCATTAAGTCATGACAATATTGCCTCTTATTTCCTCATTCCTTTTCCCTCTATATATTTAGGTCTTTTCTTTCCCACTATGGTGCAAGTGCCTGACAGAGACTATACATTACTCAGAATGAGAATAACACATAATCTTATTACTTCTTTTTTTGTACTCCCATCTAGGGAATGACAAGAATCAGGGTCTCAAAAGATCTCGCTAGGTTTGATAGAAGGAAGATGTCCTCATAATCTGAGCATCCTCAAGGTAGTAGGAGGTTATGGGTACCCCACACCTGGTGGTCTTCAAGTAAAGGCTGGATCATCTCTTGCCAGGGATATTAATTTCAAAGTCTTATGATTGTGACATCCGGGGTCTTTTCTCGGTGCTGATCCTTCTTGACGTGTCTTTGTGTCACTGTTATCGCTTCATCTTCCTCGACACTCTCTCTTCTTGGTGTTTTCACGGTCTTGATCTCTCTTGGTTTTCTATCTGTATGTTGGCTTTGCTCCTCTTACATTCTACTTTACATCACTTCTACCTATATACATGTCATAGGCAATTAGGTTGTAAATTCTCTGAGGGTGGGGGCCTGTCATTTTTTATCTTTGTGATCCCAGTGCCCAGCACAGTGCTTGGCACATTTAAGCACTTAATGAATGTCTCTCATGTTGCAGCATTTTCTCCTCGGTGCATTGTTGGAAATCACATTGGAAAGCAGAACGGGGAAAAAAAAGAATCATATTTTCTTCTGTATTAGTTCCAACTATACTGCTAACTACCTATGTATATGGCCTCGAGGACTATACATTCCTGGATTTCAATTTCTTCATTTATAAAATGAGAGCATTGGAGTTGGTTGTTTTTTAGTTCTTCTTTGGATTTAAGATTCTAGTGCTTTTGACACAAAATGGACCTGGAATAACTACTGTCCCATGTGCTACAAGGCCACAGACCAGGTTTCTAGTATAGATTTTTTTTTAGAACAGTGTAAGAGTAGAAAAGTGGATTCTAGGCTGGGACACTATGGGCAGGTTGTATATCGTATCACTGGCTAGGGAATGGGATAGAATGTGCTTCTCAGATGTTCTCATCCATCTCAAATCTGAATAAAGTTTATTCAGGAAGGTCTTAGATAGAATAACATGGTCCAGTGGAAAGGTTATAAGGGTCCAGCAACCCTTTCATCCAGCTTCCTATCACACCCACAAAGTGTTGCAATTCTTCTTTCTCTTCAAGCTTCTAACTCTATTCTACCTGGTCATTCTTTTTTTTTTTTTTGAGGGGAGAAGAAGACAGGGCAATTGGAGGTTAAGCAAGTTGCCCAAAGTCGCACAGCTAGTAAGTGTGTTAAGTGTCTGAGGTCACATTTGAACTCGGGTCCTCCTGAGTCCAGGGCTGGTGCTCTACTCACTGTGCCACCTAGCTGCCCCTACCTACCTCATCATTCTTTTTAAGGTTTTTTTTGGGGGGGGGGAAGCAGGGTACCTCGTCATTCTTAACAGTGGATCTCATAGCTTACATTATTGCAAAGATCAAGGCCATATAATATGAACTTCCTCACATCCCTTATCAAAATCTGTCTTCAATCAGCTTCTGCTCTTTTCCTTTGGTTCCAGAGGATGAGGAGGCCCTCTTCTTTACCAAGATTGTCTTTGTGCCTTGATCCCAACTCCATTGTCTTGTGGAATGGAGGTCCATCAATCTTTCATCCACACCTTATTCATCTTGAATATCTTCCGCTTACTGGATCTTTCTCTTCAGCTTAAAAATTGCTTTGGTTTTTCCCTTTCCTGGAAACCTTTCCTTGATCTTGCCACTCCCTCAAGTTTTCTTCCTGTTTCTCTTCTATTCAAACTTCCAGAAAGAGTAGTCTTACTGCCTTCACTTCCTCACCCTCACTTGCCTGCTTAACTCCTCTCAACTGGACTTTGCAGTTTTGAGCATTTTTGCAGCATTTGACACTCCTGCATATCCCACTTCCTTCCTTCTTGATATTCTTTCTTGGCTTCTGTGATGCTACTCTTCTCTGGCTCTCTTCCTTCCTCTCTAACCTGCAACGTTGGCTGCTAATTCTCTTTACTCACTGTGTGTAGCTCTCCCTGAGGAGGACAGACTTTTTAGCCACCGCATTTCAGTAGATGGAAGCGGAGAACAGCAGATGGTCAGCGCATGAAGTAATGCGCAGCTTGATACCATGACAAGAGTAGAGATACCCAGTAGAGATGATGTGATAGGTAGTGGGTCCCCAGAAGGGCTGCAACATTCCTCAGAGAACAGCAAAAAGTGGGCCAACGACATCGCTAGGATGCCAGCAATTCTGTAGTGTTAGCTGCTTTAGCTGTGCACATACCCTGGTTATACACGTGTCTATGTGTGTGCATTCCCCTTCACTCATGTTCACTCCTGGGTAATACGTGTCCTTTATGTGTACCCTCTTCTTTGATAGGAGAGAATATACTTTAGAATGAATGAGATTCTTTTTTTGTTACTGCATTTGTTTGATTAAATCTCTTTTGTTTTGAACTCATGTGCCTTCTGGTTGGTTGGTAAGAATAAATCCATTGATGGGGGCTATGGTGCTGATCTGCAAAGTATTCTGAACCTAAGGTAGCTTTTCTAGGGGTACCCAGGTACTACACAAACATAAAGGAAAACGAGCAGACAAAACACGTTAGTTATTATTAACAGATTTTCATTCTCAGCAAGGCCCCAGCAAAGTCTTATGGTGCTGACACTGTTATTTCATTACGGACAATAAAATTCTAGGTCTTGGATTAATCTCTCATGCTCCTGGTCACTGTCTCAGCAGTGGTCTGAAGGAGAAAGCTGCTGTTTCTGAAGATCATCCACATTGGTCTCAGGAAAAGGTTTCTTTGGTTCATTTGAGGTCACATTCCACTTGTAGTCTCTCTTAACCTCTGAATAAGGACCAAAAATGGTCCTTAGTTCTTAGCCACCATAGTTCTTGCATATTATCTTGCCTCAGGATTGCACTTGGCACAGGGAAGCAAGATCTTAAATCGTATTCAACTTAGCCCTGTTCTCAACTTAATTAAACCTTCATGCAGTTGCCAGCTCATCAGGTTGTTCATATAATATTATAACGAATTAGACATGGGTAATGTGAGGACTACTCAGTTAAAACCATCAGCAATTAACCTTTGCAAAATGGATGCCTGCCTATCTGCCTGCCATCCTTGAACTCATGAGGGAAAACAGGGAGGGGAGCCCAAAGTGGGCTCCCAGGGTTTCTGGAAGGGTTGTGATGGAGCTGAGAAGACTGGGAAGCAGGGCTGTCTTTCCAGTGATGCCTGCCTATGTGGTATGGAGATATTTGCTTGCTTTCTTATGATTCAGTTCTTTCTCCTAAAAGTGAACATTGAAAACATTCCCACCATTGGAGGGTTCTGTTTCACTAGGCTCTGGTTAATCGAGTTTTTATTGTACTGAAAAGCAGGCTAAGCCCACAAAAATGGACTGTCTGGCCACCCTCAGACAGAGGCTGCAATTTAAGAAAGCAAATTAGGAACACCCATGGTGAGCTGGGAACTTTCAGCAGCTGAAAGAATGACACCATCCCTGCCCTAAAGGCTGAAAGGAAACATCTAAATGAGACAGGGGGCCAAGCACAGATGCAGGAAAGCACTTTGTCAAATGCAAAAAAAAAAAAAAAAGAACACCCAATATCTCGCTTTCCAGTCCTCTTCACTTCCCCTTCGACATTCATTCAGTTGTCTCAGTTAGTGGGTAGGAGAAAATATCTTTGCTCAAGCTGTGCCCACCACCTGGAATGCCCTCCTCCTCCTCTTTACCTACCATCCTTTAAATTCCCATTCACATCTCACTCCTTTTGTGAATTCTGCCCTGATCACTCAAGTTTCCTCTGAAAGCCTGTAGAACTTATTGTCTGCACCCCTCAGATGCTGCTTTGCATTGTTACTGCCAAGTAAAGAGAGAAAACCAGTGTTGGAAATAAAAAAATCAACCTCCCTCCCAAAAAACCCTCTAAATCTGAACTTGGGTTGAATTCTTGGCTTGGCCACTTAAAAGCTGTGTGACTATGGATAAATTACTTAATCTCTTTGTTTCATCCTTTGTAAAATGGGAGTAATAAAATCTCAGTTTCTTAATCTGTAAAATGAGGCTTGTGATATTTGTATTACCTACCTCAAGGGATTTTCCTGAGGATCAAATGAGACGCAGAGATATAGAAATGGAAATAGATAGATACAGCATTTATTAAGCACTTACTATGTGCTGGGCCCTGCACTAAGCATTAGCCATACAAATGCAAGCAACACAGGCTCTACCCTCAGGGAGCTTATGTTCTGGTGGGGGAAGACTCCAGAGAAAGGGGAGCTAAAAGGGGAAGGGGGGCAGGAAGAGTGTCTATTTGTACAGTAAGAGCTTGAGCATGGGATGGAGGTGGCTGTGAAAGCCAAGGCTGGTTTATCAAAGCCTGAGCTATTTAAGGACAGAGATTGTACTTTCTGCTTCTTTATTGTCTTCCTCCCAGAGACTAGCACAGCCCTATGCAGGCAGGTGTCAATAAATATTTGATAAATAAATGAATAATACTGTATTTCATTAATGAAATCACAACTCTGTTGAAATATTGAAGAAAGAAACTACTGATATGTGGGGAAGCAGGGAATTAATACCTGAGGGGCTGGTGGGATGGTGAAAGAAAAGCTGCTAGATTTATGCCCTCCCACTCCTCCCCTCTCCCTTCTAAAGAAGGGCACATAGGGAAAGTAATTCATTTTAGGGTTGGTCTGCCCTTGCTGGTTATTCTTTTGGTTTTTCCAGATGTTCTAAATTCATAGAGCTCTGTTTCTATGCTGACATCTCTGGCCACCAATAGACAGAAGAGATTGATAACAGCAGGGCTCATATGGGTTTAAATGTATGATGCAGAAGGTAAAAAAGCTGTTGCTATTTAGGTTCCATTTGTACAATTAACACATCCAGATCAGACTGAGAATTGTCCCACTGTATTCCTTATTGTCTAGACAGTATTGGGAATATTAAGTTGGTGACCCATTAAAAAGAAGTCATTGATAAACTTGAGTGCCTTCAGAAGACTTTAGTGATCAACAAATGATCTCTGTTCCTGCCTCCTCCTCCTCTTGTCCCCATTCTGTGATTTCATTAGTCTAGGGAATGTCTAGTGAGGACAGTTTCTCCACCAATATGGGGCAGCCTTTCCCTGGGACTTCCAATCAGAGAATCATCTGGGCTTGTGAGGTCAAGTGACTTGTTCAGGGTCACACAGTCAACATGTGCCAACAGCAGGATTTGAACCATCTTCCTGATTCTGAGACCAGCTTTCTGTCCACTGTCCGGCACTGACTGTAGCTACTAAGGAATCTGGAGATGATTAACTGGGAGAAGAGAAGGTTTAGTGTGGGTGTGATTGCTGTCTTAAAATATTTGAAGGACTAGCTATCATATTAGAAAGGAAATAGACTTCACTATGTATTTCTTCACAGGGCAGACCTTGGACCAAGAAGTACAACTTACAGGGAGGCAGGTATAGCCTGATACCTAAAAGACCTTTCTAATGACTGGGACTGTCTGACAATTTAAATGGGGTCATATCAAAGTGATAAAGTTTCCTGTCCCTGGCAGGGTTCAAGTATCACTGAGGAAAGAATTTCTTTACTTAGTGGGTGGCTAGCTTACTGACTCTAAGATCTTATTCAAGTCTAAGATTCAGCGATTTTATAGACTAATTTCAGAGAAAAAGAATAAATGCTCTTTCTTTATGTTCTCTTATCATTACATGAGATATTGGTGAAGCATTTAGCACAGTGCCTGGCACATAGTGCTATATAAATGTTAGCTGTTATTAATACATAACTATGGCTTGGGCGGGGCGACTGGGACATTCCTCAGGCCACTAAATACAGAAAGCACTGAAAGTCCTTGTAGTCCAACAACAGCTAGAAACAACAGAGCTTGCTGCCTGGTTAGCAGGAAGAATTATTTAAAATAGGAAGTTGGCAGTTAACTTGCTTGTTGTCTTCCCCTGTAGGACAGGCTGCAGGTGAGTTCTTCCCTGCTCCACTCCTGTCTTTGATCAGGGTGGAGGCTGAATTTGTGTCTCTTGCCTTCTGGGCCTGGTGCAAAAATTCCTAGTCATGGTTCTTCTTCAGTGGGCCCATAATTTCATCAGCTATCCTTGGGACAGTTATTTGGGATAGTTATTGGGACATGGGGACAAAATATTTTAAAATATGCCAGTCCCTGAAAAAAGGGAACCATCTGAGCTCGTAGGCCAGTCTACCAAATCTTCGGATCTTAGGCTTCCATTTGTAAAAATCGATTTACCAGAACCATACTTTTGCAAATGACATTAAGGCAGGCAAGTTAATTTTATTATTAATAAGAGTTAAATACTAATGAAAAGATGTTTGAATCCCACATACGAAAATGCCTATGGTGTAGCATTGCTAGAGGGAGGACTATCCTAGATACTACTCTAGATCTCATTTTCACCCTGTAGCTGCCAATGAGCATTTATTGAGTGCCTACTATGTTCTATTTTATTAGAATGTTATAAAATAGTATTTTCTCTTTATATTTTTGTAACATTTTCCTTTCGCTGATGTTTATTGACAATGTGCATTTGGGAGGAAAATATTCATTATCAAGATGTTGAAGTGAGAACTGAATCTTTCTCCTTCTTAACTTCCTACTTCAACCAGAAGGATCAATATTTTCCCTGTATATATCTTCATCTCACTTTATGATTTCTCTTTTTTCTCTCTCTCTTTTTTTGGTAGAGGGGGAGGGAAGAAGAAAGCCCATTGGTTTGGTTGTTCCATTTCATTAAGAAAAAAGCTTTCGATGACACTTTGGTTCAGGAAAGTACATATTTCGTGTGGATGTGTATTTGGTAACAATGGTGACTTTGTTTTAGATCTGATAATTTTAGAATCGGAGAGAATTAGACCTAGAAAGATTATTTCTTGCCTAAGGTTATACCGTATGTCATTGGTGGATGGGAATTCCATTGTCTTCATCCATAGCCCAGAAATTTGCTGACTGCTGGACAAAGAGCCTTCCTAGAAGCTGTTCACTGTGCCTACGATGCACTCCCTCCTCACAGCTGTTGGAATCTGTAGCTTCCTTTAAGGTTTAATTAAAGTAGTAACTCCTACGTGAACCCTAATTGTTAGACCCCTCCACTCCCCAATATTACTTTGTGGCAGTGAGGCGGAGCAGCAGACATGACATTAGGAAGACCGAGTTAAAATCTGGCCTCAGACACTTGCTAGCTGTGTGACCCTGGGCAAGTCATTTAATGCTGTTTGGCTCAGTTTTCTTATCTGTAAAATGAGCTGGAGATGGAAATGGCAAACTATTCCAGTGTCTCTACCAAGAAAGTCCCCAATGGGATCATGAAGAGTCAGACACGACTGAAAAATGACTGAACAAAAACTTCCGTTAAGGTCCACAGTCCGCTGTTTTATTTCAGAACCTACCTACCCCACTTCATTTTTCTTCCTGAGTAGATAGAAAATTATTGTCGCTATCATCAAAATGCTTGGTCATTTAGTTTCCTTCAAAGCCCAGGCTCAGATGTTTACTTCTAGGCCTGTCTCTGATTCCTGTTCTTTAAGGCTGCTATTGCTCTTCCTGCTCTTAAAATTACCTATACAAGGACATGTTATATTCTTTAAGTAGAATTAAATTCCTTGAGGGCAAGGACTGTTTGCTTTATTTTTGTATATGGGACACCTAGTGAATAGTAGACATTTAATAAATGCCGGTTAGGTTGAATTGGGCTTGTAAATCAAGTCTCATCAAATCTTTATTGAACACCTACTGTGTGCCCAGCATGGATAGCATCAGGGAGATAAAAGCACCAGGGCGCTTATTTGGGTCTATATGTATAACAATAATTGAATGCATTCAAATAGTATGCATGCTACCTAACTCTCAGAATCATTGTAAACATCAAATGAGAAAATCTACATGATGCATGTCATGAACCCTAAATGTGAGAGACTATTGTCCCTCCACCTACGTTCACCTCTGAAAGGCAGCCTGGATTCTTGAAGGCTCTGCCAGGTGAGCTCAAGCACCATCAAGTTCTGCCAACCTAGAACAGTTCTGAGGATGTTGTTGACATAGGATGATGTACTATTTGAAGCCCAGCCTTGCTAAATAGGGAAAGAACCATCCCCAGAAGGTGAGATACTGGGTGATAAATTGTTTGGCCCTGGCATCCTATGAAACAGGTCACTGGGCTTAGAACCTCTGAGGCATTTTTGCCTCTTCCCTCTTCCTCATCTCCCAAAAGGAATCCCTTGTCAAGTTCCTGGCATTCTTCTTCTTCCCCAAGACTCTTGTGTCAATCACTTTCTTCCCACTGACATGGCCACCACTCTCTTTCAGGTCTAAATCATTTCTCATTTTGACATCCTGACTTGCTTCCTTTCTTTATCTTCCCCTTCTCCGATCGAACTTTCTCACAGCTGCCAAAATTATCTTTCTAAGGCACAAGTTGGGCCATGTCACCTTCCTCTTCAAAAGCCGTCTATATTTCCCTATTGCCTCGAGGATAAAAAGCAAATTTCCTGACCTTGATGTTAAAGTTCCCTCATAATCTGGCTCCATTCTCCTTTTCCAGCCTTATTTCGCAGAATTCTTTTACATATCCCATGTTTGGTGCATTGGATTTATTATCTCTTTTGTGAAGACAGCAGGCCTTCTCCCTCCATATACTCTTACTAATCATCTCCCATTCCTAGAATACACCCCCTCTTCATCTTGGCCTTTCAGAATCCTTATCTTCCTTTAAGGCTTAGCTCTGGTCCCAGGTCCTCATTTAAGCTAATATTTTATATTTTCCACAAGCATTTTCTTTGTCTGGGCTTCTCATTTGCCCCTAGCTCTCCCTACCTTCTCTTATTTTTGCCTCGAGGGCACAGTCAATGTCATCTTTTGGGTCTTTGTGTCCCTAGCACAGTTCCATACACACAGTAGTTGTTAAATAAATGTTTGCTGAATTTGGTTTTTCTCCAGGTATCAAATAGGGTAGCAATACCTACCATCTCCTACATATGGTGAGAGATAATAGAAAGCCCATTGAACTAACCTGGAGGAAAACTAGTGTAAAGTATTCTTAATACTAAGTATGAGTGTTCAGCCCAATCTGTTGCACCTTCTAAAACTACACCCCAGTCCTAGATCATGGAAATGACTCTGGGGTAAGATTTTTTTAAACCACCAGATATTTCATTATGCTCAAGGAAATTCAATCAATCAATGAATGAGGATTTTGTGAAACTTACTAAATAGCAGGGATTGTCATCATCAAGAAGCATACAAACACAAGAGAAATAGCCCCTGCCTTCAAGGAGCTTGACTGGGAAGGATTTGCAACCAGCTTTTAAAAAGGAAGTTGGGGAGAAGTTCTGGTTATTTTGACTTAAATAGAAAATTCCATTCCAGTTTCCTAAGCATTGAATTTAATTGAGGTTTTAGGCTTCCTCACTGTATGTGCCCATCAAAGATGCATTTAACTGTAAGACATGCTGAGGAACACCATGGTGTCTAAGAGGACTGGTTGGATTAGAAAGGTCCCAGACTTCTGATCTCTCTGACTTATTTAGCTACTCTGTTCAATCTGCCTCTCCTGAGATCCAGTTCAGCATCACCAACCGCTTATCGGACACTTCAAAATTTTTGTCAAGGATGCCATGATCCTTCCAGTCTCCCATGTTTGCTGCCTCCTTCCTCACTCTCCCTCGCCCCACAAAGCTAATCAGTTGCCAATTCTTGCTGTTTCTGCCCATACCTCTATTCCTTCCAGGAGCAAATGCAAAATACTCTGCTTGGCATTCAAAGCCCTTCACAGTCTACTTCCCTCTTACCTTTCCAGTCTTCCTATACCTTACTCCTTGACATGTACTCCTCCATCTACTGGCATGGCCTCCTGGCTGTTCACACACAAGGTACTCCATCTCTTGGCTCTGGGCATTTTCTCTGGCTACCTAGCCTGGAATGCTCTCCCTCCTCCTTTCCAACTACCGACCTTCCTGGTTTCCTTTAGGTCACAACTAAAACCCCATCTTCTCCAACCCCTTTTAATTTCGGTGCTTTCACTTTTAATTCCTTTTTATCCTGTATATTGCTTGCTTTGTATGTATTTGTTTGAATGTTTTTAACTCCATTAGATTGTAAGCTTCTTGAGAGCAGGGACTGTCTTTTGCCTCTTTTCGGGTCCCCAGTGTTTCCTTCCTTCCTTCCTTCCTTCCTTCCTTCCTTCCTTCCTTCCTTCCTTCCTTCCTTCTTCCCTCCCTCCCTCCCTCTCTCCCTTCCTTCCTCCCTCCATCCCTTTCTTCCTCCCTCCCTCCCTCCCTCTTTTCTTCCCTCCCTCTCTCTTTTCTTCCCTCCCTCCCTCTTTCCTTCCCTCCTTCCCTTCCTCCTTATCTCTTTTCCTCCTTTCTTCCTTTTTTCCTTCTGTTAAGAGAAAGGTAGAACACCATCTTCACAGGATAACTGTGTTTTGTTAGGATTCTGTTCTGTTTTCAGTTTTCAGGAGATGTCATTTAGGGGAGGCTCTAAAATTATAGAATAATGTACCTTTTAATAATGAGACTATATTGCACTGATTCTGCCAGTTGCATGTCATTAATGGCCTTGGGAATCAGATACCCTGTTCCATGCCCATTTGAGTAGGCTCAGTTTAAGAACCTCGTGTTTAGTCCTTTGGGAATCAAGCTTGTGTATGAATATCATATTGGTTTGAATATTGGCAGGTTGCCCTGTGAAATATAGGCTGTGCCCCTAAAATGACATCTTTCTAAAAGGAAGAAAAAGTATAGGTATATACTGGAAAAAAAGGTCATGTAACCCTATGGCATTAAGAAAATATACAAGCTAGGTATAATGGTTGGTCAGTTGGAGAGGAGAGATGGGCTGCACTGTCTGGTGTCTTAGAACCTACATGTAATGGTGAGAGGCTTAAAGTACCATGTAAATGTGAATCTCCTTCATGAAGAGGCCATCCAAGTAGGCATGTTGGGCAGATCCTTAAATAAGCACACATACAAAGGGGTGGCAGGGAAAAAAAGACATGCTCTTATGGGGAGGCTAGCTAGGGGTGGATCAGACAAAAGCCAGTCAGAAGGCAACTATAGGCCAGGTTTTGTACAAGGCAGATTTTTTTCTTTTTGGGTGGAGAGGAAGGGGAAAGGGAAGGACTCTCCAAGGTATCTTAGTACAGTTTTAAGCTTTAATAGCTTTTAATTGCTAAGACTTTTGGGACACCGTGTATTTGGACCAGTACAGAACTTCACACCTGAAGATAACATCATTCATTCAACCAATATTCATAAGTAGTTACTACGTACTAGACATTATGGCAGACAAAAAAAGAATAAGAAACAGAGCCTTTGGCCTTCTGGGAACTTATGGTCTAGTAGAAAAGATGAGAGATATGCATCAATCCAAAGCAATATGTGATAACTGCTACATGAATGGAATAAATAATAAATTATGAGAATGAATGTATTGTAGTAGAAAGATCATTGATGATTTGAAATCTGAAGACCTGGGTTCAAGTCTTCACTCTGCCATTTTCTAGCTGTATGACCATGGACAGGTCATTTTCCCATCTACTTGTGTTTGTTTCATCATCTGTAAGTTGGATAAGTTGGCCTGGATCAGTGGTGTCAAACTCAAGTAGTAACAAGTCCATAGAACCATACGCAAGGATACCTGCTGCTGCACATTGATTTAAAATTATTATTCATATCAAGATTTTATTGTATTTTTATTTTTTGAACTATTTCCCAATTACATTTTAATCTGGTTTGGGCTACATGAGACCTGTGGGCCACGTTTGACACTTCAGGCAAGAGGGGGTTAAGAGGAAGAGAGCTAGCTATTCTGACTGAGTGACCATGGAAACCTCCATGCTGGGCCTTTCAAAGATGGGCAGGAGGTATTGCAGGAGCCAAGATATGCTATAGCTGTAAATAGGGGGCATTTCTTCCACTGTGGCCAGAGTGGACAGTTGTATAAACAATAATGAAAGATAGGAGGAGGAAAAGAGACTGCAACCTGACTGTGGAGGGTCTGCAATGCCAGGATAAGGACTTAAGACTTTATTTAGTCAGTAATGGGGAGCTACTGGCTACTGACCTAGCATCAACAAAGCATGAACTTTGAATTATGTTTCCAAGTAGTGTCGATAGAGCTGCATTGGTCAATCCATGATACTCTCGCAATCCTTGTGACCAATATGCTTTTTAGACACTTGATTGGGAATACAGTATTGTCCTGTTGACTTGAATCAGAGAGTAACTAATTGGTTCGGGTGAGAAGGGGCTGTGTCCTTAGCTGTCTCAGAATAATACTCTAACTGCTTGATAAATGCCCGGAGACTCAGGTTCAGAAATGAGGAGAGGAGAAAATCTGGGTTCTTCACATTATAGCTTATGACCCAGACACAGTGTAACATAGGAGAAAGTGCTGGACCTGGAGTCAAGAACCCTGTATTCAAATCCTAAACCCAAGACTTGTTAGCAGTGTTAGCAGACTGTAACTCATGCAATGTGCTAGATAACTGATCTCCTTTGAGCCTTGGTTTTTCTCATCTGTAAAGTTTGGATGATAACACTTGCCTTCATAGAACTATTGTATGTGAAGCTCTTCGAAAGCCCCAAAGTTCTGTATAAGTGTGAGCTATTATTATTGTGATCATATAGTCAGTCTTCATGGAAAAAATATTTATGAATGAGACTGCTTTAGGAACCACTTGAAAACAAAATCCAAAATGCAAATAAATGAGCTTGCTAGACAGAAGGCTTTTGATACTCCTGTACACACAAAGCTCTAAACTCAGCCCATCTCCAAGCCCACTGAAAACCCAAACAGGGACCTGAGCCTCACTAAGAGCCCTAATTGAACTCTAAAGTGATAGGGACAGGGAAATGCATGGGCAAACCTATCAGATAGTTGGGAAGACCTGGCAGGATGTAGAGAGGGTGAGAGAAGGAGACTGGAAGACAAGAGATTTCAAGGGTATTGATTTTGCTTAACCTGACAGATACAAGGAAAGCTGAAAGGACAGGCTTGGTGAGACTCTTCAAATTGTTCTCCTGTGCTCAGTTCACGAGACAATTTATTCTTCCTCCCTTCGTTCCCTCAAACCTATCTTACCTTGAAACACATGCTACTCTTAGGAATTCATGGAGAGATCATGGAGAGGTCAAATTCATTTTCTTAGGACTGGGGAAGTAATGCTTTACTATGGAAAGAGTGCTGGATTTTGAGTAAGAGAACCTGGGCTCAAATCTTTGCTTTGCCTTTGACAACCCATGGGACTTTGGGTCAGTCCCTCAACCTTCTTAAGCTTCAGTATCCACAACTTGAAAATAGGGGTTTGGGAGGCACAAGTTGGGCCACATTAATTACTGTTCAGACATTTTTCAGTCCTGTCTGGTTGAGCAGGATTTAGGAAGGGCTAAGGGAAGCTTTGGTAGAATAAGAAAAGAAATTTCTTTCACCATGGATAGTGAGAGACCCAACAAAAGAAGTTTTGTTTGTGCCACATTTACCTCCCAATTCCATAGCCTAATGAAAAAGACCCATCAAAAGATTTACAAAAATACAATTGACGATCAAGATAATACAGAACTATACTCAGAATCTGTAAATAAATACATGGGTATTTTTATTTAAAATAAAAAAAAATTACAGCCATCGAAACCAACTCCCTAACTTGTTCCACCTTCTAGGGTAACATGAAATCCTCATTTCCCCTCCCCCACCCCAGGTGCAGGGAGCCCCATGTACATAGAATCTAGCTAAATTCTGCCTGACATTTTCTTGACAAAGATACTGGAGTGGTTTGCCATTCCCATCTCTAGCTCATTTTACAGATGAAGAAACTGAGGCAAACAAGGTTAAGCAACTTGCCCAGGGTCACACAGCTATAAGTGGCTGAGGCTGGATTTGAACGAGTGAAGATGAGTTTTCCTGACTCCAGGCCTGGTGCTCTATCCACTGAGAAGATATCTTTAAAGTTCCCATCTATCTCTAAATCTATGACCCTATGAAGTGCCCACTTAAAATACAAGGCCAAAGCTGTTTTATGGAGAATTCTTGTAATGTCAGAGTTGTAAAATAGTCTTGAAACAAAAGTCCAAGTGAGTCAAACAGTCAACAATTAATTTTTGGTTAGTTCACGAAAAGTCCCCAATCTACTCTTTTGAAAAATATTTTTTATTGATATCTTTTGTTTATCACCTCCACTTCCCAATGTATCTGTCCCCCTCCTACTTCCCTTCTTAGAGATCAATCTCTTATAACAAAGAATAAAAAGGAGGGGAAAAAAACCCAGTCAACAAAACCAAGCAAGTTATCAAAAAAGATTGACACTATTTGCAGTATTTTTTTAAAAATTTTTTTATTTATTTCTAGTTTTCAACATTCACTTCCACAAGATTTTTGAGTTCCAAATTTTCTCCACATCTCTCCCATCCTCTCACCCCAAGATGGCTTGCAATCTGATATAGGCTCTACATATACATTCATATTAAACCTATTTTAACATTAGTGATGTTGTAAAGAAGAATTAGAATCAATGGGAGAAACCATGAGAAAGAAGAAATAAACAAAAAAAGGAGAGAGAGAAGAAATAATATGTTTCGATCTGCATTCAGACTCCATAGTTCTTTTTCTGGATGTGGATAGCATTTTCCATCATGAATCCTTTGGAGTTGTCTTAGATCCTTGTGTTGCTAAGAAGAAATAAGTCTATCAAAGTTAGTCATCACACAGTGTGGCTGTTACTGTGTACAATGTTCTCCTGGTTCTGCTCACTTCATCATCAGTTCATATATGTCTTTCCAGATTTTTCTGAAGTCTGCCTGCTCGTCATTTCTTGTAGTACAATTGTATTCCATTACATTCATATACTGCAACTCGTTCAGCCATTCCCTAATTGATGGATATCTCCTCAATTTCCAATTCTTTGCTACCACAAAAAGAACTGCTATAAATATTTTTGTACATATGGGTCCTTTTTCCTTTTTTATGATCTCATTGAGATATAGACCTACAAGTAGTATTTCTGGGTCAAAGGGTATGCACAGTTTTACAGCCCTTTGGGCATAGTTCCAAATTGCTCTCCAGAGTGGCTGGATCAGTTCACAACTCCACTGATAATGCATTGGTATTCCAATTTTCCCACATCTTCTCCAGCATATATCATTTTCTTGTTTTGTCATGTTACCTAGTCTGATAGGCATGATATGGTACCCCAGAGATGTTTTGATTTGGATTTCTCTAATCAGCAGTGATTTAGAGCATTTTTTATATGACTATCGATAGCTTTAATTTCTTCCTCTGAAAATTGCCTGTTCATATCCTTTGACAATTTATCAATTGGAGAATGACTTGTATTCCTATAAATTTGACTGAGTTCTCTACATATTTTAGAAATGAGGCCTTTATTGGAGACACTGGTTGTAAAAATTCTTTCCCAATTTTCTGCTTTCCTCTTAATCTTAGTTGCATTGGCTTTGTTTATGCAAAAAACCTTTCAATTTAATGTAATCAAAATTGTCCATTTTGCATTTCATAATGTTCTCTATCTTTTGTTTGGTCATAAATTCTTCCGTTATCCATAAATCTGACAGGTAAACTATTCCTTGCTCTCCCAGTTTGCTTATAGTGTCATCCTTTATATCTAAATCATGTACACATTTTGACTTTATTTTGGCATATGGTGTAAGATGTTGATCTATGCCTAGTTTCTGCCATATTATTTTCCAGTTTTCCCAGCAGTTTTCCTCAAATAGTGAGTTCTTATCCCAAAAGTTGGAGTCTTTGGGTTTATCAAGCAGTAAATTGCTATAATCGTTGACTACTGTGTCTTGTATACCTAACCTACTCCACCGATCCAGAAGTCTCTTTCTTAGCTAGTTTTGATGATTGCTGCTTTGTAATACAATTTAAGATCTGGTGTGGCTAGACTACCTTCCCTTGCATTCATTTCTTTTCATTAATTCCCTTGATATTCTTGACCTTTTATTCTCCCAGATAAATTTTGTTCTTTTTTTTCTAGCTCTATAAAGTAATTTTTTGGTAGTTTGATTAGTATGGAACTGAATAAGTAAATTGATTTAGGTAGAATTGTCATTTTTATTATATTAGCTTGGCCTAACCATGAGCTACTGGTGTTTTTCCAATTATTTAGATCTGACTTTATTTGTGTGAAAAGTGGTTTGTAATTGTGTTCATATAGTTCCTGGGTTTGTTTTGGCAGGTAGACTCCCAAATAGTTTATAATGTCTACAGTAACTTTAATGGAATTTCTCTTTCTAACTCTTGCCGTTGGGCTTTGTTAATAATATATAGACATGCTGATGATTTATGGGGGTGTAATATATTCTGCAACTTCGCTAAAGTTATTTGTTATTTCAAGTAGTTTTTTTACTTGATTCTCTAGGATTCTCTAAGCATATCATCATATCATTTGCAAAGAGTGATAGCTTTGTTTCTTCTTTGCCTATTCCTTCAATTTCTTTTTCTTCTCTTATTGCTAAAGCTAATGTTTTTAGTACCATATTGAATAACAGCTGTGATAATGGACATCCTTGTTTCACCCCCGATCTTACTGGAAATGCTTCTAGCTTATCCCCATTATGTGTGCAGTATTCTATACTCAACAGTGTTCCATATCTGGAAAGGAGGAGAGATGAGGTGAGAGTGGGAAGGAAGAGCTTTCTCATAACTCTTACATGGGCCCAGGCTTGGTCATTATAATTTTACAGCCTTTGGTGTTGTGCGTTCTATTGTTTTTGCCCCAACAACAGTCATCTAAGTGCCTACTGTGTGCTATGTACTATGCTGGATTCTGGACATACAAACGAAAAGGTAAAACAGTTCCTACCCTGAAAGAAGTGTGTGTGTGTGTGTGTGTGTGTGTGTGTGTGTGTGTGTGTGTGTGTGTGTGTAGACATTCAAATGCTCTCATATTAATCAAAAAATGTGACTAACAGAAGGAATTAAAAATTATTCTGTTTCCAGGGTACAAATCCTACTGTACCACGGGTTGTGATGTTAGAACTTTCGCTGTGCAGTTTTTTCTGAAGCCACTGGAGGGCACCTCCATAAAAGAAAACAGGACAGTGCTAAAAGCTATCCACACCCTCTGGAAAACACACACACACACACACACACACACACACACACACACACACACACACACACACACACACACAAAGATGGAGCAAATTAGTCAGCTTTACTTTGACTGTTTAAGTTTAATTGGGAACAAAATGAGTTGGAGGGAGAGGAGATGGTAGGTATCTTCTCTTTGATAGAATAAGAAAAGGAATTTCTTTCACTAGGAATAGTGAGAGATCCAGCAGAAGGAGGAGTTTTGTTTGTTTCACATTTGCCTCCCAGCCTCATAACCTAATGAAAAACCCATCAAAGGATTTACAAAAAATACAATTAATGATCAAGGTAATAAGGAGCTGCACTTAGAATCTGCAAGTAAAAAAATGAATTTGTAAATTTAAAATTAAAAAAAAAATTAAAGCCATCAGAACCAACTCCCCAGATTGTTCTACCTTCTAGAATAACATAAAATCCTCATTTCCACCCCCTCTGCCACTCACTCAGATGTAGAGAATCCCATGCACGTGTAATCTGGCTAAATCCTGCCTAAAAAATTATGATTTGTGTTTTCCTAGAGAAATGGAGAAAGTAATATTCATGGCCATCATTTCCAGAGCTTTTCAGCTAAAATAATTCAATAACCCTTTCCCTCTTCTCCTTCCTCTAAAATAAGAGGGAATAATAGGAAGAAAATGTCAAGCCTGTCTAAATCCTATCACCAAGCAGTTAGGAAGGCAGATTATTCTAGATGCTTGAGAAAGACAGAAAGAAATTTCATGTTCATGCATTTCAAAATCAGCCTTCAACTTGTTTACTAGCATCATTGGTGGAAACACACGACTATTTCCTTAATCTGGACTTTTAGCCATTAATAATTTCTTAATGAAGTTCTTTAATATGCTAGTTAATAATGCTGAAGTGGCCAGCTCCTGAGGCTGAATTTGTTTCTAAGGATTTTTAGTTTTCTCATAAAAGACATGAGGAGCAAGGTTTCAGTCTTTCACTTTTGACATGTCTGTAGCACTGGAGTGTGTGGTATCTAGCACCAAAAAAAAAAAAAAAGCAAAAAAAAACCTGTCACCTCCATGTTTACTGTTATTGAATTAAAGCTAAAAATCTGTAGATATGGATAGAATTTTTTTTAAAAAAATGTGGTAGAATGCAAAGGAGGCAGTAATAACAATGCTTCTCCCTTACCCCATTCCCACAAAAGGACTAAAAAACCAAACCTTGCGATGTATGAATTCTTTAAACATTGGGGCCTATCCTAGGAGCCTCCCTCTTTCCTACAAATAAAGAGGGAAAAAAGTCACCCCTATGAAAATGATATCCATTTCAATTGGAGACCCTAGTTTTATGTGGCCCTTTTGTTAACTTCAATCTTATATTTCAAGGATTTATTGTCTGAAGCTGGAAGGTGCTGTGTGTGATGGCAACAATGGGATTTCACATTTTGAAGGCTTGTCTCTAAAAGCCTTCTTTAAATTTAAATGCCTAGCCTTTTGTGTGGTTATAAAAAAACAACAGCAAAAAGAAAACCCTCAACCAAACATGATTCATAGGGGGAGAATAAAAAAAATTCACAATATTCACACTCTCAGCCAACCCCCTCTTCAAACCTGACATCTATATTATCTTGACTTTCTTTGATATCAGAAAGTCTAGAACGATGATGGCTTTTCCTAGCATCCGGATAGAAGTACATGACAAACGAACAAACAAACAATCAAATAAACAAATGAATGAAATATGCTTAGCCTAGAATGAAGTCTGTCCTCCTTCTTTTTCTGATACTCTTTTAAAGTCCTATTCCTTTAAGATCTTTCTGTATTGAAGACTGCTTAGATATACCTACCAAGCATCTTGGGAGAATATAAAAGAGAGAGTTTGATTTGCTGGATACAGTAACTTTTATCAGTCTCTGATACATGGCATATCTAACACTGTGCAACAGAATTCATTTCAAATTAAGAGGCTGCCTGAGGAGTTCTGGCATTTTATTTTCCTATACAATCTTTATACAGTGAACCAGGTCAGAATCACAAGACCTGTCCCTATACTAATCATTGGACTGATATGAATTTCCTTCTGTGTAACTCCCATCCTTGCCCACTCTCCAGATTTGCCAGAAGTGACATTATAATCCTCTCTGTACAGGTTATATTTATCACAGCTGGTTTAGACAGAGTTTGAATTAATTAGGAAATGTCTCAAATGTCAGATCATTAAATGGAACTGTAAAAAGTAAATTGTAGTCTTTGGCAAGCAGGTATTTCATAAAATGAGTTCTCTTGACTGAAACTGTAATTGCTCTGAAATATATAGATATATTTTTATTATCAGTTTTAGGTGATACAGATTAACAACTTAAAAGTTCCTAATTTGATATGAATATCAATGCATTAAAGCCGCCACAAAAAAGAACAGAATTTAAACTCTAAAGTATTCACACAGACTGATTGAATGTTCAATTAAAATTAATAGCATTGTTGGAGGTACATACATGGGTTTTAATACCTGTCACTTGTTCCTTGGGTTCTAAATGACATTTGTAAATTGTGAAGTACATTAGATAAAGTGGAAAATATTGGCAACTAAAGTTAAAAAAAATACACACGGCTCCCTTGAAACAAATGATCAAAGTGAACTGGAGTGACCTTCGGGGCAATCAATACTGAATAATGCAACGCTGGAAATGAGGTATGTTTGTCCTTTGTCACATACCATCTGGGGTGACTAATGAGGAAAACTATTACCAACAAATTCAGAAATTTCCCCAAACTGAGAATCTGGTCTCCTTTCTATATTTGATTCTGATGACACAGAAACAGTTTCTATTTCAACGTGTTAATGTTACTCACATTAGACAAACCGTGACAGACTAGTTTGGAGAGGGGCATCTGGGTGATAACTTGCTGCTTTTCTTTCCCTTTTTCCTCTCTCCATAGCTATTAGCAGGGAAATGCTTCCTATTTGAGTGCAAGAGGAATTGATACAGTGGGTTAAAGGGACATACTGTATGTAGAAAAACTGTATGTACCCTAAAATTTGATTAGAGCAGTAATATTCATTCACAACAACTAAGATGTTTGCATTGTATAACCTAGGGAGATACACCTAATTTTAGAAGATGAAGTAACTCTTCTAGCATCTCCCAAAGATTCTCATAGCCATTTTACAGATAATCTGGAGCTTATTTAAGGATGGACATATCGATCCCCTACTAGATTGTGGGCTCCTTAATGGAGCTCATTTTAAAAAGTGTTAGTGTTTCCTTTGATTTGTATACCAGTTAATTCCCCACCAATGCCATGACCCCCTTGTTGAACCTTCCTTTATAATACCACCACCACCATCACCACCACCACCATGACTGTTTCCATCATCACTACCACTTAGGCAAAATCAGCCAAACTAACTCAACAAAGATCTCTGACAATATATACCTCATTCTACACTGGTGATCCCCCACCTCTCTAATGAGAAAAGAGAAATGTGTTTGATCAGTTTTCCGGGACCAAAATGGGTCATCAAAACTTGTCAGTGTTAAACTCTTTTTTAGAGTTTTCGTTTATATGAGAGGATTGTTGGATTGGAGTCCCTCACCGTAGAGTCAAAGTGCAAATGCTTAGCGCCCTGAGAAGTTGCTCCTTGGAGAGGGATTCCAATCTGTTCCTCCCTTTATTCCATTATTGTGGTAGTCATAATGAACCTAGCTCTTCCTGGTCTGGCTTAATTCATGCTGTGGTCTTCAACTTTTTATCCATTTCAATGTACGGCACAAAGTAGGTGTTCAATAGATATTTGTGGAATTGAATTAGTCTTAGGAGTCTTCATTACCAGAGGGAGTTGAGACACAGGCTAAGGTCTTTTAGAGAAACTAAAGGCCAAGTTCACAATTATAATAGTCAAATCCAGATACCATGCTCCATGAGGAGCTTTATTTAAATTTTGTATCTGCTCTGGAGTTTGTCCAGTGTTTTGTATGCTAGGTACTTAATACCTCAATGGTACTTTATCGAGTTCCACTGAAATCTGTCTTCTTGCTGGAGCTGATGATAGCCAACAAGTGGTTGGGAATAACCCTAACTTAAAAAAAAATACAATCCTCTTACTCTCCTCAATGTGATAATTTGCAACTTTACCAGTGACCTGGGGAGGTAACTTGGTGTAGTGGTAAATGAATTTGGAATCAAAAGACCCTGAGTTCACATCTTGGCTCTGTCCCTTACTAGCTCTATGACCTCAGGCAAATCTCTTCACCTGTTTGGGCCTTGATGTTCTTAACTATAAAATGAAGGCATTCGATGGATGAGAAGTCCACAAAGGGCCCTTTGATTTCTCAATTTGTGCTCCATGAAGAATGAGTACTGATAGCAAGGGCACTTCTAAGGAGTCTGCCATTCTTATATCAGACTATTCTTTAACATTTTCTTTTTCAATTAACAAACACTTATTTTCTTTCCCTCCAGCTCTCTCCCACATTGGATAACAAAACCAAACCCTTATAACACATACGTATAGTCAAGCAAAATAAATTCCCACATTTGTCATCTCAAAAAATGTATGTCTTGGTCCAAATCCAATCAGACATCTGGCTATTCTAATGCCTTATTCATTTGAGGGGGAAAAAGGTAAAATGCGATTGAATCGTTTCAATATATTTCAATGAATAGGGTATGATAAATTTATGTGAGTGTAGTAAGAGGCATGATGATCCCAAAAGATCTTTGATTTGAGAAATTTTAATGTTATAACATTGTGAAAATTCAGATGATTCATCTCTCTGTCTGACTCTCCATAGACGTGTGTGTATGTATATATAGATATGTATATATATATGTATGCACACACATATGCACATATACACATATCTATATCTATCTATATCTCTCTGACTCTATCTCTATCTCTATCTCTATCTCTATCTCTATCTCTATCTCTATCTCTATCTCTATATATCTCCATCTCCTATCTCTCTCCTGAGCTCCAAATGTCCTATAGGAAGGGGAAAGGAAGGGGGAAGGGAATGAGTATTTTTTTTTTCAGTGCCAGGCACTGAAGTAAGTGCTTTTTGTAAGTATTAACTCATTTGATCCCCATGACAACCTTGCAGAATAAGTGCTATTATTATCCGAATTTTATAGTTGAGGAAGCTGAGGCAAACAGAGGTTAAGTGACTTGCTCAGGGTCACATAGCTAGTAAGTGTCTGAGGCTGGATTTGAACTCCAATCTTTCTGACTCCAGGCTTAGTAATCTATCCACTGGGCTGCCTAGCTGTAGGCATCTCAATCTCATCATCTTCCTCATCCCCCCAAACCCTCCTTTTTCCTTTTCTGTTATGGTCCAGGGCATGGCCATCCTCAAAGACACCCAGGCTGACAACCTAGGGTCACTTTCAGCTTTTCCTCCATGTATTCAATCTATCACCAAATCTTACGTTTTTATCTTCATGCTGTCATTCACATAGGCAGCACTCTTCAACAAGCCCTTGCTTTTCCTTTCCTAGACAATTACAGGGACCTTCTAATTGGTCTCCTTTTCTTAAGCTTCTCCATACTCCTCTTCATCAACCTCTTAGCTAACAAAGTAATTTGATTAAACCCCTTTCTGACCAAAGCCCTTTACAACCTGGCCCCTTCCTACTTTTCTGGTCTTCTTATATTTTCCTGCCCTCCACATATTTAGGATTCAGCTACATTGGCTGACTTGCCATTCCTCATATGTTCCAATCCATCTGCTAACTCCATGCATTCATACCAGCCATCTCTCATGCCTAGAATGTTCTTCCTTACTTCCCTGGCTTCCTTCCAGACTTAGCTCAAAACCCACCTTTGCCAAGTATCCTTTCCTCAATTCCCAGTCCCCTATTCCCTTCCCTCTGAGACTACTTTTCAATTATCACATATCTTCTATGTGATATGTACATTATCTCCTAGGAAAGCTTCTTTTTGGGGAAGGAGGGACAATCTGGGTTAAGTGACTTGTCCAGGGTCTGAGGCAGGATTTGAACTCAGGTCCTCCTGACTCCAAAGCTAGTACTCTATCCACTACACTACCTAGAATATCCATCCCAATGTTCACACAGAGTATTTGTGCTCAGACTGTGGTAGAGCATTCTGAGCTCGTATTGGTCTGATCAGCTACAGTTGGACACACTGCAACTTGACTCTAGCATAGTGATGTCATTTTGGTTTTCTTCCAGAATGAAGGACAACGACCAACCACCACCACCATCATCTTCTATGTATACAATTATTTTCATTTTGTCTCCCTCCTTAGATTATGAGCTCCTTAAGACAGGGACTGTTTTTACCTCCCTTTGTATTTCCAGGTCTTACCTAGTGTCTGACATAGTAAATCCTTAATAATTGCTTGTTGACTGACTGTCAACCTACTTCTGTAATGATACAAGGAGGAATGTCTTGGAGAAATACCTCATCTGATGTTTCTACATGCTCCATAGCTAAGCGTGCTATAATTTAGACTGTACATGTTCTTCCTCTGCTGACTGTTGATCTCTTCCATAGCTGTTTATAGACCTCCCACTCTGTTAGCTGTATTTGTTTTGCTGGCTCCACAAGCCCTATGGGATACCTCCTGAGATACCTACATGTTAATATGTCCTGGACCAAGCATATGCAGAGTCTATTTGTGAAAAAGCACATGCAACATATTTCAACCATATTATTCTCAGTAAGACACACACACACACACACACACACACACACACACACACATACACACACACACACACACACATGGTGTGACCAAAGGCTAATGAGACTCATGTTTTGGAAAAGACATCAGAACATTATCGTCCAAGAGAATGCTGTTCTCTTCCAAGAATCCCTATAGGAGACCATACAGTTTAAAACCTTTTGGGAAATCTTTAGAGTCTATAGCATATTCTTTTGAACATCCTTAGGTCTTTCTCTGGAGGTCCATTTGATTTTTGGAAATGGTCAGACATCACCTGGAGCCACCTTTGATGAATAAAGTGAATGATAAATAAGGTTGGATAATCACATTTTTATACAAAGTGAGGAGTGACTTTTAAGTAATGAATTTTTTGGGTGGCTTACGATGGGGACTTGAAGGACATTCCAAAGATGTTAAGCAATGACCATATCATTGAACTAATTGTCTAGCCTCTCAAGGGGTCTCCCTATGCTCACTTAGGGGTGCAGATTCTATTGTGTTTGTTTTTGAAAAGTTTCATTATCTCATAATAATAGCTAGCATTTACATAGAACTGTAAGATACGCAGACCTCTTTACATTTATTATCTCATTTGGTCCTCACATCAACCCTGTGAGGTAGGTGCTATTGTTATCTTCATTTTGCCAATGAGGAAACTGAACCTTAGATAAGTCTAATGACAGCTAGTAAATGTCTGAGATGGTATTTGAACTTGGGTCTTCCTCACCTCCAGATCTAGCACTCTGTCCACTGTACCACCCACCCTTATAGCTATATCTCAGTATACACATCACAATACAATAAGAACTTCCTTTTAGAAATAACTTATTTTTAAGTGTTTGCAAATCTGAAAGCCCTGTATAAATGATGGTGTTTTTTACACTGTCCTTTCCTCTTATCCTCCTCCTCACCCCATATCCTCCCTTGTAACCAAGAAAACCATTGAAGCTCAGAAGCCACTGTCATTCTACATGCCTACAGAGTCCTCTGCATCTCTGCTGAGAGGACGGATGTGTATTTCATCATTAGTTTGTAATATTGTAGATTTTGAACTGGAAGAGACCTTAGAGACTGTTTAGGTCAAATATCTCATTTCATAGATGAGCAGACTGATGGTCATAAAGGTTAAGTCACTTGTCCAAGTCCCAAAATAGTAAATGAAAGAGCCAGAATGTGAACCCAAGTCTTTTGAATCCAAATCTAGCCTTCTTTCCCCTGTTCTCCAGATTGTCTGAGATTGACATTATAGTTAATCAGGGCTTGCCTGTCTTTTTATGTTGTTTGTATTGACAGTATTTTAGTCAATGGGGCATCTACATGGTGCAGTGGATGGAATGCCTGGCCTCAGACATTGACTATCTGTGTGACCCTGGGCAAGTCACACAACCTCTTCACCTCAGTTTCCTCATCTGTAAAAGGGAGATAATGATAGCATCTACCTCCCAGGATTGTTGTGAAGATCAAATGACGATAATGATAAAGTAAAGGGCTTAGTGCAGTGCCTGGCACATAGTAAACAGCTTATAAATGTTAGCTGCTATTATTATTATTAATGTTTCTATTGTCCTCCTGTCTCCGCTTCACTCTGAGTCATTCATATGAGTCTTCCCATGTTTGTCTGGATTCCTCATAGTTATTGTTTCTTACAGGGAGATACTATTCTATTACACTCATAAACCTCCAATTGTTCAAGCATTTGCCAATCAATGGGTACCGACTTGGAACATCTATTTTCAGTGGGGGCTCTGCTTCAGAGCTGCATCTACCACATCTGGAATCACCAGCATCTTAGATCATCTTAACCTTGTTGACCTTGTCTGACCTCACCTTTATTTCCAGTCTTACCCGAGAGCCCATTTATTCTGTTGTGCTTGTCTTCCTGCTGAAAGAAGCCACATTAGTCATCTGGGAAGGAGAAGGTTCACAGGGCATTGCATGAATGTATTCTCCAGATTTGATTCTTGAATTTTCCTTTGTGAATGGCTCTGAATTGCTTCTTGAAGATGGGAATGGCTTTCTTGAGAGATTCTAGTCCCTATTCTTTTTTCCTTTGAACCAAAGGTACATAAAAAGCTTGTGACATTTTGAGTAAGATGGAATTGAGGTTATTATTCTGCATCAGAGTCACAGAACCTCTGTTTTGTTTACAAGGAATGAATCATTTAAAAAAACTCATAGAATTTAAGAGGCTTAAGGTACCTTAGATATAGCATCATGTCCAACCCTTTATATCATACAGATGAGAAATTTGGGGCTCTGAAAAGTTAAGTAATTTTTGTAAGGTTACGTAGTTTTTCAAAAGCAGAGCTAGGTTTCATACATTTTTCTTTTTAGTGGGGATCTTTCTGGGAATTTCCAATAGATATGACAGCAGGATGTAAAGGAGAGCCCACATTGAACTTAAAGTCAGGAGGGTCTGGGTTTGAATCCTACTTCTGACAACTTACTAGCTGGGCTAGTTGCCCATAGCTAGGCTATCTGTGCCACAGTTTTCTCATCTGGTAAAGGAAACAACTTCTACCACATGGAGTTATGAGACTTGAATGAGATAATATCTGTCTCCCTCTGTCTCCCTCTCTTTCTCTGTCTCCCTGTCTCTCTTTCTCTTTCTCTGTTTCCCTTTCTCTCTCTCTCTCTGTCTCTCTCTCTTTCTTTCTCTCTTTCTCTATACACACACACACACATATGGAGAGAGAGAGAGAGAAAGAGAGAGAGAGAGAGAGAGAGAGAGAGAGAGAGAGAGTTTTGCAAACCTAAAAGTCCTATATAAATGTTAGGTATTATTACCATTAATTGGTCTCAGTCAGTTTCAGTTCCTGGAAAATAACCAGGGAGTGTGGAGCCATAACTCGTCAAATTTTTCAGGAGGTGGGTAGTGGTCCTTCAAAAACCCATCCCATTCATCTGAATTTGCCAAGTCAATTAGGTTGTGATCCAGACTGGTCATTCTGGCAGTGGGAGGTCTCCTTGATGGCCTCCATAAAGTCTTGGCCTCAGTCGGCAGAAATTCAATTCAACTTGAATAAGCTTTTATATGAATGTAATGGGTGAATGAAGGTGGTGCAGTGGATAGAATGCCAAACCTGGAGTCAGGAAGACTCATCTTCCTGAGTTCAAATCTGGCCTCAGACCCTTATTAGCTGTGTGACCCTAGGTAAGTCACTAACCCTGCTGCCTCAGTTCTTCATCTTTAAAATGAGTTGGAAAAGGAAATGGCAAACCACTCCAGTATCCTTTGTCAAGAAAACCCCCAAATGGGTCACAGAGTTGGACATGACTGGAAAGACTGAACAACAACAATGAATGTGATGATTTGTATGAATATAGTAAGCATTAATTTGAATAAGCATATATAAAACAATTTATATTATTTATTATAAACAAGGCAACAGGAGTGTGTCCCAATGGCTAGAAGGGCTAGCTTGGGAGTCAGGAGGACTTATCAAGTTCTACTTTTAACTATACTAGCTATGCAATCACAGGCAAGTCATTTAATCTCTCATTGTACCTGGATTACAAATTATAAATGAGCTGCCGATCTTCGTTGGGGAAGGGAGTTTCCACACTGGGAAATTCCCAACACAAATTGAAATCCTGGGTTTGTATCAAAAAATTGTGCAAGTCACTCTTCTGGATGCCAGGAATATGAAGACAACTTAAAGGTAGCAATCCCTGCCCTTGCATTCTATTGGGAGAATATAATATATACTCAGATTAAATAAATACTGAGGAGGGAGAAAGGAAGGAGGAAATGAGAACCCTACAACTTGTTGTTTGGAGTGGGTGGCTGAAGTGGTCTCAAACTCATTTAAAACAAGGACATTGTCTTCTGGCACTGAGCTGTTGTCTTATTGCTTTTTACCCTTTGATGCTTCCAGTGATGTTGATGGCGATAAGAAAGTTTCCTCTCTGCCCACATCCTGAAGCAGGCTGTGGGTAAACATGAAAAACAAATCCAACCTGAGCACCCGTCTATTATGGACTCAGAACCATAATTTGAGAGGAGACGATTGCTTTGTGGATTAGTCAGGCTGGGCAGACGAGTCTATCCAATGTGCAAGGTGTCATGTACAGATTTCTCTTTAGTGGACTTTTCTGTCCCAGCCTCCACATTTATCATTGTCTCTCTGACAGGAGTTCTGCCCTGTTATCCTGTCACACAGACTTGTATGTCATTTATCGGTGTTAAGTACAACAAAGAAGTATCCCTTTAAAACCCCTTTCCCCTCTCCCAACCTTCTACCCTTGAATAATGATATCTGTCTTTGCAGCTACAAATATTCTATTTCATCTCTCTGTGTTTGGTTATTTGCTTGGTGCATGATTAAAATGGCATTAGAATAGTTCTGTGTGAGAATTATTGCATTAATGTTTAAATCACAAGTCAGAGAAGTGAGGGATAATCGCGTTCTCCAACCCGTACACCTGTCATGGAGAACAAAGTTGAGTCTCCAGTTTTCAGAGCATCAGACTCCTTCCTAGTCTCCCAACTCCCTGCTCTTCCAAGTCTAGATTCTGGTATTTTGGAGAGGGGAGACTCACATGCTTGAAAACTGCATAAACCCCCAAGTTATAGAAATGTAAGAGGCTTTTGAGTGCCAAACAAGAGACAACCACCCCAGACATTCTGCCTCATCAAGGTGTGAAGCAGACCTCAGGTGGGATTCCATTACAGATGTGTTTTTAGCTATTAGGTATTCCTGAACATTGTACACAATCTGTTCTGGCAGGTATTATTGCTTCTGCTCTATTTATGGCTACCATAATGCACTACTAAATGCCAGGAAATTAAAGGGGAAGGATTTATTTTCAGTGAAGAAAATGGTGGGTGATATGTTTATGTAAGATGCTTCATAAACAACACTCCTTGGGATCTTACAGAGACACCTCATGCTGTTGCTTTCTCCTGCTAATTTACTTTGCAGTTCTGTAGATATTTTCTTCCCAACTGATTGTAAACTCCTTGAGGGCAGGGATGTGTTTTATGCTTTGTATCTATCCTAGATCCTCACACAGTGTTGCCTACATAGGATGTTAGCGGCTGTAAGGAATATTCTTGGGTGAATGCGTCCATCTATTACAAGATACTTCCTTTCTCTCCAAGTCATCTTCATGGTTTTGCCTTGTGGGCACTGTTTGTGGTACATTCTTTTTGTCTTCTTGAGGTTTGTTCCTATATTAATCAAATTAGAGTAAGGATGGATCTGAGGAAGGGGGGAGAAAGGGCACTGGATGTGGAGTCAGAGAAGGTAGATCTGAATTCTAGCTTTCCTGCTTTTACTACATTTATGTCCTGGGTCAATTCATTTAATCTCTCTGAGCCTCAATCTATTATCTGGGCAATGTGGGTACTCTGGCTCATTCTAACACAATCAAGCTACTGTGTCTACCCCTCTGAGTTCCCAAGAGGTCATGCTGGGAGGTCACAGAGTCTTTTCTCTACTGTGATTGGTTCAAACCCCGACTAGCTGTGTTCATTCCCTTGTTGGGGCCCAATTACCATCACCTTGGTTCCACATAGCCTTTTAACACCAGCTAGTTTTTACAAAGAGATACCTACTTCTAAAGTATAGCAAGAATAAAGCACAAACATTTTCCCCAACACCAGGGTCATACTTTCCCCTCTACCACCCCATTCCTCTGGGGAAGCAGGCTCGGAACTTATCTCAGTTCCTACACAGCACTGGCCCCACCAAGTTCATGTCCAAATGACATGCCTGCCAGGTGGGCTGGGCTGCTGAAGATCACTCCTTGCTTCTCAGAGTATCAGTACTGTACTGGCCGCAAAACCCAGCTTAGAGTCTGATTTTAGGATATCTATGCCAAATCAAAAGATCAAGGACCAAGGCCCATTTTGGGGGGCCATGTGGCCTGAGAGAGAGTGAAGGCCATAAGGCCTTTCCAATTAGAACATAGTTTATCACTAGACACCAAATGAAATGAAGAGAGGTAAAAAGTGAGGGTGAAAGCTGATTAAGAACTTTGTATGCTTCCACAGCCAGTCAAAAAGCCTTCCATTCACAGTGTGGTCATAGGATGTCTACACATCCTCTACAGTTTCTCCCACGCAATTTCCATAATATGTCATCACGATTGTATAGAAATCAGGCTCCCTAGCATCTTCCACATGAGGAGGTTATATCAGCTAAGCAAGCTGATGGGATCTGAGAATGTTCCAGATCCTGTTACATCCAGAGGATGAAAACATTGGGCTAGGTGATCTCAAAGGGCCCTTTTTATTCTAAATCACACGAGCCTGTTAAATCGGGTCCCTATGACAGCTTTTCTTGTAGATCTGGGATGGCACTCGCAACAGAAACACAGTCATATGTGAAAAGAAAATGCAAGGGGTTTTCCATCTATCTCAAGTCCAGTTTTGCAAACACAATACCTAGAAAAATTTGCTTCTGTCCTCAGCCTCGGCAGTAGAGCAGTCTGGACAGACCATGGACCAGAAGACTCAGAATGGCTTGGATGAGTTTCAACTATATTACTTCCATGAACATTCGTTATAATTTTGCTTACTATTTTATAAAATTACACATAGTAAACACGTTACATGGTTATGAGCCTCGGTGACTGGAAGGATAGCAGTGTCCGTGACAACAATGGAAAAGTTAGGAAGAAAGGAGGAGTGGGAAAAGTGCTGGAGCTGGGCTCAGGAAGTTTTTTATTTTTGGTGGTTCAGTCATTTCAATCTTGTCTGACTCTTGGTGACCCCATTTGGGGTTTTCTTGGCAAAGATACTGGAGTGGTTTGCCATTTCCTTCTCCAGCTCATTTTACAGATGAGGAAACTGAGGCAAAAGTGTTGGTTAAGTGACTTGCCCAGGGTCACACAGCTAGTAAGTGTCTGAGACTGGATTTAAACTCATGAAAATGAATCTTCTGATTCCAGGCCGGACACTTTATCCACTGTGCCACATAGCTGCCCTTAGGAGTCAAGAACACCTGAGTGCAAATGCAGCCTCAGACACCTTCTAGATCCTGGGCAAGTTCTGTCTGCTCAGATTTCCTCAGTGGGGATTATAACAGCGCCTATTTCCCAGGGTTGCTGCGAGGATCCAATGAGATAGTATTTGCAAAGTGCTTAGCACACAGTAGGTGCTTAGTACCTTTTTATCCCCTTTCTTCCCTTCCTTCTTTGGTATACTCATCCACTCTCGTGACTTGAGTTACTGGATGATGCCTAAATCCAGACCCCTCTTCCCAAACCTGTCCCCAGAGCCTTAGTCCAGCAACGATTCCCTGATAGATATCAGTTGTAGGTATCTAATTTACAAGGCTGTTATGAGAGCTAAATGAAAGACTTATTTCTGCTTCTTCTCACCTTTCATTTTCATTGATTGAAATTCCTTCCTTCAAGACCCAACTAAGAAGCATTTAGTGCCATGAGATAGAGTTCAAATCCAGCATCAGATACTTACTAGCTGTGTGACCCTGAGCAAGTCGCTTAAATCTCCATCTGCCTGAGTATCCTCAATTGTAAAGTGAATTTAATAACAGCTACCTCCCAGAGTTGTTGCTGTGAGGTTCAAATCAGACATTTGTAAAGTGCTTACTTAGTATGATGGCTGGCACACAGTAGGTGCTTAATGAATGCTTATTCCTTCCTTCCCTGTGAAAGTTTTCCTGACTTTCCTCAGGTGAAATGGACCATGGATCCTAGACCCTGATCTAAACCTCAGAGGTCATCTAGAGGTCATCGACCTTCTCATTTTGTAAATGGATAAACTGAGGCCCAGGGAGGTTATGACTTGTCCAAGATTATAGAGGGAATAACTCTCAGAGGTGGGATTGGAACCCAGGTCTTCTCCACTCCAAGCCAAATGCCCTATCCTTCATGCCATGCTCCTTCTAGGCTATGCTGCCAAAGTAGCTCCTTAAGTCTTGTACATCACTTTGTTTGGACATTTCTCATTTCCTTTTTACTTATCTTATTCTTCTAAAGTTAAGTTCAGGAAGATCATGGTAGAAATGTTCCCATTGCTTCCTATGATTATCCATGGATGATGGGGCTCTGGCACATACCCAGAACCTATGAGCTTCCTTGGCTGAAGCACTCTGTCCATATGGAGGATGCTAGGGAGCTTGGCTTTGTAGTTGGAGCATTGTGAGGATATACATATATATATGGAAAAGTTGGGAGAGGCACTGGAGCATGTGTAGACGTTTTGCAATTGGTTCCAGTCAGCTGACCCTACATTGAAGAGGAGCTTCTTTAATGGACTTTGGAACCATTTTAAAAGGCCTGTCAGTGCCCATTACACAGGCATTGTTAGGATGGTCTAGATTACATTGGTTGTTGATTTTTTGGCAGATTGGTAAAAACTACGGACCCCTTCTTAGAAAAATAGTTTTAAATGTATAGACTAAAATACTTAGGATTACAAAGCCAATTATATGAAAATAGAGATGTAATTTTTTTTCTTTACCAAATTCATGGGATGCCTGAAACCTAACCCCATGTTGAGAACCCTTGGGAAGAGCAAAGGATTGAGCCGTGGGATTACTCAAGCTTTATTTTTGGCAGAGAGGCGATTAAATCAAGATTCAGAATGAATATAGTTTTGGACATTGTAAATGTAGGAATTTGCTTTGTTTGACTAAGTATATTTTCTACAAACGTTTTATTTTTGCATTATTTAGTTGAGTTGGAGAGAGAGAATAAAAGCTTGTTCAATGAAAAAAAAGACTATCAGCGTATACTGTGTAATGAGGGCTGTTCCATGGAGCACGTGCTGGTCAACCAAACGGAAGCTTTGGGGTCTGCTTTGGGCCATGCTTGACTCAGGGCTGAAGGGCATACATTTTGAGATGATGAACAGTAGTGGCAAAGATTCCTGGATTCCTTTTTTCCTCTGAGTTTCTTTGGTTCTCTAAAGGGTCCTGACTGCTTGATTGGAAATCTAGGGGATGTGTTTTGTGTTTGTGTTTCTTTTAGGCAGTGACTGATAACAACTCATATTTATATAGTTCCTACTATGTGCCAGGCACCATGCTAAATGCTTTACAACTAGCTGTGACCTTGGGCAAATCATTTAGCCTTCATTTGCCTCAGTTTCTCTGACTATAATAATAATAATAGTCAACATTTACATGGTGCCTATTGTGTGCGAGGTACTGTGGTAAATGCTGTACAAATATTATCTTGTTTGTATCCTCAGAACAACCCTGGGTTGTATGTACTATTATTATCCCCATTTTATAAGTCAGGAAACTGAGGCAGACAGAGGTTGTGTTACAACCATTGCCCACGGTCACAAGCTAGTAAGTGTCTGAGGCCAGATTTGAAGTCAGGTCTTCCTGACTCCGAAGTCGGCATGGTATCCTCTGTACCACCTAGCTGCATGTGGCACAATGAATAGCTATGTTCTACCCCACAAATGTTGCACATAGCATATCCCCAGGGACTTTTCCAGGCCAACTTCCTGGTGCAGTCAGACTGTATCCACATGCCACAGAATACTGCTGCTCAGCTATGCATTCCAAACCCTCCTGAATAAGCTATATGAGCCAAATCTGCACCCTCAGAAGCTGACACTGCTCCCAGCTAACTAGCTTCCTTGGCATCCCAATACATTTCCTTTCCTTTCCTTTTTTTCCTTGGTTAAAAGATATTGACCTAAATAACATTTGACCTTGGTTATAATCAAATTTTTAATACTTTCTCTGACTTCTAGTCTTGATGACCCACTGGTGGGTAAAATAACTGATAACAATTATTTATACAAAGGAGACCCAGAGTTGAGTCACAGATTCTACAAAGTAAGAAGAAAGTCAGGAAATGAAGTAACAAAATTCAATGTTAGGAAATTTTAACTCAAGAAAATTCTGCCCTGCTATATTGTTCCCTATCCATTCTCTTCCTTTAAATGACAAGTTTCCTGATTAGTGATCACTTTGAGACCGCAAAAGTAGGTAGTGATAAAAAAAAAAACCTCTGAAAAATATTACCCAAACTTATGTTAATTAGAAGGTAGGTTTTTTAAACTAAGAGAATGTCACAGTTTTCCTGACCGAAGAACCTCGTGTCTTGAATGTCTGCTGTTTCTCCCTTCACTCCCCTCCGAGTTTTAAGTGATGCTGTACAGTATGTGGAGGTACAGGAACTATCTTCTAACATTCGAATGCCAGGGAAAAGACAAGAGAATTTGTTGTTTAAAGGGCAATTTTATCTCATGTGTGTTTTTGCAATTTTTTATTTTGTTATTTAAGTGGAGATAATCCAAATCTTATTTGCAATTCACAGTAGCATTTCAAATGCCTTGTAGTAGATTGTTAGCATTAAGAAGCTTGTTTATATTTCTTTCTATTTATAAAGTGCTTTCTTATTGGTTATTACTAAAACCTCAGGAGGAAGGAATGCTTAGTAACTTGCACCCTGTTGACAAGGAAGATGAGGGGGCCAGGTTATAGGGGGAAAAATTTCTTAGAGTGAAAAAGAAAGATTATGAGTGGACAAAATCCTTATCAGAGTATTTCAGGCTTGACTGCAAAGTTTAAAGTAATAAGTTATTTGGCAATCACGTTAAGTCTCAGTGGTCTTTAAACCTTTTTGATCATGTGGTTTATCTGTAAAAAAAAATTTGTGAGCATACATCTCTCATAGATGTATATTTGCTTATTAATCGTATACATACTACTAGAGATAGAGACCAGACCTGTGATTTCATTATTGTAGAGAGATTCATTGTCTCTTCTGATGTAGGTCAGCACCTTCTCTTCCATTTATAATCTTAGAAGATTGCCTAAAGCGACTTGCCCAGGGTCATACAGCAAGGATCCCTGGATTCAGATCACAATTTATTCATGTCTATTGTGTCCTGGGTGATTGATATTGTTTCAACTCAAAATGAAAAAAGGGGGAGGCAGGGATTTTTATTCACCAGTCACTGTCCTCAAGAGCAGAGCCCTCCCTCTGAGGTGTACCTGAAACAGCCATGAAGTGGCCTAGGGGCAGGCAGTCTGGAATGTTCCTGGTTGAACCTGCACAGTTGTTGTGGGTACAGGGTTAGTTTAGGTTACAAATGCTCTGAGAGGCCAACAACTGGCCATATGTTGGGACTTTGCATAGCAGAGTGAGTAGAGAGAGATAGTTTTGGGTGATAAGGTGGGGAAATGTGGTTGGATACAAAACCAAGGTTTGGCTATCACAATCAAGATTGGCTGGGACCCATCTTCCCACTTTCTGATTGGCTGACCGTGCACATATCTTGGGGTGGGGCCAGGTCCTGATTCTATGCCCCCTCCCTGCGAGGGGATTAACTGCTACTTTGGAAACCACTCTTCTACTCCAGTTCTAATGCAATGCCTCCCTGTGCCGTGCAGATGAGCCGTGCTTCTTGAAAAGCAGGTGGGCAAAGTATAGTCACCGGAAGTGAAAGTGGGATTTTAGTTGGGACTTGAAGGAAACCATGGAGGTCAATAGTTGGAGAAGAGAAAGGAGAGAATTCTAGACATGGAGGACAGTCAGAAAGAACGTCCAGAGCAAAGGGATAGAGTGTGACCTAGTAGGCCAATGTCACTGGATTAAGGGGTATGCAGTTGAGAATAAGGTATAAGAACACGGGAAAGGTGGGAGGGGGTCAGGTTATGAAGGGTTTTGAATGCCAAATGGAGGATTCGTATTTGATCTTGGAGGTGATAGGGAGCCAATGGAGTTTCCTGAGTAGGGGGATGACATGGTCAGACTTGGTCAGACTTTTAGAAACCCACTTTGGTGGCCGAATGGAGGTTGGGTTGGAGAGGGGAGATGTTGTGTTAGGCACAGGTTAGGAGATACAAAGATAAAGAAAAGTCAGTATTTTCTTTTTTTTTAATTATTTAATATATTTAGTTTTCAGCGTTGATTTTCACAGGGGTTTGAATTACAAATTTTCTCCCCATTTCTACCCTCCCCTCCACTCCAAGATGGCGTATATTCTGGTTATCCTGTTCCCCAGTCAGCCCTCCCTTCTGTCA
>CM053623.1:65980239-66015746 GCA_028646595.1 Phalanger gymnotis | reverse complement strand
CCTTCCTTCCTTCCTTCCTTCCTTCCTTCCTTCCTTCCTTCCTTCCTTCCTTCCTTCCTTCCTTCCTTCCCTCCCTCTTACATTCATTTACTTGTTCATTTATTTTTGTATGCATGTATTTATTTCTGTGTGTATGCCTGTGTTTTTTCAAGCTGACTTAAAAAAATTATTTTTCAATTAACAAGCATGAATTTTCTCTCCTTGCTCCAATGGAGGAGAAAAAAAAAACAACAAACCTTTGAAACAAACATGCATACTGAATCCAAATATATTTCAACACTGGCCATGTCCAAAAACGTATGTCTCGTTCTGCAACTGGAATCTATCCCTTCTCTCCGGAGGTGGATAGTATCTTTTCCTAAGTCCTCTGGAATCATGATTGGCTGTTGCATTGATCGGTTTCCTTAAGTCTTTTAAAGTTGTTTTGAACCCTCTCGTTTTAAAGAGGAGGAAGCTTAGTTTTGGAGAGCCCTCAGGATCAAATGAGGTGATATCTGCAAAGTGTTCAGCGTTGTGCCTGGCATATAGTAGATGCTTAATAAATGTTTGTTCCTTTCCAGATCATGTAAGTAGTTCATGGTGGAGTTTAGATTACCACCAAGGTGCTTGTACTCCCAGGCATCTTTCCATCACCCTATGCCACCCTATGGAAGATTTTTTTTTCTTTTCAAAAAATCAGTTTATTTATTTTTAGTTTTCCACATTCACTTCCACAAGATTTTCAGTTTTAAATTTTCTCCCTTCTTTCCCCTCCTCTCTCCCAAGACGTTATGCAATCCAATATAGGCTCTACATATACATTCATATTAAACATATTTTCACTTTAGTTATGTTGTGAAGAAGAATTAGAACCAATGGGATGAATCATGAGGAAGAAGAAACAAAACAAAACAAACAAAAAAAAGAGAGCAAATAGTATGCTTCGATCTGCATTCAGACTCCATAGTTCTTTCTCTGGATGTGGATAGCATTTTCCATCATGAGTCTTTTGGAGTTGTCTTAGATCCCTGCGTCGCTGAGAAGAGCTAAGTCTACCACAGCTAGTCATCATACAATGTTGCTGTTTCTGTGTCCAGTGTTCTGGTTCTGCTCACTTCACTTATGGAATATTTCTTTAAGAGGGAGAGGGGTCCTCTTCACCCTTCTCAAACCACATCATATTAGCAAATCCTTTTTTTGAGGGCAAGGAGGAGTCGATGTCTTGTTCCCCCCCAATGTTAATGGTTTCAGGGAAACCATTCATTGAGGTCTTACTATGGTGATGGACAAAATGAAATGAAAAAGACATTGACATCACTCATTGCTTAGAGCCAGTTTTGCCACTTATTAATTATGATCTTGGGCAAGTCATTTAACCTTTATTCCATTTCCTCGACTCTAAAATGACCAGTTCGACTAGATCCTCTCTCAACCCTTTTCTAGCTCCAAAGCTGCCATCCAATACCTATTGTTTCATATAAAATACTCACTGGGCACCAGGAGTATGGTTGTTGATGATGTTGAGGTGATTATTGGTATCAGAAGGCTATCTTTGACAGGTGAGGAGCTGGGAAGAAAGTTTGTATTCCGTCCCTGGCCCAACATGGTTTTTTTTTTCAGGTAAAACCAGATTAAATGAAGATCAAGTATTGCTTGAGGAGTGAAGGGTGTGGGTGAAGAAGGAGGAAAGACTCATGAGAGCAGGAAGGCACTTGAGACATCATCTGGTCCAAACCCTTCATTTTATGGATAAGGAAACTAAGGCCAGGGGAGGGGAAGCAGCCTGCCTACATCATGTAGGTAGTAAGTTCCAGAAGGATGATTTGAACCCAGGTCCTTTCACTCTAGAGCCAGTCCTCTTTCCATTTTGTTGACTAGTGGTTGGGGTGAGAGAAAGACAGGAGGGTCCAGGAGAATGTCCATAGGCTGAAAAATGTATCTGCGAAATGGGAATAGGATTGAGTACAATAATGCATGCGAAATGTTTTATGAACCTTGAATCACGTTGTAAAAGACAGCTGTTACAACTGTTGTTATCGTTATTCTGGGTACCTGGTACTGGATAACCGCAGCTGTCTGAATAACTTGAAAAACTTGAATAAGGTTACGTTTGTGAAACCTGACAGATGGGCCCTACTTAGGAGTAGAGGATCATTTAGGACCCTGTCAAACCAACAGAAGTGTCAAAACATCTCTGAGTGGGGCTTATAGTGATGCAAATGTCGTAACCTCTGACTTTAACTAAGGAGACTGAGCACAATAACACAAGGAGATAACTTGGGAGACATTTAGACTTTCCAAACTTTCCTTTGCAAAGTTAGAATGTCAGGGAAAATCAGTGGAACTAATTCTTACTTGGGCAAGGATTTGTTTATTCTGATTAGTTCAAGTCAGCTAATTTCCAGAGCAGTTTTTAATTGCCCTAAATGGTTCTATGCATTTGGGTAGGGCCCATCTGGCCTTTTCAGATAGGTACATTTATTTACATATGGAAACTGGCAGCATTGTGCAATGAAGGAGCCATGAATTTGGAGGCTGAGGACTGGGTTGGAATCCTCAGGCAAATCACTTTAATCTCTCTCGGCCCCATTCTCCTCATCTACAAAACGAGGGGGTTGGATTGTTGAGAAGAGGTGCTAGCTGGGTCTGTTGTTAAAGAATTTGCGTTGGGATTCTGGCTCTGCCAGCTACTTCTTGTATGATCTTGGTCAAGTCACCGAATCTCTGCTGGGCCTTGGTATCCTTATCTGTAAAACAAGAGGATTGGATGACGTGTATCTTCTAATGCCTTTTCCAATTTGACATCTGTCTTTGGTACCTCTGAGGTCCTTTTTAGCTTTAAATCTCTGAGCTTACGATTTTCACATAAAGGATTTAACACGTGTGATCTGTGATCTGGGGAGTCTGTAACATGATCAGTTTTTTTTATTTACCAGCTGTGTGTCCTGCCATTCCTATTTTTAAAATTAACTTTTATTTTTCCAATGAACAAACATTTGTTTTCTCTACCTCCTACCTCCACCATCACCACTGAAAAAAAAGAAAAAGCAAAACGAAATCCTTATAACAAATATGCATAGTCAAGCAAAACAGATTCCCATATTGGCCATGACTAAAAAAAATGTCCCATTCTCCCTGCTGAATCCACTTCCTCTCTGTCAGGAGGTGAGTGACATTCTTCATCACTCGTTCCTCTGGAATCCGGGTTCTGACGATCTTGTTTAAACAGATTCATACATAGCACCTAGCACCGGGCTTCAGTTTGATAAACAAATGCTGACTCATTTATTCTCCTGACTTAATTTTTCTCATCTGTAAATTGGGAGTAATACTTGTATTCCTAACCACCTCAGAGGGTTATTGTGAGGACCAAATGAGATAAGCAACATTAGGAAAATGTAATTAGGAAACGATATATAATTTTAACATAATCATTATTGGCACTATTATTATTGTAAATTGGTTCTTATTTAATAGCTTTTATAGGGAATTTCTGAGAAGAAGCAAGATTGAGTTTCTCACGGGAACCTTGCTCTACCCTTTAAAATCTCTCCTTTTTTGAGATGCTAAATTATTGCTTTTCTCACTGGACTTCTATAATGGTTTTTGAGAAACTGCTGGCAAAGAGTTTTACATTCAGAAAGGTGGCTAATTCTATAAGAGCTTAATGTTAACACTTATTTCAAAGTAGTCTGGAACACCAAATGGCACTTTCTCCAAAGCACATTCAAGAAACATAAACATGAGACAGACAGCCCCTGGATCGGTTGAGCCAGGCTATCAGGAGATAGAAAATGCAAAAATCACTGCTGTTGAAAGGAAGAGCCAGTTGAAAATTTAACTTTGGAATCTAATAAACTTTTTGACCATTCAGATTATGGTCATCACAATTGCCTGGTGCCTAAAATATTATTATTAGCAAGCACCACTGCAGCACATTTTTACCTTCTTGGAAGTGGAGCTCTGTTGCGCTGTTCAGTGGTGAATTCAGAGGTATGCCCAGTGCCATCAGCTATCCCTACCCAAGGAAGATACCATATTGTGTTTATGTTGTTTTTATTCATTCTCTTCATAAGCTTCCGAAGGATGGCTTTGATCCTCAATATATGCTGACAATTAAAGTTAGATGTAATTCTGAAAAAGTAACAGATAACACCAAGCAGTATTTGCTAGATAACGATTTGTGGCCCACAAATAAATGCTATGGTAATTCAAGGAAGGGAAGGAGGAGAGATCACTGTGGGTTGAAGTAGTTAGAGGTAGTTTCAAGGAGGTGGAAGGATTTTTAGCAGGACCTTAATGGATGGATAGAATTAGCTGGGTGGAGTGGAGGTGGGGTGGGGAAGAAGAAGACAATACATACTGATATCCCATCCTTTGGCTCAGTGTTTGCTTCCTTTTCCGTAGACATCACCAAATTAAAAATCCAGCCAAGGGCTCAGTGAATTATCTGATTTGGCCACTAGGTGGTATTCATAATTGCTGTTCTCTGGAGCTGTCTCTGCCCCTAACATACCCTTGCTGATTTTGTAAGGTTCACTTTCTAAGTAGCTAACACAAATAAAGGAGCAAGCAAACAAACAACCTTTGAAGGACAGCTTCCAGTGGTGTATATGTTGAAATTAGATATTGCTCAGATATTAAAATACGAAATCTACTATTTAGATCTGACCTAGAGCCCCCACCCCTTAGTAGGGTTCTACTCTCCCAGTTACCTTCTGTAACACTCATAGACTCTGACACATGGTATTCTATGATTACATAGCTTTTAACAACATGGAATAAAATGCAAACTAAATATGTAGATTCTCCTTGCCCAGTCTATACCACCTCAGATTCTTCAGTGCGGATAAGAAATCTCCCAAGTATACATACCCAAGGGTGACACAAAGGAATGAGGGTGGAGAGGATCTACTTTATCTCAGACTCACAGATTACAGGTTAAGTATGGGAAAAAGAAGAAGAAACTGGTTGCTACTCACCAGCCTTCTGCCCTAGGAACTTGTAGTTCTCATAAGATCGTGGTTATGAGAACTGTGGCTCTGCTCCTTAATGTCTGGTCAGTCCCAATCCCACTCATGGTCAGTGATCACGCTGATGCTTCTGCTATCTGAGAAGAAAAGGAGGAAAAGAAAAAGATAGAGGATATAAAGGTCAATTATTGTCCTTTCGATCTTGTCCCCCAGTTTCTGATCTTGTTATAAAAGAGAGGATGGCCATGATCCCCCAGAGAGGAGTGGGAATGGGAAAGGGGAAGAGGGAAGACCAGTTTTTTTCCATGCTGGAGTCCTAGAATTGCTTGGTCAGTCTATCCTTGGATGGTGAATCAGATCCTTGGACTCAGAAAATCTCTATAATATGAGAGAATAATGCAACTTCTTTTGCCAATACAATGATGTAAGTAAAAGTTTTGGAGGCAGAGTGGAGGCAAATCCAGAACACAGTGAGCATACCAATTTGAATGGAACAGAGGGTTTCTTTCAAGGAAGATGAAGCAGTGGGGTGGCACACTTGGATAGAGCCCAGTGCTTGGAGTCAAGAAGCCCTGAGTTCAAATCCAGCCTCAGACACTTACTAGCCTTGTGACCCCGGGCAAGGCACTTAAACTCTGTTTGCCTCAATAAACTGGCGAAGGAAATGGCAAGCCAATTCAGCATCTTTGCTAAGAAACCCCATGAACAGCATGGTCCACAGGATCATATAGAGCCAGACACGACTGAGTGATTGAACTTAGGGTTGTTGTGAGGATTTGATACATAAAATATTTTGCAAAAACTATATACAAATATATACATACAAATATGTAAAGGACTGTATAAATGCTAGCTATTGTGGTTATTACCATTGTCAAAAGACTGGCTTTGGTCAGAGGATGGAGGGGCTTCGTGATGGGCTAAGGAACTTAGATTTCCTCCTATAGGCAAATGGGAACCATGAAAGGCTTCTAAGTAGGTAGATGACATGATGAAAGTGGTGTCTTCCATGAGTGTGTGAGTCATGCTGGGAAATGGATTTTTTTTTTTTTGGTGCTTAGTACATTCACAGTAGTTGTTTCAGCAGAGGCAAGAACCTACAGTGATTTGACTGAAAACACTAAGTTGCCTTAGCAATACAGAAGAAGTGCTGAAAATGAGACAGCAAAGGACCTATAGGCTTGTAGTACTCATGAAGGCCAAGGAACAGGCTGTGAGGGAATTGAAAATCTGCCGAAAAATCACGCAGTACACAAAGGTGTGTGCGTGCGTGTGTGTGTGTGTGTGTGTGTGTGTGTGTGTGTGTGTGTGTGATGGAGGAGATCAGGAAGATATCACTAGGAGGAAGGAAGTGGTATAACAGGTACCATGGAGAGAAGGACGTATGAAATTCCAATAAATATTTTGAAATTTGTAAATAGAGGCCACTCTTTATTTTCTGAACTGTGTTCTTTTCCCCTAATTTGGTTTGGCCTCTGTCTCAGCTTTCTCTTGCTTTCTAGATCCTGAAATGTTGGAAGTAGGTGAAAGGAGAGGTTTGTGTGTTTTTAATTATTTAAAATTTTCTTTTTAAAAGCTGATGCTGTTTAATAATTAACTTTCCCCAGGTCCTGCTGTTTTTTAAATGGAAAATTAGAGGCAAATAGAGGCGGCAACAAAAAAACCTCCAGGAGAGCCCCAAATTGGTTAATTCTGAAAATGGATCTTTTCTAATAAGTACCTAGGCCACCAACGGAAGAGGAATTGGTGTCCAGTCCCAGAGCAGGAAGCTGATCGGGGTCCAGATCCTCCCTCCTTGCATTGGCAGTAGGCATTAGAAATGATTCATTGGAGTGAAACAACATGATTCAAAAGGGTTATGGCACGCTAGGTGGTGCAGTGGATAGAATTCTGGCTCTGAAGTCAGGAAGATTCCACTTTTTGTGTTCAATTTTGACCTGTTTCGAAACACTTCCTAGCTGTGTGACCCTGAGCAAATCACTTAATCCTGCTTGCCTCAGTTTCCTCATCTGTAAAATGAGCTAGAGAAGGAAGTGACAAATCACTCCAGTGTCTTTGTCAAGAAAACCTCGAATAGGGTCACCGAGGGTCAGACACGATTGAAAATGACTCAACAACAACAACATTCCTTAAGTACTTGTTCTATCATTTGTGTTAAAATAGAAATGAACTTCCTTGAGGCTCATATGGATCTCTTAAGCTAGTACTTTCCGACTACTGGTCCCTACCTGACACTGGTCTGCAACAAATTTTTACTGGTACATAAAATTTGTATTATCAAAGGTCCTTCTTTCTTTGGGTAGAACTTATTTTATTCTTTGTATTCATATCTGCACACTGGATACAATGTCTCGTATACAATAGGTACTTAATAAATGCTTGTGGACTGACTAACATCTACAGACTTATGTAAGGAAGTTAGTGAGTTTCGCCCCAGAAGAAAAGCTAAGAAAAGATCAGGGATATTTGTGGTGGTGGGCATATATAAAAAAGGCAGGAATTTAAAACAAAGGAACTAAGAGGGTAGGCTTCTTTTTGGCATTTTGTTTCTTTCTTCTAGGTTCACCCGCATGGCAATGGAAAGCATCATGGAGGGGAGGTGGTCTTGAGGGGAAACTGTATCACCCCAGTCACATAGACAGTTTCTTTCCAGTTTTTTTGAGTGGAGCCTGCTCACTAGTAGTTTGAAGCGATAATGACTGACAATGAGAGATTTGATAGGAGTTAAAAAGGGATTTTCTAACTCCAGGTTAGATAGTTTGAGGACGAGGACTTCAAACCAGAGGAAGAACAGCCTAAAAGGCAAACTTAATCTTGGTCTGAGGATATCTGCTAGCTTTTGAGGAGTGCTTGGCTATGTGTACTTTCATGGTTGTAGGCCAAATGGACTTCCAAAGGACAGAGGAGCCTACTAGCCAATGTCCCTTTGCAGATAGAGGCAAAGAACAGCAGGTGACTCAAGTAGTTGAAGAGAAGCAGATGGTGGCAGAGAGCTTCTCAGTGAATCCCACAGCTAGAGCCCCATTGGGAGGTGTGATACAAGGCACTGCAGAAAGAGGAAAGTCCTGCAGAGCTGATGCGAAATCCAGCAGCAAGTGGAGACTATGGTGTTGGAAATTTGGGCTGCCTTTTGGGGCTCATACGCTATGATTGGGCCCCTCCATGCCTGAGTCTAGACCTCACGCATTTGTTCTATGTACGTCCCTTCAAAGTGGTTCCTTAGCTATTGGTTTTCTCTGTGTGTCCCCCTTGACGTGTTCCTTGTATGGGCTCCTTCACATGAATTCTCTGATTACGAGTTCTTTGCATGTATGTTCCCTTCCTCACGGGCAGGACGGAAACCTATGAGAATGTACTCCTGTGGCTATGGCGGCTGGGGTGTGGGATGGGGAAGGAGAGGAATCTTTTTCTTGTTACTTAATTTACTATGCTGTTTGATTAAAAGTCTTTTCCTTTGAACTAATATATCCTTTCTGGTTGGCTTGGTAAAAGTAAACACGTCAGCGGAGGTTTGGGAGCTATCATTTTGAGTAGTTGCCGGTCTGCATCTACAAAGCGCCTCAGATCTGAGTTATCTTTCTGGGAGCCTCATGTGAGACCTTAAAAACCAGACTCCTGTTTTTCCTTGTCCTTTTCCCAGCTTTCTGTTCTCCCCATCCCTGACTCTCTTTTCTCTGGCCGAGCCACTGAGAACAATTCAGCTTGATTCGATTCTATTCAACCAGCATTTATTAAGCCTGTCAGGCACTGTGTTAGGGGCTGGTGATACATACAACACACACACACACACACACACACACACATACACACACACACACAAAACACGCCAGAAGTTCTTTGTCCTCAAGCAGCTCCCATTCTACTAGGGAGGAACAGCATGTAAACAGATGAGTAAATAGAAAGTATGTATGAAATAATACAAAATCTTTCAGTGCATGTATGTGTGTGTGTGTGTATGTGGAGGGGGTGGGGAGTTTGAGGTAGAGAAGAGAGTGCTAACATGGTGTGGGGGAGGGGAAGCAGGAACCAGAAACACTCACTATTTGATTGAGCTCAGTTTTTACAAGAACTTGGTACAGGCCATGAGGAAGCACGAAAGCGCCAAAGTAGGAGTAGCCATGAGGCAGGGAGGAGTTTGGAGGACAGAGTGGTCCATGGCAGGGAATTTAGGTACCTTAGGTACGTATGTAGTTTGCAATATTGTTTTGGTTGGAAGATGCTGTTGTAAGCTTTTGCTTCCACACCAGTTTGTATTCTTCTGGGTTCCTCTGAGTACAGGGGCTATTTAAAAAAAATTAATTTCTTTTTCAATCAGCAAAAATTTGCCTTCTCTCCCACTCCCCTCTTCCCCAATTTTAGAAAGAAAAACTAAATTCCTGTTATAAACAGATATGGTCAAGTAAAACAAATTCCTTCGATGGCTATGCATACATATACATACACATGTGTGTATACATACATATGTGTATATACATATATATATCTCATTATACACTCTGAGTCTACCACCTCTCTATCTGGAGGTGGTGGCATGTTTTATCATGAGTTACCTGGAATTGTCACAGGTGATCGTGTTGATCAGAATTTGTAAGTCTTTCAAAGTTGCTCGCCTTTACGATATCATTGTTATTATATAAATCATCCTCCTTGTTCTTCTCCCTTTATTCTCCATGTTTCTCTGAAACTGTGTCCACAATTTCTTATAGCACGGTATCATTCCATTCTTATACGTATTCAGCTATTTAACAAGTGACAGATATTATTTACCTCCCCCTATTTCCAATTCTTTGCTACCAAAAAGATTGCTGCTATGAATATTTTTGTACAGATGGCTCCCTTTCCTCTTTCTCTGATCTCTTTTGGATATAGATCTAATGGTGGCACAGCTGAATCAAAGGGTATGCACAGTTTCATAGCTTTAGGGGCATAGTTCCAAATTGCTTTCCAGAATGGTTAGGCCAGTTCACAGTTCCACAAGCAGTGAATTAATGTACCTGTTTTCGGACAGCCCCTCCAACATTTGTCATTTCACTTTTTTGGGGTCAACTTTGCCAGTTTGATGGGTTTGAGGTGAAACATCAGAGTTGTTTTAATTTGTATTTCTTTAATAGTAATTTAGAGCATTTTTTTTCCCATATGGCTATTGATAGCTTGGATTTCCTCTGAAAATTTTACTATTTATATCCTTTGAGTATTTGTCAATTGGGGGATGGTTCTTAAAGAATGAAATGCTTAAGGCACAAAAAGGAAGTATTCTGATTAGGAGGAAAGGGTTAAGTTGTCTAAAAAGATCAATGTGGATGCACAGGTTACTTATTGACCAACCTAGACTTTTTTTTAAAAAAAGTATAGATTGTGAAAGGAAGGGCAAGTAACTGAGGATGAATGCAAAAAATCAACATGGTCCTGTGAGATGACTATTGGAAATGCTTAAACTTAGAATGAGCTTCATCTGCTGAAGCATGCCAAGGAGCACAAAATGGATCTCCCCCCCGCCCCCCACCCCACCTGCTCCCTTCATGGAGAAAGGAGGAACAACAGAGAAGGGACAGGGATGAGGAAATCATAATGGATGGTAGAGAAAAGGCAGTATTAATTTCTTATTTTCTTCTATTTTTGTTGTGTAGAAGAATAATCTTTGAATTGAAAAGTATAGAAAAAAATGATGCCTGGAAAGGTGAAACCTAAGAGTCTTTGGAAAATAGAGATCACCCAGCTGGCCTTTATGATTTAAGTCATGAGCTGCATCTCAGGGTCTGTGGGGAAAAAATCCACCACCACTCACACCCAACTGGCAGATATGATGGCTGACCTTTAATCATGGGAAATAGGAAAACTACCACCAGTCCTGAAAAGGGACAAATGTCCATATTTTTTTTTTAAAGAAGAGAGCATGGAATCTACAAGCTATAGGGCAGTGAATCAGCTATGGATCCTGGTGAAATTCTAGGACGTAGCAAAAGAGATAGTACTCACTAGTACTGAGTGGGTGGCTAGGTGGTACAGGGGATAGAGCACTGGAGTTGGTTGGAATCAGGAAAACTCATTTTTGTGAGTTCAAATCCAGCCTCAGACACTTACTAGCTGTGTGACCCTGGGCAAGTCACTTAACCTCGTTTGCCTCAGTTCCCCATCAGCAAAATGAGCTGGAGAAGGAAATGGCAAACCAGTTTAGTATCTTTGCCAAGAAAACCCCAAGTGGGATCCCACAGAGTCAGATATGATTGGACTAATGAACAACCACAATAGCGAGTTATCTAGAAAAGGCAGCAGTCATCACAGAGAACAAGCATGGCTCCATCAAGTACAGACTAACCTCATTTAACAGAGTTACCAGATATAGGGGAGTCCAGAAAAGTAATGTAAATGCCATTTAACTATATCTTAGGCAAATACTTGGTAAAATTTCTCCTGGAAGAAATGGAGATTGGCTTACATGATAGCATAGTTATACCGAGTAGAACTAGTTCAGTGGATTGACCCAAAGAATATTCGTTTGATAGGTTGATGTCATCTTGGAAGGAAATCTCTGGTGGAGTGCCCCAGGTATCTGTCCTTCGCTCTGTGGTGTTTCACATTTTTACCAATCACACAGATAAAGATGTAGGTGCTATATATGTTATATTCTTCAGATCATGTAAAGCTGAGGGTGATAACTAGAACATTGAATGACAAGGTCAGGAGCTAAAATGATCTTGATAAACCAGAATACTGGGACAGATCTAAGAAGATGAAATTGCATATGGAGACATGTAAAGTGTTGCATGGATTAAAACGTGAACCTCACGGGTATAAATCGGGTGAGGTTTGCCTAAAGAATGCTTTGAAACAAAAAATCCAGGATTTTTTTTTTTGCTGCAAGCTTAGTATGCATAACGGTATGATAGGGTAATCAAAAAAATTAATGGATCCTTAGTAAGGGTGTTTTGGAGATAGCTCGTGCCAGTTTCTGAGAGCCAATTGTTAAATTTTCAGCATGAGCATTTACACTTCAGAACTCAGCAAATTCTACAAATTAGCTTGATTTGTTGTTTTGTTGATTGACTTAAGAAAGTGATGGAAAATATTAGTAACGCGGATTAAGCTTAAAAGTGTGTTCTGCATATATCTCCCCACTCCTTACCTCTCCACCCCCAGAGCCACTTGTTAAAAGCACCCTTGTGATCCAACTTCCTCACTTGTAGATGAGAAGACTCAGGGATGAAGTGACTTGTCTAAGGTTACCTGGTTAGCAAGTAGGAATTTGAACTTTGTCCAGTAGACAATAGGGGTGAAGGGCTTTGAGCAAAGGAGAAAGATGGTCAGGATGTACACAAGGGGCATGTGCCTGACAGTGGTGGGAGGGACAGATCGGAGGGCAGAGAGAGCATGGAAGCAGGGAGCTGTGTGAGGAAGCTATTGAAATAGTCCAGGTAGGTGGTAATGAGGGTCCAAGGGGGAGAGACAGGCATGTGAGAGATGTCATTGAGTTAGAATTAACTTGAGGAAGAGGAAAGAAGCAAAGGTAGCTCCGGGGTTTCCAAAATGGAAGCCCACTTGAAAATGGTTTTGTCGTGGACCAAAAGAAACATTGAAACCAGAAAGAGTAAATTTAGGCAAAAAGATGATAAGCCTAGTTTTTGTCCAGCTAAGTTTGTGGAGCTGATGGGATACCTAGGTAGAGGCGTCCTATGGGATATCTTAGAAGTGGGGGCCTGCAGCTTGGGAGAATGGTCAGGGTTAGAGATAGAGATTTGAGACTTATCTATATAGAGATGACATTTGAAGCTATGGGAATGAATTAGATTACTGAGAGGGAAGAGAAGGGAATAGGTACTTACGCAGCACCTACTGTGCGCCAGGGCTGTGCTAAGCATTGTACAAATGTTCTTACTTATAGACAGGGGTAGTGGTAGAGGGTTAGGGTGATCAGAGGACCCTGGTTCTGGTTGCAGCTTTATCACAAATGAGTGAGACAATGAGATGAGATCCTCTTTAGTTTCTTTTGTGCTGTAAAACTTCATGATTTTACACTGTCTCTTGAGAGGCAGCATGGTATATTGGACAGAAGGCTGGTTTTGGAATCGGAAAGACCTGCTTCCAAAACCTGCTTCCCCCATAAACTGATTGGGGGATCCCAGGGAAGTTGCTTCTCATTGTTCCAGGCATGTCTCTAAGACTATAAGGTGCACTACAGTTGCCAATCGTAATTGGAGCTCCCTATACAGATGAAAAGGGAGCTAGGTAGCACAGTGGCTAAAGTGCTGGCCCTGGAGTCAGGAGGACCTGAGTTCAAATGTGGCCTCAAACACAAGCTGCGTGACCTTGGGCAAGTCACTCAACCCTGACAAATTTCTAGCTGAAGCATTTGGAATTTTCCTTGTCTGTAAAGTGAACTAGAGAAGGAAATGGCAAACCACTTCAGTATCTTTGCTAAGAAAACCCCAGTGGGGTCACAGAGAGTAGTACGTGACTAAAATGACTCAATAACGACATACAGATGGAATCATAGATCTAGGCCAACTCCCCCTAACCATTCCTATTCTTCAGATACCCTCTCACTTTGACTTTGCATAGGGTATATGCTTCTATAATGAATGTATCACCCAAACCCTCTCAGAGCTATAGAGGAAAGCACATAGTCCCCTTCTACAATTTTTCAGGGGCCCTGTGGTTGTGTGTGTGTGTGTGTGTGTGTGTGTGTGTGTGCGTGTGCGTGTGTGTGTGTTTATGTGATTATTTGACTTTTTGGAGACTTCTTGAAAAATGACTCTCCTTTGGAGGTTTCTGCCTAATGCCTTTCTCTCGTATCCTTTTCCCAGCTCCGGCCAAGCGGGATTTGGAGCTGCGGGAGACTTTGGAGGCCGTTTTATCCAATTCCTTCATTTTACAAAAGGCCAGAGAAATCTAGATACTGGATCAAAGCCAGTCAGGCAGCGAGCGATGGAATTGGAATTTGAACCCAGATCTTTCAAATGGAGCTCCTTTCCCACTTCTGCCCACTGCCCTTCCTCTCCAGCAGCCTGCGCTTAGAGCCTCAGCTACAGAAAAAATGGGGAAAATTGCTGAGGGCATTGGAACATCGATTATTTTAAAGTCGACTTTAGGGTACAGGGTATTAGGGGTGCGTTTCTTTCACTCTTTTATTTCCTTCTAATCATTCTGTTGCCTCCTTCAATCTGCCCCTTGTTCAGTCTGACAGTTGTAAGGCAAAGAATCATATAGTTAAAAAAAGGAAAAAAAAAAGCTAGGAGAAGCTAGTTAAACTTACTTTGGCAATTCCTTCTTTAATCAAAACCATTACAATTTATGGCTCAGCCTTGATTACACCTCTCCAGCAGGCTCCCCCTGATTTCATACAACGTCTCTGATTTTTTTTTCTATTTAATTTTTTTTCACTCTTCTTGATTTCTAGGTCAGAGAGTTTGAGCCTCATTCTTGCTTCAAATGGGCTTGGCTGTTTCTCTGGTGTTCAATTTCCCCTGGAGGGTCCATGGGTAAAAAAAAAATGCTTGGCCTTTTCAGAAGTGACTTGAAATTCCACTGATGGCATTCTCCCTGATTCCCTATTTTCTCAACCCCTACCGAGAAAGAGATGGGCTAGAGAGTTATTCTTTCTGACCTCTCTTGAACCTTAACCCCCTACAGAGCCCAGGGTCAAGGGTCATTTTCTCAGACTAGCTCTGGCGGAAAGAACCAAAGATCTGCTCCCTCCCCCAAATCTCACATTGAATGGAATGGAGAGTCATTTAAAAAACTTTTGTGCACAGAGGGACGAGATGAACCTCCCTGTGAAGCATTTCCTCATGTTATAGCTGTCTTGCTCCTTCTGGTCAACTTCACAGAAGGAAAAGCATACTAGATGGTCTCTTTTCTTTTTGGGGAAGAATAGGGGTTTCCCCTCCTGAAGGAATAGGGACTTTCCCTTTTTTCCTCTTTTATCCTTGGGGTAGAAGAGAAAGTATGACAGAGAGAGAGGAGAGAGAGGAGAGAGAGAGAGAGAGAGAGAGAGAGAGAGAGAGAGAGAGAGAGAGAGAGGAGTAAGAAAAAAGAAGAAAAAAAGGGAAAGAGAGAGAAAGAAAGGAATAGCCCTGGTTTGAGTAGGTGGTTAATTCCCTTGTCTCCTCTTTAAAAGGAAAGAAATCACTGACTGGATCAATGGTCATTTCACTAGTACTCTCAGAAGAAGGGGTTAGCAAGGGTCATTTCCTCTGGCTCCTCCCACCCTTCTGGAAGGAAGGCTAGGCCATGTGTCATTGCCACGGCCCCCTCAGTGGCAGGCACAATGAAGAGTCATCATCTTTGACTGATCCCTTGGCCTTCCCCTGCCAGGCTTCCATAGAGGAGGAGACGGAGGGCTTTTTTTTTTTTCCATTGAGGCTTCTAACTCTTTTTAAGTCTCTTTGGATGTAGAAACTAATCATAGATCATTACCCAGCTCTCTTTCTCAGAGTGGGACAATACCTAAAAATTCTCTTTTCCATCCATTATGAAAAATTTGAATAATGTAGCAAAGTCTCAGAAGCTTTGGAATGGAGTATGGGGAGGGAGGAAAGCAAGAAACAACACAGTCTGTGTTTTTGTTTTATCTTTCTCATCTATTGAGAGTCATTCTGGATGTTCGTCCCCACCCCCCAACCTCAAGATGTTCTACCAAAACCGTGGGTGACTCCAATATCACTCAGTAAGTTTTAAGCAGCAATTTGCTGATGAAAGATGAGTTTCCTCAGGTATAGCTCTTCTTTCAGAATGAACTTATAGACATTAAATCTGCAAGAAATATTCCTAAAATGTAAAGAGTTGTTGTTAAGTCTTTTTCAGTCATGTCTGACTCTTTGTGATCCCATTTGGGATTTTCTTGGTAAACATGCTGAAGCAGTTTACCATTTTCTCTTCTAGCTCATTTTACAGATGAGGAAACTGAGGCAAACAGAGTTAAGTAGTGACTTGCCCAGGGTCATGAAGTTAGTAAAATCTGAGGCCAGATTTGAACTCACAAAGTTGAGTCTTCCTGACCTCGGGCTTAGCATTTTATCCATCTTGCCACCTAGCTGCCCTTCTAGCAGAAGAGATGAACAGAATTATATAGTGTTGGCTTAGGAAGAGGTCTTAGAAATCATCTAGTCCTTTTTATAGATGAGGAAACTGAGTCTCAGATGTAGAATAGCTTACTGAAGGTCATACAACTATTTAGTGTCAGAGACAGGACTAGAACCCAGGGCTCTCGATCCCATTTCTGGACACTATGATATCAATAGCATAAAATATATTAAGCCCACTGCTGGCTCACAAGGCTAGGAGAACAACATTTCTTTGGGTTGAAAAAACAGTGAATAGAAATGGAAATAAAGCCCATTTGTGTGTGTATGTGTGTATGATCAGATGTAAAATGTAGAACTGAATGCATTTACATCCTAAATAAGCTCTCCTTTCCATTCTGTAAGAAAACATTGTAGCTGGCACATTGCAGTATGTTTTAGAATGTGAAAATACCATTAAATATAGAGCTTTCCATACTGGCCTGGCAGAATTTGCACAAAGCGTTGATAGTGCTGTGGTCCGCTGTCATAATCACAGGAAGTCCAAGAAAGAGGCCCAGGATGAAACACCAGATGACTCATTTGCAGAATGGCTCACTATCATTCTTAATGGTTATTTTTTTAAAGTTTTTTTTGATGCATTTTATTTTCATGTAATAGTAATTTCCCCTTAACTGCCCTCCCTCCATCAAACTGTCCTTTGTCACCAAGAAAACTAAGCAAAACCAGTAAATATCGCATACCGTTTCTGTTGTTGTGTACCACATTCCACATCCATAGACTCCTTCCTACCTTTCTTTTAAGGGGAGGAAGGTATATTTCTTCATCAGGTGTTTGGGACTGTGACTGGTCATTATAATTATGGTTCTGTTACTTTTTAGTACTGTTTTTGGGTTATATTGTTATTTCTTCAGGCATTTCCAGTCGTGTCCAACTCTTTGTGACTCCATTTGGGGTTTTCTTGGCAAAGATACTGGACTGGTTTGCCATTTCCTTCTCCAGCTTGTTTTACAGTTGAGGAAACTGAGGCACACAGAGTTAAGTGACTTGCCCAGGGTCACACAGCTAGGAAGTGTCTGAGGCCAGATTTAAACTCAAGAAGATGAGTCTTCCTGACGCCAGGCTTGGTGCTCCATCCCTTCAGTGTACCATGTAGCTGCCCTTATATTATTATAGTCATCATATACATTGTACCCCTGATTTTTCTTAGTTCACTCTGCATCAGTTCATCTAAGTCTTCTCATATTTTTCTGAATTCCTCAACATTTATCATTTCTTATAGAAAGACATTATTCTATTACATTCACATGTGAAAATGTGTTCAATCATCCTGCAATTGATAAGGCATCCATCTTATTTCCATTTTTCCCCTCTACGGTAAAAAGAGCTGCAATGAATATTTTGACGTTATGATGGCCTTTATTTCTGTTTCTGATCTCCTTGGGGCAAACAGCCCCACGAGTAGGATTAATTACTGGGTTATAGGGACTAAACAGCTCAGCGACTTCTTTTGAATAATTGCAAAATTATTTTCCAGAATACTTGGATCAAGTTATGGTTCCATGAGAAGTGTGCCTGCTCTCTCACAGCCCTTCCAACTTTTTCTCCTCTTTGCCACTTTGAGGATTAGGAAGTAAAATTTCAGCATTATTTTAATGTGCATTTCTCTTATTGTTAGTGATTTGGAACAATGTTTCATACGACTACTGGGAGTTTACCAGTCTTGAAAACTCTTGGTATTTTTTGATCTCTTCTGTTTGGGAAAGGCTCTTGGTTGTACATACATAGTTGTGTCAATTCCCTACATATCTTAGATATCCCTACATATCTTCTCAGGGATATTTGATGCAAAGATTTTTTTTTCTCATTCCAAATATTTGTCATTGGGGGAAGGGCACTGAATGTGAACTAATGTTAGATTTGGAAAAGGCCTTAGAGATTATCTAGCCCATTTGAGGAAACTGAGTCTCAGATAAGAAATAGCTTACTGAGAGTCATGATTGCTCCTAGTTTTGGTCTGGCTTGATGGGACTTCCTGTTTCAGTCTGGCTGAGATAGTATCAAGTATCAGGCTTATAGAAAATCCAAGGCAGTTCTTGGTTTTTCTTCCCACCTGTTCCTCTGGTGAGAAATACTCGTTTCCTGCTAATGCCTTTTGATATGCCTTCAATATCAAAATTCCCTTCTCTTTTAGGGAATTTGTAGATTCTACATTGATGATAGGTTTTTATTTTAAGTAATATACATCCAGATTTATTTTAAGTGCCGGCAGTCTTTTGACTTCTGCCATAAACTTTCATCAGTATGAAAGGAAAAGAAGTTCGTTAGTTTAAGTCTTATGATCCTAACAGCTCATTAGAGAGCCCCTGGCTTTCGTCTTAGAGGATGCCTCCAGCTCAGTGCTGAAACTGTCAAAGTTAAGGAAGCAAGAGTAGGGCCACTTATCAATCCTACAAAGCAATTTCTTATTTTTAACTATGTAGACCACAGGGTTCATTAGATTATTTTAATGATCCATCACAGGCCTGGCATACAAATCTCTCCTTTATCTGTCTACAACTGCTACCAAGAAATTAAAAACCTAAATACCTGCCATGGAGTCAGGTCCATAAACATCCATTTCAAATTGTTCTCAGTTTTTGCAGCTCTGTTTGGGTTGTCTTTGTGAGTTACCATTATCCTGGCATGGTTTTCACGCAAGTATTTGTTGTGTCCATTTGAACTCCATTGATAGGCAAAGGAATTATTTTAAGTCTAAATCAAAACTGAAGCTGATTTTGGTCTTAGGAAAACTGACTTTCTAACAAAGCAAATATTTCAAGTTTTTCAAATTCAGATGATTTTGGTTCCCAACATTAAGAGTTAAGATAGAAGTGATTTTCCCAACTAAAATCCATTTCACATGAAGAATTTCGGAAAGTATAGTCCCAACAAAGCAGATCACTACTTTCTGAAGATACTTGGTTGTAGGAAGTATAAACTGTAAAGAGCAGTTTGCCCTGGTCTTTTGCAAATTTCTGTAATCTAATAAAGTTCACTATAGGGTAATGGGACCCAAAATATAGTTTGAAGCACCTGTAAGAAATCTTTTCATCTCAGTTCTCCCCATCTGAGCCACAGATTCATTCAAATAGAATCCAGGACAGACTTTGGGGATAAAGTCCCATGCAATCAGTCATGTGACTTACTTATTTCAGTTTTTGTGTCACTTCAGAGCACAGATCAACAGTTTTCCTTTTCTCCGGAAGATAAATGCCTTAAAGGATTTCCCTTGACTGTTACACTGCCTGACTACCTGCATGTACTATGTAAACATCCCTGTGTGCCTTCGCTTTGTAAATATCAGGTATTTATGGTATGTTGGCTGATGAAGTCATTCACTGAACAATTTTTCATGGAATAAATTACATTAAAGAGGCTCGTCACAGAATATGTGTGTAAATTAAATTATTCTCAATTTTCCCAAGAAAATACAGGAGGAAATAAACTTTACCTTGCTGTATATATATATTGTGTGTAAATATATGTATATATAATGTTGTGGTGATGATCCCAACCTAGCCACAAAACCCATCCCAAGATGAGTTTTTTGTTTGTTTCAGAGTGAAGGCTGTGAGTCATCTTCTTATTGTCTCTGGTTGCTTTATTGTGTTGATGATGGCGGCACCTTGAACAAAAAAACACCTTTCTCTTTGGATAGCTAGCATATTGCCTTGATGTAAAATGATCTGTTATTACATCAGGATGAAGTTAGAACTAAGACATAGACTGTTGCAGCCAAGAAGCCTTTTCAAAAGGCCAAACAGAAGCCACAATATTTCAAAAGCAGGACTACTTGCTCCTCTTGTTGGCGAAATGTCGGTGGGCTTTAAACCAGGTCCAAATGGCTCACCTGTTTCTTCTCTTTATAGGGAAGCACAGTAACATGTAAAAGACATATTCTTATGTGGCCACTCATCTATTCAAGACCAGATATGGGGAATAAAGCAGAGTCTCTATTTGGTTGCTAGGCCATCAAACAGTTAAGACATGTCAAGAACACTTCTCAACAGAATTCTAAAGCCCAGCACTGATTTGGAAGATGAAAGGCAGAGGGCGAAATACAGATTTTCCTGTAAACAGGCACACACAGAGAAACCTCTCAAGTGTCAATATAGGTATTGCTCTGGTAGTGTAGTAGTCTAAAGTACTTTCCCCATCACAGCGTTAAGCGGTTCTCTGAATGACGATCACATCTTGCATTTAGTAATCTGGTGGTTTCTATTCAGTGTAACCGGTTTGGTTAGATATTGCCTCTTTTCATTGAAACCTTTGTCCTAGGTTCAGCTAATATTTTACGGGGAACAAATACACACACCTAAGTGACATGAGTCCATATTCCTTCTGTCCCTGGTGCCTGATCAATATATTGGTTATTAATTTTGAAAGTCCAGTTGTAGATTTGTTGAATCAGGGCTTGGCCTTGACCTAATGGGTAGGTTGACAGCATTTGGTTTCTCCCCTTCTACCCCTGTTGCCTGAGCAGGATCAGAAAGCCCAGCCCTGGATTGGTTGGGGTTTGCTGCTGTTGCTATGACTCCGTTGCTAGGATCACTGCTGTCTCCAGCCCCTGCAGGAAACATGTAATGAATTATGGATGGTTGATTTTCTCAAAGAGGCCTGATCTGTAATGCAGATGAGTTCCAAGTCCCCCCTTTTCCTCTGGGTTCTTAAAAAAAAATCAGGGTTTTAAATCAGAATCTGGCATTTGCCCAGCCCCAGTTGCCACTGGCAGTGACTCCTGAATACTGATGTTAATTCTTATGCAAAGAGAGGGCCAGGGGTCAGTGTCTGTTATTTGTTCTGGAAAACCTTGTAGGATTTTCACTGAACTCTGTGATCCTTTGGGGATTTTCTTTTGGTGGGGGACAAGGAGATTCGAAGACAAAATAGGATACAAACCCTAGAAGTGGCATCTTCAAAATATTAGAGAGCTAGTCACCTTCTTGGCAGAAAGGGGAGTCTGAAAGGCTTGGGTCTGCATCCTGAAGGAGTAGTTAAGGGAATCTCTCGTTCTCTTTTTCTTCTGGGCTCAGAGTCAGAGGGATATTTGCCTGAATATGACCTCGGACCTCCAGACTTCAGACCATATGCAATTTAAGCCTCTTTAATCACCCGGACTTCAATAGATTTGGCTCAAGAGGGGCTGCCACTTCCTTGCAGGCGACTGTTACATTTCCAACGCGCCTATTCCCCCTCTCCGCCAAATAATTGGGGGGGGGGGGAAGAAGGATGTGATCTCACACGCGTGACACACCAGCTGGCGCCGGGGCCCTGAACAATGCCTCCAGCTCACGGTGCGCTCCCAGAGCCCCAGCAAGAGGGACTCCAAGGGTCCTCCCCCACCGCCCGCCCCTCCACCCACTCATCCACCCACATCACTACCGGCAGATTTCAATGAACTATGGAGTTCAGAAATGAATCGAGCTCCTAGATAGCACTCATCAGCGAGGTACACATAGCGGATTTTGTCACAGGGAGAGCGTATGGTCCCTCATTGCAATCTTTCGTTGGAGGCGCTAATGTGAACCTTTTAAAAGCTCTCTTTCCTCCCCCTCGAGCCCCAGTCCTCCCAGCTCCCCTTTACCTTTTCCCCCACTACAAAAAAAAGGGTTTCTTAGGCTTGTTCATAGTTGCAAGTTAGAGAAAGAGCCTTAGAAATGTGCCAGAGTCAGTCTGGTTTCTTAAATTAAAGATATCATCTTCAAAAGAGCCATCCTGCTAGGCTTAAGTTCAATAATTTAGCCGGAGGAAGCGCTTAGGTGACTACGAATGCAATTGGAAAGTCGTTCTAGGAGTTGGGAAAGTTTCATTGCCAGCATCTCCACTGGTCCCGGGGTCCTTCCTCTGGGGACATAAAGGACTTAAAATAATAGCTCGCTTGCCTAGAGAATCTTACCCCACTACCCTCCAGATTCAAAGAAATCATCACGCCTTGTCCTCGGGATTGTACTAAACAAAATGTGTGGGGTTTACGAATCAAACAACTCTAAAAACAATAACCCAATTTTCTGGCAGCAGAACACAGGCTCAGTGATGATTGAAAATACCTGTTATTACCTGCCTCAACCAGCAGGTAATCTCTCATCACTAGGAATAGACCCGCAATTATTAAAAGAAAGAAGGGCGGGGGGGGGGGGGGGGGGAGAAGAGATTTTTTTAAAGAGGCAGTTTTTACTGTACGAGGATGGAAAAGCAGTTTAGGTGAAAATTACATTTGTCACCCCCATCTTAGAGCATTTATTGAACGTGTAAAAAGAAAAACAAACAAACAAACAAAAACGACACTCTAGGGGCCAGGTGTGTGTTTGAGAATCCTGGGAATAAAATCTAGAAATATCAAAGAGATACAATACACACTGAAACTGCATTGCTAACTATCTGAACAGTAGGGATTAATAGAGTCATTTCCTAAAATGGGAATTTAAGACCAAGGAATTTTTTTTTTTTAGTTTCAGTTTGATTTCTTGGTTTTGTTTTGTGAGGCAAGCCTTTCTGCTTACAACACTTCCAGTGTCTCAGGGAATATGTTTGTGGAGGGCTATTGGTCATGCATTCAGTGACACCTGCATGCACAGATAATAATCACTGTCGGTAACAGTCATCTTCACATTCAAAAGACTGGAACCGAGAGAGAGGAGCAAGTTCAGAGCCCTAGGACTCAGGACTAAGAAACTGTGTGTGGAAAAGGGAAGGGAAGAAATGAAGCAATGATCATTTCGATAACTCAGCCCCAAACAAGCTTGTGCTGAAATATCTAGATAATTGAAGGCAAAATGAGGGTTTTTGTGTTTGTTTGAATTATTCAGGTAATTCTTCACTTAATTTTGCATGTGCAGCTATCACCTTCCTCTCCTTCACTGCAAAATGGAGATAACCACACGGACAGAACTCACAGGGGAATTGTGTGGCTTACTGAATGATAGTAGCATGGCTTGACAATACCAAGTGTTAGATTAATGCTAAGTGTTCTATTTTGGCTTGTCTCATACAGACACAGCTTATAGGAAAATGATGTTTCTTCATGTTTCTAGCTGTATATTTTCTCCTCAGTGAAAACAATTAAACAAAACAAGTCACGAAAAAATCAGCCAGGACAACCATCCTATCTGTGGAAAGAGAGACAATACTTTCAAATGGAATAAAAACTGAATACCCCAAATAACTTGTAACTGCATCTCTAGTATGGGAAAATAAAGAAACATCACCTATAGGAACCATTGTTTCTGTAATAAAAACACAGCCTGTTTGGGTTAATAGATCATAAGAGTTATTAATATTTTAGTAATGTTAGATAAATGCCCTATGTCATCCTTTGACATCTCTGGAAAGGCTAAAGGGACCAAAAAGCTCAGACCACATCCACATTGCAAATTAAGATGTAGTAAGCAAAAAGCAACGTGAACCACCAAAGGGGGTGCTGGGCTGCTTGTAGGGGTCATGCTAGAGGGATAAATTGAATGAGACCAGGGTTGAACTATCTTGTAGGACAAGAGGGTCTTTGGCTGAATTTTTGAGGAATAACTTGCACTTTTGGGGGAATGGTAGGCAATTTTAGGCTACATGACTCCATATATTCCAATGAAGACTGGATAGTTGGAAGAACTAGATAATTGGAGTAGATCTTTGTGCTTACGTTTTCTCTCCCCCAGAAGATTGTATGCTCCTTTAATCTTTGTATGCTCAGCATAAATATAGTACCTTCTAATTAGAAGGTGCTTAATAAATGCTTGCTGGTTTGTTTTTGATGTTTGATGCTATCTAGACACATATTTTGTTTTTTTAAATTTAATTTATTTTTTGTTACATTTTAAGTTCCGAACTGTCTCCCTCCCTCCTCACTCCACACTAGAGAAGGCCATCATTTCACACACATGTATATATCGCACACACATACATCCACACAAATATGTAAAGCCACACTATGCATACTTCTATTTATTAGTGCTTTCTCTGGAGGTAGATAGCATCTTCATAGGTCCTTTGTAGTTGAATTGAATATTTGTAATACTCAGAATAACTTAGTTGTTCATAATTATTCTTTGAACAACATTACTGTTATGTCCTCTTAGTTCTGCTCATTTTACTCCATTATTTCATGCAGGTCTTTTTATATTTTTCTAAAATCAATCTGTTCATCATTTCTTTCTTTCTGTTCATCCTTCCTTCCTTCCTTCCTTCCTTCCTTCCTTCCTTCCTTCCTTCCTTCCTTCCTTCCTTCCTTCCTTCCTTCCTTTCTTTCTTTCTTTCTTTCTTTCTTTCTTTCTTTCTTTCTTTCTTTCTTTCTTTCTGAAGGCAGGGCAATTGGGTTAAGCGACTTGCCCAAGGTCACACAGCCGGTAAGTGTGTCAAGTGTCTGAGATAGGATTTGAACTCAGGTCCTCCTGACTCCAGGGCCAGTGCTCTACTCACTGTGCCACCTAGCTGGCCCCTGCTCATCATTTCTTATAGCGCAATAGTATTCCATCACAATCATATACCACAACTTGTTTAGCCATTCCCCAATTGATGGGCATCCCCTCAGTTCTTTGCCACCACAAAGGGAGCTGCTATAAATATTTTAGAACATAGAGGTTCTTTTTCTTTTTCCCTGATCACTTTGGGAAACAAACCTAATTGTGGTACTGCTGGGTCAAAGAGTATACACAGTTTTATAACACTTTGGGCATAATTTCAGATTGCTCTCCAGAATGGTTGGATCAGTTCACAGTTCTACCAACAGTGTATTACTGTCCCAATTTCACCTCTAATAGTTGTCATATTCCCTTTCTATCATTTTAGCCAGTCTGATAGGTGTGAGATGGTAGCTCTAAGCTGTTTTAATTTGTGTTTCTCTAATAAATAATGAGTTAGAGCATTTTTTTCTATATAACTTTGATTTCTTCATCAAAAAACTGCTTGTTTATATCCTTTAACCATTTATCAATTGGGGAATGATTCATATTCTTATACATTTGAAAAAGTTCTCCATATATTTGAGATATGAAGCCTTTATTCGAAAAATTGTCTCTAAAATTCCCCGCCTCCCTGTTCCCCCCTCCCCAATTTTCTGCTTTCCTTCTAATTTTGTCTACATTGGTTTTACTTTTACATAAATTAGACTTACATGAACTGATGCAGAAGTGAACAGAACCAGAACACTGTATACAGTAACGGTAATGCTGCATGATGAACAATTGTGAATGACTCAGCTCTTCTCAGCAATATATTGATCCAAGACAATGGACTCACTATGAGAAATGCTGTCAACCTACTGAGAAAGAACTGATGGCATCTGAATACAGACTGAAGCACACAATTTTTTATTTTCTTTCTTTTTTTTTGATTCTAATTTTCTTCCATGAAATGACTAACATGGAAATATATTTGACATGATTGCACATGTATAACTTGTATCAGCTTGCTTACCTTCTAAAGGAAGGGAGAAAGGAGGGAAGGAAGAATAGAATTTGGAACTCAAAACTTTAAAAAACTCAAATGTTAAAAATTGCTTTTACATGCAATTGGGGAAGAAATAAAATACTGTTTAAATATATATTTGTAGAAAACCTTTTAAATTTAATGTAATCAAAATTATCCATTTTATATCTCATAATACTCTCTTGTTTATTCATAAATTCTTCTTCTATCCATAAGCCTGATAGGTAATATATTCCATGCTTTTCTAGATCATGTATCCGTTTTGACCCTATCTTGCTAAATGGTGTAAAGGACTGGTCTATACCCAGACTGCTTTCCAGTTTTCCCAACAATTTTTCCCCCAAATAGTGAATTCTTATCCCAAAGGCTTAAATCTTCACATTTATCAAACACAAAGTTACTATAATCATTTACTACTGTGTATTGTATGTTTATCCTGTTCAGCTAATCCCCTTTCTGTTTCTTAGCCAGCACCAGATAGTTTTTGATAATTACTGTCTTATAGTTTAAGATCTAGTACTGATAAACCTCTTTCCTTTACATTTTCCACATTAATTCTTTTGATACTCTTGACCTTTTGTTCTTCCAAATGAATTTTGTTATTATTTTTTTCTAGTGCAATAAAACATTTTTTTGGCAATTTGTGATGTCATTGAATAAGTAGATTAGGTAGAATTGTCATTTTAAAAAATCATATTGGCTTTGTCCACTCATGAACAATTAATGTTCCAGTTATTTAAATCTGACTATTTGTATAAAGTGTTTTGTAATTATATTCATGTAGTTCTAGGGTTTGTCTTGACAGGTATACTCCCAGGTATTTTATGCCATGGTTATTTTAAATGGGGTATCTCTTACTATCTTTTCTTGCAGGAGTTTGTTGGTGACATATAGAAATGCTGATGATTTATGTGGGTTTATTTTATATCTTACTATTTTGCTAAAATTATTTGTTGTTTCAACTAACTTTTTAGTTGACTCTAAAAACTTCCAAGTATATCATCATGAAAGAGAGATAGTTTTATTATCTCATTACCTGTTTGGATTTCTTCAATTTATTTTTTTCTCTTATTGCTGTTGCTAGCATTTCTAGTGTAATATTGAATAATATTGGTGATTTGGGGTATCCTTACTTTGCTCTTGATCTTATTGGGAAGGCTTCTAGCCTATCCTCATTACAAATAATGCTTGCTGATGGGTTTTAGGTAGATGCTTCTTATCATTTTAAGGAAAAATCCATTTTTACCTATGCTTTTAAGTGTTTTTTTTTTTAAATAAGGCTGAGCATTGTACTTTGTCAAAAGCTTTTTCTGCATCTGTTGATGTAATCACATAATTTTTGTTCCTTTTCTTGTTGATATTAATTATGTTAATAGTTTTCCTTATGTTAAACCATCCTTGCATTCTTCGTATAAATCCCACTTGGTCACTATGCATAATCTTTGATATATTGATGTAGTCTCCTAGATAGTATTTTATTTAGGATTTTTGCACCAATATTCATTAGTGAAATTGGTTTATAATTTTCTTTCTGTATTTTTACTTTTCCTGGTTTAGGTATCAGCACCATATTTATTTCATAAAACGAGTTTGGCAGGACTGTTTCTTTGTCTATTATTCCAAATACTTTATTTAATATTGAAATTCATCTTTAAATGTTTGGTAGAATTCACTTGTAAATATATCTGGTCCTGATGCTTTTTCCTTAGGAAGCTCATTTATGGCTTCTTCAATTTCTTTTTTAAAAAATAGGTTTATTTAGATATTCTATTTCCTCTTCTGTTAATCTAGGGAGTTCATATTTTTTAAAGTCTTCTTCCATTCCTCTTAAATTGTTAAATTTATTGCCATTTAGTTGGGCAAAATAACTCCAATAATTGCTTTCTTCTTTCATCTTAATTAGTAGCATATTCACCCTTTTCATTTTTTATGCTAGTAATTTGATTTTCTTCTCTCTTTTTAAAAAAAATAATTAATTAATGCTTTATCTATTTTATTATTTTTTCATAAAACCAATTCCTGATTTTATTTATTAATTCAATGATTTTCTTACATTCAATTTTATTAAGCTCACCTTTAGGATTTCCAATTTGGTCTTTAATTGAGGATTTTAAATTTGTTCTTTTTCTAGTTTTTTTTTTTATTTGCATATGCAATTCATTGGTAGAAACACATACTTTGAAAGGAAGTGGTGGTGGGACTGGACTGCAAAGGGAGAGGAGAAGGTAATGAAAATGTAACCTCACTTCTTCTGGAATTTTTGTCTAGTGATAGGTCTCTTAAGCACATGCTCAAACTGCTTTGGGAAGGTTGTCCAACTTTTAGAGGACCAAAAATTTGACTTGATCTGATTCAGCAGGGCTCTTCAATTTTCCTTACTAATACTGGCTGTGTTTTAATAAGAATTGGAAGCTCAAGGGGAAATCCAAGTGACAACACTGGTTCACTCTAGCATTCTACTTCTTCATTTGGTTTGTCTATCTGTAAAATGGATATAATTTTTTTTCATTGATTTTGGATAATACTTCTGAAGAGACTGGGTGAAGGCTAAGTGATCTGAGTATATTAGTTGTATGTGTGACTCTTTCATTATATCTTCCCACAATTTTGCCAACACAAATGAAAGCAGAATAACTAGGAAGTCACAGAATCATTTTTAAGCTCTTAGATATTTCAGATTTGTTTCTTTATAGCTTTAAACTTTATTTTCTTAGCCTGACAAAATAATGAAGGTGATTAACCCCCAAAGCACAATTAAGCCAAGACATAAATGAATAATGATGTTTCATGGCATATATAAAGAGACCTCAGTGAGGCTACACATTATAATCACATAGAAAGTCTTGGGAGAGATCAGACTGTGAAAAATTGCTGGGGGGCAGTGATACAAAAGTGACTAGTCTTCTGAGTCTCCTCTAGCCAACACAGTACTATCTGTATTGAACAAAGGAACATGAGGAGGGGAAGGTAAAATCGATTCCTCCCTACCATGCTCTTCCTCTCCTGTTTGAGGATATGGATTTGCAGGGATATTTGCTTCAGCTGGGTATGGGGGTGAGATATGATAGGACCTAGAAACTAAAATGGATTTCTGATCATAAGTTACATGACAGTTGAAGTGAAAGATGCAGAGGAAGGAGTAGTTGAATTAATAGAACAGCTCAATTCTCAGATGAATCAGAGAGAAGTTCTAACAACAGCTCACATAGCAGACCTGAGATGAGCCTAGACCTCCATTACCTTCTGGTACAGGGTGGCAGAGGGAAGAACTGTTTACCTCCATTGGCTGAGAGGGATAGGGAAAGCTAAAATTTCCCACGTTCACAGGTATCAGCTGAAATGTCTGATAGAGGACAGAATAGCAGGTCAATCTGAAGATAGCGGCTGAACTGAAGAGTAGAAGTAAAATAAGAAGATGGAGTCAGATGGGATCTCAGATGTAATATGTTCCAAGCCTTCAATTGAACTGATGAGGGGACTGAGTCCCGGAGAGGTTGACTCGTTCGAAGTAAGTAAGCAGCAGAACAAAGCTTTAAACGCAGATCTTTGATTCTAGATCTAGTGGTCTTTCCACTGTCTATATGAATCACAGTAGGTCCCTGAAAGAGCAGGCTGACTGAGGAAATATATGGCCGTCCTGTGAGGAGAAAGGTGACCTCTAGTAGAAGGAAAACTGTGTTGCATTTGGCTCTGAATAGAGTCTCTCTGGATGACTGGCTATGGTTAAGCCATAGCTTGAAAGAGGAGGCTGCAAATACTCTTCTTTTCCCAGAAGAGGAAAGGATGGAAAGCAAAATCCTTGAGCACAAGGATTGTTTCATTTTTTATTTTTATCTCCCCAGGACCTAGCACAGTGTGTGGCCTGGCACATAGTAGGTGCTTGCTCAAAGACCTAGTTGATGGAATTGTAATAGAATTTACATATGGGAATAGGCTTACTAGTCATAGCAACCTTAGCGGATGATGGACAGGTTATCAGATATTCTTGGATGTAGCCAGACACATGAAGACCGGCTAAAGCAGAAGCATAGTACCTTGCAGGGAGAAACAGAGACATATGGCAGGGAGCAGACGATCCACTACCTTAGAATGGATGAGTGGTGGGAGCAGGTGCAAAAGAAAGCAGCAGATGACATCAATAGAAGACATCAGCAGCTTGAGAACAAGAGGGACATGAATGTCTCCCATCATGCCCTGGTCATGTGACTCAATTTCACCAGTATGACATAATTATACAGTTCTTTACTAGAAACCACAGAAAAGGAAAAAAGACAAAATACGTTAGAAAAAAAAAACACTTCATAGGTGAGGTAGTCATAGTTCCTTCCAGACCAAGGTACGAATCCAATTTGGGTCTGTAGGAAAGCCAAAACCCAAGAGTTCAAGTGATGTAATTTGAGTGTTCATATTTAAATTTCCTGTCCCAGTCTAATGAAGAAAAAGGGAAGGGGTCAACTACACAGGGAATAGGAATGTTGAAATATTGTAACTTCCAGCTGGATCCAACTCTGGGTTATCTTCCTTCTAGCCTTCCTTCTCTGATCATCACTGTAACAATGACAAAGGACAGGGGGCACAGAGTCATTTCTATTCTCCTCAACACAAGCACAAAAGTGTCACTAAATCCTTTCAACAAAGGTGAGAGGAGGGATCTCTAATGGTTTTCAATCATCTAATGACATGGTGAAGACACAGACTTTTGATTGGTTGCTGACATATAACCAGGTATCTTCCAAGGCTAAAACCAATCTCTTGGTCTTTCTATAAGTGAGAACTTCTGTAAGCCCTCAGTGAGAAGAGAGACCTTTAGACCTTTATCTCTCCAATATTGCTGCTGCCATCTGGTTCATGAGTGCATGCCCCAACTGTGACTTCTGTATCCGATGATTGTGTCCTTGAAATACCTCTGGGACTCCAAGGGGAGAAATGTAGGCTTGCTGATTCTGGGAGCCTGACCTACTATGTGACCTGGGAGAGTAAGTCCAAAGTCTTGATATGCTTAAATTGACCATGGAAAAAACAACAGTGCTTAAAGGCCAGAATGGGTTGAGGCTGGTAAGACATTCTAAGGACAATAAAAAGGTATTTCATTTGTTTGTTGGTTTTAAATTTTGGTAGGGAAATAAAATCAATAAAAGGATATTACCCCTGCTAGAGTGGATTGGACTATGAAAGCAGATAACAGAGAACAGACAGAAGTACTCAATGTTTATTTAGCTTCTGTCTTCTTTGCCGAGGAGAATGCTCTTGGGACTGGAAAAGACAAACCATAAATGGATAATTAGGAGTTAACAGGGAGATAGGAAGAGAGCTCCTATCTACCTATGATTAGTTCAAGTCACCAGGGCTAGATGAACTTCCTCCTAGGGGAATGAACGAGCTGGTAGGTGAGATTGCTGAGTTACTGTTAATGATCTTAAAAAGACCATGAAGAATGGAAGGGATACCATTGTAGGAATGAAGAAGGGCAGGATTTTCAGTAAAGATGAGAGAGGGGAGTCAGCACATTATACTCTATGAGCCCTTTTGATTCCTGGCAAAATTCTAGACTGTATCATCAAGAGCAGTGGCATAAAACTCAAGTAGAAATGAATCCCTGTGGGCTGCATGTTGACATAGAAAACTACAAATTAATATTATCTATGTTATATTGCATTTGATTTATTTTGCTTAACATTTTCCAATTGTATTTTAATCTGGTTCAGGCTATACTCTGGAGTGAGTTTGGCACCTTTGATCAAAAGGATAGCTGGTAGTGACTGTCTAGAAGAGGAAATGATTGTTACAAAGACAGCTTCATCGATAACAGGCGTGACAGACTAACCTCATTTTCTTCCTTCGACAGACACTAGACTAATGGATGAGAGGAATGCCATGGTTATAATTTCTCTAAATTTGAGCAAAGCATATGGCAATATCCTGTGCCATCCTTATGGAAGAGGCGAATAAATGTAGTTTAGACTATGGTATAGTCATGTAGATTTGAACTGGTTGAACAGCTAGGCCCAAAAAGATATCATTGCTGACTTGAAATCATTTTGGAAGGAGGGTTCTTGTGGAGTGCCACAGGGATATGTCCTTGGCCCCAAGGCATAGATAACATACTTGTCAAATTTGCAAATGTCACAAAGCTGGGAGTGATACATTGAATTCCAAAGGCTTATGATAGACTAGAAAACTGGGCTAAATCTAATAATGTAATATGTGAGAGACAAATATGAAGTTTTACCTTTGGGTTCACAAATTCACTTTCTGTGTACAAAAAAGCTTCTTTAGAAGAGTGACTGCTTTTCTTTTGTCTTGTGTTCCTGGGAACTTAGGACAGTGCCTTGAACATATTCGATGCTTAATAAATGCTTATCGAATTGAATTTAGTGAAGGAGGGGTAGCTAGATTGGTTTTGGTAGCAACAGATCTGGGGGTTTTAGTGGGCTCCAAATACAACAAGAATCAATGGTGTGATATGGCAGCCCCCAACGCTAACATGATATTAAGACTGTGGCATATTAAGGGAAACCTAGTGTCCAGAAAGGGGGAGCTGATCGGATAACATTTGGAGTGTTGTATTCAGTCCCAGGTGCCACATTTTAAGAAGGATGTTGCTGAGCTACAGAGCTTCTAGAGGAGTAAGAACAGCATCCTCACAGCATCACAGATTTAGAGTTGAGAGGGACCTCAGAGGCCATGTAGTCCAACACACTCATTTTATAGGTGAGAAAACTGAAGCCCACCATAGGTTAGGTGACTTACTCAAGGTCACATAATGGTGAGCATCACAGGCAGGATTTGAATTCAGGTCCTCTAACTGCACAGCCAGTCCTCTTTCCACTGTACCACATGGTTTCCCTGATACAGAAGGCCATTTTGTATAGGGATTAGTTAAAGGAATTAGGCATGTTTAGCTTGGAAAACAGAAGATTTAGGGAGGGAAATGAAAATTGTCTTCAAGTATTTGAAGGACTGTCACCTGTAATAAGGATTAGATTTGTTCTGCTTGGCCCCAGATGGCAGAAGTTGGAGTAAGAGCCATAACTAGCAATTTCAGTCCTGGGGATAAGCAGCAGGAAACATGTTGTCAAGTCAACTTTGTAATTCATGATGTGGAAGTAATCCACAAAGTACTCAAGACAAATTCAGTTGAACATGAGGGGGAATTAGTTATAGGAGCGGCTTCCATTGGAGATGAGCATGCATTAAGTTTTTGCATACTCTAAACTTAGGTGTCCTGGTTACTCTGCCCTAGTTATATCTCTCTTGCAGAGAGGCAGATTTCAGCTCTTGGTAAGGAAGTCTGAAACATCCTCAACAAGGAGCTATCTTGGACTTTCCAAAAGCTAGGTGAACTAGCTTAAGAGACACATAGGTCCCAGTTAGCAGGAAAAATGAATACATTAGAAACGGTCACATGTGTTTGATTTTGTACTGCATCCCACGCCATAGCCGGTGGTCTTGACTTTTGTCTAGCAACTGGACTTTCAAAACTCTGGAAGAGAGAGTGAAGCTGATGACTTTGTGCAAGTCGGCCTCATTTAAATCCAATTCACACACAGGTCAAGACATCAGCCTGTGGTGTTGTCGGTCCTCTTTGAAAACAGGAGGAATGACAACAATTTAAAGTTATGATTATGTAAATTTACAGTGGTGTCAAACTCAAATAGAAATGGATTTCTAACTGGCAGCATATTGCCTTAGAAAACCACAAATTAACATTATTTATCTTGTATTGTATTTTTGTTCATTTTATTAAGCATTTACCAATTATATTTTAAGCTGGTTCAGGACCAATAGGGTTTTCTTGTGGCATCTGATGTTAAATATGGTAGTTGGTTCCAGACCAATGGAAATATGCAGTGCAAATTTGAATAAAGTAACCACTTAGGGATTCATTATTTGCACTAATGGGAACCCAGTTGTGGTCAGTTCTCCCTTATTGGAGGTTCTCGGATGAAGGCTGAGCTACTTGTTAAGGATATTGTAGAGGGGCTTCTTGCCCAGTTAAGAATTCAACTGGATAGCATCTAAGGGCCTTTCCAACATGAGATTGGACAATTCTTTGATTCTGTGATTAGTTGATCTGTAAGCTCCAAATAAATAAATTACTTTACTCTCTCATCGATTAAATGGGGAAAACGCTTATACTACCTACTTAAGAGACTTTGAGGTAAGAGTTCTGTGAATCTTAAAAGCGCTATATGAATATGGATTACTCTTAGATCAACTCTTTAATGAGTTTTTTTTTTCCATATGGTCACCTTATGGGAGTCTGTCCTAAGAATGGAAAGCAGGGGACAGGAGAGATGTCTCTTACTACTGTGACTGATTACATATTATGTTCCAAAAGCTTTATGGCTTTAGCTATTGTTTAATTTTTTGACTGCTTTTTTTTTCATTTTACCATTTACCATTTATCATTGGGTAGCTGAGAGTTCTAATTAATCCTTCTCTATCTATATGCAGTGATGTGATTGACAGGTTATAAAGATGTAAATAATGTCTTCAGTGCAAGGAGATTTCAGTTCAGTCTGTGCTTCGGACAATCTATCTTTGAGGATAGCTCAAGGAAGGCCAAATCTAGGGGAAAGTTTTTGGAAATCTATAGAAGCTTCAAGAGAATCACTCTATAGACAAGTGATGGAAGATAGAAGTGGGTATGTACTTGGTTCCCCACAAAGGAGTATCTGATGAAAGTGTTGTGACCTGCGCACCCATAAAAGCAAAGAAAGCAGGGCTGAAAAAGGCATTCTAGGTCATTCTTCTTGTTGCTTATGTGTGGTCTTACTTTTCTTTTATGCCTTTGGCTAGTGACTATCTAGCCTGGAGCTTCTATCAACATCCTGCTGCATGGACTACCCCACCCCCTTCAATTGCTTAGGCCTCTGTTTATGCCTTATTCTGGACTTGGCTTTATTTCTTCTCCTATGGCAGCTAAGTGATAGCTGTGGACAGAGTGGCTAGAGCCCTGAGTCTGGCGTGATGAAGATTTGAGTTAAAATCTGCCCTCAGACACTTACTAACTGTATGACCTTGGGTAAGTCACTTAAGCTCTGTTTGCCTCAGTTTCTTCAGTTGGACAATAACAACACTTACCTCTCGGTGTTGTTGTGAGGATCAAATGAAATAATATTTCCAAAGTGCTTAGCCCAGTGGCTCATAGTAGGCACTATATAAATGCTTATTTCCTTCCTTTACCTATTGGAAATGTTAGGTGGAGTCTGGATTTAAGAACCAAAGGCTGGATTGGGGCTTTGTGGTCTAAAAATTCTGGACTATGTTTCCTGCAGCATACCCAAAGATTGATTGGCAGAACCAAATAACATGCAGACAAATTGAGGTCTAGCCAGCCTTATAGTTACCTGCTAAAACTGAACATGCTAAGAGATTTGGAACACACAACAGAGTCCTCTGCTCTGAACTAAAACTCTTAGCTATCCCGTCTGAACACACAAATTAAACTCTCTCTGATGATTCATTAGAATGCAAGCTACGACATTTTTCCCTTTTCTTTTTTTTTGTAACCTCAGTGCTTAACACAGTGTCTAGCATATATTAAGTACTTAACAAATGTTAATTGGCTGATGAAATAGAAGTTTTAGCTTTACAAAACAAATAGGACTAGAAATGCTACAAATCTTATACAGTAGGAAAAAGAAATCTCAAGACCCTTATCAGCTCCTGCCTCTCTCTGGCTCACTTATGAAAGGAGCCCTGATTTAGGGACAAACCATTAATCACTCTGCCCTTTACCTCAGCATGCCTAAGGTCAGAAGAAGCTATGCTACCTTAACCCTGAAACTGAGGACAACACAGCACCAATGTTCTGAGACAGTGGGCCAGGCTCCTCTTTTTTTTTTCTTAACACATATCATTCCTCTATGGAAGGCATAGAAAACATTTTAAAAGAGAGGTGAGTTTCAGCCAGAGTATAAGTAGACTTCATATTTAATTAACACCTCATCAAGTTAGCATCAAGTAGAATCAAGTCCCAATACCTGGTTTTCCCTGAAAAATGAATCAATTCTCTCTCTCTCTCTCTCTCCTCTCTCTCTCTCCTCTCTCTCTCCTCTCTCTCTTCTCTCTC
>CM053623.1:65956930-65980139 GCA_028646595.1 Phalanger gymnotis | reverse complement strand
ATAACGTATTGAGCCTTGCAACCAAGGTCAATTATTTCACCAACCCATGAAAAAAACAGAGACCGTTCTTTCTTCCCTCTGGAAAGGCAGTAAAATGAATGGATGAAACTAGCATCCATTTCTACTTGTCTAGAAAAAAAAAATTCTATTCAAGGAGGCCAAGGGGGCTAGTGATTATTCACACTGAAGCCATCAGCCCAGCCCCAAAGAAGGTGGAGTTTGCTAATGAGGTGGGCGTCCCCTGAGAATTTTGTTGTGACAATGACAAAGTCAAAATATTTACTTTGAGAAATTACAGTCAGCTTGCCTAATTATATAGTATGTTCCAAAGAGGGTTAATAACCTACTAAGTGGGTAATAGTAATTTGGTTAGGGTGGATTCTGGATTATTGTTTGTACCTTGATGATTCTAGGTATAGGGCCGCAGGACATTCTCAAATATGTATTGGGTAGGGGGGGATACAAAATGGCACAATGGAAAGAGGACTGGAGTTTGAGTTTTGGGGCCTGGATTCAGATCTCACCCCTGCCTGTGTTATCCTCTCTGGTTTTCAGAGGGGAGGGCACTGGATGGCCATGAAGATCCCTTGTAGGTCTAACTCTCTGATCCCATGATCATACTCCGTAGGATAAAAGACTAGTTACTCTATCTTAGGCAAGGTCTTTTTGAATGGGTAGGATTCACATTGCTGCATTCAGAAGGTGAGTTGATATGATTCACTTTGCTGCATGCAGTGTAAACAGCCATTTTCTCTCTCTTATGTTCATTGACTCAGAGTATCTTGGGAATTTTATATCTGCTTACCCAGGACTTTCTGAAGGTTTTGAAACTGGTTTGAAATGGTTGTTGTTCAGTTATGTGATTCTTAGTAATCCCATTTGGGGTTTTCTTGGCAAAGAAACTGGAGTGGTTTGCCATTTCCTTCTCCAGCTCATTTTACAAATGAGGAAACTGAGGCAAACAGGGTTAAATGATCTGCTCAAGGTCCTACGGCTAGTAAGTGTCTGAGGTCAGATTTGAACTTAGGAAGATGAGTTTTCCTGACTCCAGGCCCAGTACTCTATGCACTATTGAGCCACCTAGCTGCCCCATTGGGGTTTACCTGCTGGGAGCTGCCGATAATCCTTTAGTTTAGAACCCTAGTTCCCAACCTGTGGGCGCTAGGGAGTCTCTCCCATGGCTGCTTCTCAGTTCTTGTATTCCCTTTTCCTTTCTCTTAGTCTGCTTTCTCCTAGGCTGTGTGTTTTTCTTTTAAAAATACCTAGGCAGGACTCAAGACCCCTTTCTAGCTCAAAGATCTTGTCCAGGGTCTAGACCACATTAGTCAGAAGGCCGAAAGGGAATCTTTGTCCCTCTGAACCACAAATCCCAGAAAGCCCATCGGTTCTCAAATCCCCTAACCAGAATGTATGCATGTATATACGTATGCATGTGTATATTTGTGGGTGATGGTCAGAGGCGGTGTGCCATAATGGATAGAGAACTGACTTTATGAGCAGGAAGACATGGGTTTAAGTCCTTCTTCTGAAGCAAACTGATTCCCTGACCCCGGGAAAATCATCCAGCCTTTGTTCTATAAGCCCCTCTCTAAAACTAATAAGTTACAAAACAGTTGCCCATTTGTATTGGCAGATGAATTCCCCCCCCTGGGAGTTGTTATATCAATAAAGTCATAGATCTGGTAAAAAATAGAATTCTTCCAGTGATCTATGTTATCATGGAAGTTCAGCTTCTGAACTGCACCTTGGGTGGCCCTCCCCTTTGGTGAACTTGATTGAGACCATGGATGAGTCACACAGGATGAGCAGGAATGGTTGGGTTGTTGTCTGCATTGATAGAGGGATGCCCACTTGGAAAAGATTATAGATCTTTCGGAATATCATTAGGTAGGAGGTCCAAAAAATTTTTTTGTATCACGAAAGGGATCTCATACTCAAAAAAGTTGAGTACCACTATATTGGAGGGTGGAATTCCTTACCTCACTGTTTTTCAGTTGACTGCCCCCCACCGCCATAGGTCAGCCACTCAAAAAGTGAGGTAGTTAGGTGGTGCTGTGGATAGAGTGCTGGGCCTAGGTTCAGGAAGACCTAAGTTCAAATTCTACTCCAGAAATTTACTAGTTGCAAGACCCAGGGAAAGTCATTTAACCTCTGTATGCTTCATTTTGGGGGCAGCTATGTGGCACAGTGGATAGAGTGCTAGGTCTAGAGTCAGGGAGACTCGACTTCATGAGTTCAAATGTGGCCTGAGATACTTACTAGCTGTATAAGTCACCTGGGCAAGTCACCTAACCCTATTTGCCTCAGAGAAAGAGAAAAGAGCTCAAAAAGGAAATGGTAAACCATTCTAGTATCTCTGCCAAAGGAAACCCAAATGTGGTCATAGAGAGTCAGATGTGATTGAAAATGACTGAACAACAATAAATGCTTCAGTTTCATCAAGTATAAATTGGGCATAATAATGTCACCTACCTCTTGGAGTTGGGAGGATCAGAGGAGAAAATATTTGTAAAGTGTTTAGCATATAGTAGGTGCTTAATAAATGCTTGTTTTATTCCTTCAGGCCCTGCATCAGTGTGGGCTTCTATGATCCTGATACATAGTCTCTGCCTGCAGTGTATTATTTCCTTCACTTCCCACGGACTCCCAGGTTCTCCACTGCCTGCCTCTCAGACGTTTGACCAGCATTTTCTCTGCAGCAGCGTCCCTCTGGTTTTCTGACCCTCTGTCTGACCTGACTTCGGATACCCTCCCTGTCTCCTCTCACCGTTCACCTGCTCCGTGGCCAGCTCCTGGTGCGCGTCAGTTTCTCGCCGTCCTAGCTGCTTAACCTGACCGGTGACCCCTGACCATCCACATTCCGACACTGACAGAAACATCCCCGTGTAGTGGTTTGCTTGACAATGGCAGTGGAGCAGAGGCGTTCAGGCAGGAGTGGGCACGGTTAGCTTGGCTGCCCCTGAAGCTGGCTGTCAAAAAGCAAAACACCCTGTGAATGAAGATCCAGGGGGCGGGAAGCGACAGTTAGATCAAATGCTGCGGACGATCAGACGCGTTCCCTCGTGAAGTTCCTGTCAATGGCTGAGCATCTGGGGCGAGTGGGTTTCTCCTCTAGGCTATGAATGTGGGCTTTCTCCTCTAGTCACTGCTATCATGGGCTTTCCACCTATTGTTCAGATTGCATGGCAGCCACCATTGTGGAAGGAGAGCAAAACTAAGAATACCGTGGAAATGACAACCCAGTGTTTATAACCCAAACACTTATTTGTAATAAAGCATTAATTAGTTAATTCTCTTGATACCAAGTAGAGCAAAACAAATCCAAATTCTGCACCTCACCCCAGGATTAGGTTCTTGCTACCTTGTACTTGGATTATTTCAATAATCTCTTTAAAAATTTTTTTATTTTCTTTTCTACTTATGCAATATTAATTCCATTCCCCCACCACTGCCACTAGAAGACAAAAGCAAAAACAAAAACAAACCATAAACCAAAACCTTTGTAACAAATAAATATAGTCCAGCAAAACCAATTTTCGTATTGCCTGTCTCAAAAAGGGTGTGTCTCATTCTGTGTCCTGAATCCATAGCCCCTCTGCCAAGAGGCGAGTAGCACATTTCCTCACTGGTCTTGTGGAATCTGGCATTGATCAGAGCTCTTAAGTCTTTCAGAATTTTTGGATTTTACAACATTGTTGTTTTAGCATAAATTGTTCTCCTAATTCTACCTCAACAATCTCTTATCTTAGTCTCCCTGCTTCTAGTTTCCACCATCCCACTTCATTGCCAGATTAACCTTTGGTAGACATAGCTCTGATCACGTCACATTAATTCTCCAAAATTTTCTACGACTCTGTATTTCCAAGAAGGTCCAGACTCCTTAGTCTGGCATTCAAGGCCCTCTACCATCTAGTTCCAATCTACCTTTCTAAGTGTTTATTGTACCCCGTAACCCAATCATGTCTGTATGCCTTTGCTCGGTTGTTCCTTATGGTTCAAAACTTTCCCTGCCCTTTATATTTCTTTTTTTTCCCTTTTTTTTTGGAGGAGGGAAGGCAGGGTAATTGGGGTTAAGTGACTTGCCCAAGGTCACACAGCTAGAGAGTGTGTCAAATGTCTGAGGCCGGATTTGAACTCAGGTCCTCCTAACTCCAGGGCCAGTGCTCTACTCATTGTACCACCTAGCTGCCCCACCCTTTATATTTCTAATGATTGAAATGTCATCCATTTTTCAAGGTTTGCTTCAAATGATACCTCTACCATGAATCCTTCTCTGATTGCCTTGGCCAGAAGCAATCTCTTCTGCACATATCCTTTGCTATCCCTTTGTGTTTATTTCTCTTATTTATGGGTCACATTACCTTTCTTATTACAATTTTTGGGGACATTATCTCTAGTGGGTTGTTAGCTTCTTGACAGAGGGGCTATGTCTTATTTCCTATTAATCATTGTCTTTCCTTCAGCCACTTAGCACATTGCCTTGTCCTTAGCACTTGCTTAAAGAAGGATTGGATTTTAATAATACTTTGAAGGATGAAGTGGGTCAGTTAGCACACAAACTAGAAATAGTAGGATAAAATTTGGGCTTTCAAAGTTATGAGAAATGATAGCAAAATTATTAAAAATCATAAAAAATGTCAACCGAAGCAACTCATGCACTTGGTCCTTCTAGTGTTAATAAATGTTTGTTAAATCAATGAAAATATGAGTACTAAAGTCCATTTCTGATCCAACTGTGATAATTTTGTCTTTGGTTCTCTGTGTCTGTCTCTCTCTGTCTCACTTTCTCTCTGTTTCTCTTTCTGTCTCTCTGTCTCTGTCTCTCTGCCTCTCTCTCTGCTGTTTCCAGTAGTCAAAATCCAAGTGCTTAAATGCCATATTAAATGCCACATCTGTCCTTCAAGGATTCCACTGCCCTCCCTTCTCCCCTCTCAGCAGTAGGCTCCCACTGGAGCAAATCTCCCCTCCTGAGCTGTTTTTTCCCCCCTGCACTGGAGGCCCTTGGTGATGTCACCTTGTCTCAGCTGGTTCTAATTAACCTCTCATCAGGCTGTCTCTGAGTGAATGCCTCAGCAACCTGCCTTTTTAAAGGGGTCAGATGGTACTGAACCACAGCTAACATAACTTAAATATAGTTAGATCATTTAACATGACGATTATAAGTTAAACATAAACACATTTCTTTACATCCACCTCTGCTCATTATCCTGATTTCTTTTTGAGGTTTTCTAACCCTAAAAGAATCATTTCATCCAATTTTTTGTGCTTGGAAAAAATAAACCTTCCAATGCTTGTAATAGTATTTCCAGCTCTTCTATCAAGGCCATGCAGACAGGCATTTGCAAACCAGATTGACCATACCTTAAAAGGCATATCATTTCTCTCGGTTGTTTTCCAAACCTAGAATATACTCTCTCCTCATCTTTGTCTCATAGAATCCTTCCAATTTCAGCTCCAGGGCCATCTCCCCCATGAAAACTTTCCTGATACTTCTCAGCTACTGGTTCATCATCCACCCAATTACCTTGTATTTGTTTTGTGTATAATTTATATGTGCGGGTTAGTTTCCCTGATAGAATTTAAGCTCCTGGAAGGCAGGTGCTCTTTTTTTGTTGTTTTTGTAGCCCCGGTCCCTAGAACAGTGTCTGGTGCATAGAAGGCATTTACTAAATGCATATTACTTGCTAACTTGGTGACCTTAGGTAATTAATCTCTGTTTGCTCGCCTGTAAAAAGGGAGTGCTGGTGAGCTTTGAGGGCCCTTCCGGCTAGAATCCTGAAACAGTAAGGCAATAATAACAATGTAGATGATAATTGTCAAAATGCCTAAGTAGTTCTGTATCGCAAAGTATACAAGACTCTCCACATAGAAGGTAGAAGAAGCAAACCATTTATTCAGACACCAGAGAACCAGATCCCACAAGCCATTTATCCAGTCAGTCCACTACATCATAGCAGCAAAGAACCCAAAACATTCAATACACAATATAACAACCTGGAGCCGCACCATCTCAAAACTTCTCTGATCCCCTGCTGGAGTCTTCCCCAAAACAAACTCACGGTCCAGCTAAGTCAGCCTGTTCATTTCTAACAATCATGGGGGCGCCCCTTAGCAGCCATTAGTAGCCGTAACATCTCTCTCCCTCTCTCTGCATTTCCTGTGACATAACTTCCTTTTCCTGTCAGGAAGCTCTTCCAACCATATGTAACTTAGGCTTCCTGTGATGTAAGCAGGTCACATGGCCTAGTAATGGGTGGGAAAGATCTTCAAAACTAAGTGCTACTATCCCAAGTGAGCATATATGGGCCACTCAATTCTTATTCCTTGGCCAAGACATTCAGCCCATCTATGTGCCATTTTTCTTAACTACAAGGAGCAGTAACAAACATTCTAAATCTAGGAAACAAGTTTTGGATACATTTTCTCATTTTATCCTCATACCTCTACATGGGAGATGGGAATGGTATGCTACTTTGCATAGTAGGAAAAGGAAGCTCAGAGAAGTGACTTGCCCAAGATCATAGACTAATGAGTGGGAGAGTTAGGACTGGAATCCAGGTCTTTAGAGTCCAGATCTAGGGCTGTTCTCATCATACCCTGCTGATGGCCGACCCTTTCCTATTTCAAACAATGTCTGTGTTTATACGATAGGAATAACTTAACCATGGCATGGCATGTTTTTCACAAGGTCAGACTTGTCAATAATACATAAAACAATAAGTATTTATCATGGCATTTAAAATAATGCAAAGGGAGGCAAATACAAAGCCTGAAATGAAGGCATGGGAATGGGGTGGGGCAGGGGCAATTGAAGATACAGTTAGGGAAGTTACCAAAACCTTTAGCATGGTGGTCTTCAGGCCATGACAGAAAGATCAGGGGGTCCTGAGAAGACATTTTGAACCTGGCATATTCAGATTCTATCAGTCCTTTGTTACTAATCCTAATTGATATAAATTTCATAAATTTATAAATTCCTTTATTACTATTTATTATTACATTATACTATTATTGATTATTATATTATTATTTGTTCCTTTATTATTATAAATTCCACTTCGGGGTAGATCACTAAGGCAGACAAGAGTCATTCATTTTATAAGGTGGGATCATAGCTTTAGAGCTGAAAGTGACCTTAGCTGTCATTTAGTCCAGAGGAGTCCAACACATAGCTGATTGCAGCCTGCAACACTCCTTAGTGTGGCCTGAACCAAATTAAAATGTAATTGGGAAATATTTAACAGAATGAATAAAAATGCAATACAACATAGATAATGTGAGTATGTGGTTTTCTATGTAGTTTGTAGCACCATTTCTATTTGAGTTTGACACCATTGATCTAGTATAATTTTTGTTTGCTCCTCCTACCCCTCATTTAACAGAAGAGGAGACAGGGGCCCATGGAGTTCAAATTTCTTGCCCAAGGTCACGTAGGTAGTACATGACAGACCTAGAATTTGGACTCATGTCCTCTCATTCCAAACCCAGCATTCTTCTTGTTCAGGCAAATCTGATTGGCTTCCCAACTCTTATGGGACAACAGAGAGGGAGATACTGGTGATTGACTGGAGAGGTCCCAGTGGTACAGGTATGGGGCATGGAAGCTTCCAGAAAGGGGCATGAAGAGAAGGTATTAGTAGGAGAAAGCAAGTTCAGAGGAGAGATAATCTGTCACAATGGCTCAGAGAGGACCAAAACATGAGAGAAAGTTTTTGAATTATAACAAAGACTGAACTTGATCATTGTATATTTACAGTAGAGGAATCTGTAGCTTGAAAGAGGTTAGTTGACTTGCTCAAAGTCAAACAAGGAGTTGGAAGAAGGGAGAGATTAGGACCCAGATTTTTTTTTATCATCACTCCAGGGCTCATGACAATGTACTCTGATGTTAAAAGATGCTTGTAAGGTAGAATAAAACGAAACAACAACCTGGATCAATTTTAGGCATGGTTTAAGGCAAAGTTGAAAAGTAGGTGAAATTTGTCTTTAGTTCCTTTTTTCCACTTCTGTTTGCCTTCATTCTTTGTTCCTACTAACAGCTTCTTCCCCACTTTGGATCTTTCTCAGGCACCCAATGACCGTCAGTGGCTTCCTTGTTTCTCATAGTCCCTCACAATTTCTTGTTTTGAACTTTTCCTGATCTCTTCTGCCCATCAAAACATCCATGTCCAGTGTCCAGTGCCTTAGGACCCTGCTCTTAGTTAATGAATATCATCTACTAATTCTTGCTAAAGTATGAATGGCTGAAAATGAGTTAGTATATACTCCCTTTAGGTAGTCTAATCATTTACAATGTATAAAGAGTCTTTCACACTTTAACCCAAAGGAATAAAAAATGATGATAGTCATTTAGTCATTTATTTAGTCATCTGGAAAAGCCTGCTTTAGGGGATAGGGGAAATTTGGAGGTCAATGTTGACCTTTGCAAGAGCAGTTTCAGTCCAATGATGGAGATGGAACACTTCTAAAATATGACAGCCTTTAAATTATGGTGCTGTTTATACCAGAGGTGTCAGACATGTGGCCAATAGTGTACTGGAGTACTGGAGAGACAGATCAAGTTGTAATTGGGAAATATTTAACAAAATAAAATATAATAGAACATAGGTAATGTTAACATGTGGTTTTCTAAGTCAATGTATACTAGGGGATCTTCATGTATAATTTAATGGGCCCCTTTTCTACTTCAGTTTGACACCACTGGTCTTCATTACCTACTCTAAGAGCTTGATTGTTATGGTTGATTTAGTTGTATTCTTTGGTGAAACTTTAAACTCTGAACTCTCAGGTAGACTTTTGAAAAGGCTCTAAACTCTTCAAGATCATAGTCTCCTTGTATATCATGGGAGATCCTTTACCTTCATGGACCCATGACCATTTTGCATTGCCATGATTTATAACCCTTCAGACTAGCTGGGTTCAGCTAAGTGTGAACCATGGAGAGGTTGTGGGTCCCATGCCACTGAATGTTCTATTGCAAGGCCAGTTATTTTGCAAATATATTTTGAATATGTGAATATGTGTTCCCCCTGAATGACTGCAAGACTCCTGAGGGCAAGGACTCTTTCATTTTTGTTTTTGTATTATCAGTGCCTAGCACATAGTAGGTGTTTACCAAATGCTTTTTGTTTGAATGAAAATGATTGAAGGAGAGAGAGTATGAAGAGATCAGTTCAAACCCAATACTACTAAAGACAGTTCAAAGCATATTCTCTATTGATGTGAGTTCAGCAGTGTCTTCTTTGTACTTGAAGGACAACATCAGAGGTAGGGATAGCATAGTATCAGTGGAGTTCAAGCTGGAATGGAGTTTAGAGGTCACCTAGTCCAACCTGTTATCCAGGGCAGGTATCTCTTCTGCAGAGCCTCTATTGTAGTCAACTAGTTTCTACTTGAACACTTTGAGTGAAAGGGAGAACTCATTTCTTAACAAGGTGGACTGTGCCATTGATGGGAAATACTTAAATTATCTGAAAGCCCTCGACTTCATTTATTTATTCCACTTTGTATCCTCAGTGCCTAGTATAGGGCATAGCACATAGTAGGTGCTTACCAAAAACTTTTCAATTGATTAACTGACAATAAATGGTCATTACCTACTGTATTCCAGGAACTTTGCTAGCCATGGCAATACAAAGAAAAAAAATGAAGTTCCATCCAACTTCTGGTTACTTTGTTATTTTGGGGGAAGGTGAGCCCCAAATTCTATATCCAAGGCTTGACACATTTCTTACCTTACACCAGTTCCACAATGAATACAAATAGTGAATAGTAAAGAAACCATTTATCCAAATCATGGCAAAACAGAAATCAGAGAAGCTATATATAGGAGAATAGATCACTCAGCTCTACCAAGATCTACCTAGATCTCACTGAAGGGGAAGCTCCCTGAAGTCCCTAGAGTAGTAAGCTGGGGGTAGGGATATGATAGAGATTGCCCACTCCTCTCATGTTGGCTTTTCCCCAATCTTTTCCTTTAGCAGTCTAAAGTGGGATTGGCCCTTGTTCATCTTCTCTCTCAAAGCTCTGTCCTTTCTTCATTGTCCATTGATAGCAAGAGTCTGTGTGGGTCAGAAGACCTAATCTTTGATTCCCATCTCAGATGCTATGATCTTAGGCAGGTCTTGCTGGTTCTCAGTTTCCTTATCTGTAAAATATAGGGGCTGCTCTAGAAACAGGAGTGGGGAACCTGAAGACTTGAGGCTACATATGGCCCTCTAGGTCCTCAAGTGCAGCCCTTTGACTAAATCCAAACTTCACAGGCAGCAGGTTCCCCATCCCTGCTCTAGATGGTCTTTGAGGTCCCCATTAGCTCTGGATTCATGCTCTTGTGATCCTATGCTCTCTGCTGGAATCATCCTTAGTGTTTTTCTATTTCTGTTCTCTTTCCCAATCATACTTTTCTATTCCCATAGAATTTCTTCCCTCTCTCTATCTACTTGTTGGAAGTCCTACCCATCTTAAGGCTATTCTTGATCCCTCTTTGCCTTTCTTTTCATTTCTCCTGGTTAGGAATGACCTCCCTCAGACCTTATATAACCTTTGGTTATGTAGGGTAGCCCAAAATTAAGAGTGTAGTTGAAAGCTTTAATAAGCTTTTTGAAGCTTAAAAATCCACTAAGACTTTTAGAACACTGTGTTATTGTCTGATGCACTAATATAATGTTGCATATTATATCTAGCTGTGTTCGGGTCAACCTCTTACTAGAAAATGAGCCTCTTAAAAGCAGAAAAATGTATCTTATCTAAATTGTGTCTCTCCTTGCTTTGCACATTAGATGATTAATAAATGTTTGTTGCATTGTTGCATTGACCTGATTTTTTTCATATGAACTGCTGTCAAACTAAGTCTTTTGTTTTTCCACAATTGACTTTTTGGAAACTGAATATAGGACATTATGTTTGTCTGTTAAATTCCATACATATTTTTTGTTTCAGTCTCTCATTGGAGCTTGTCAAAGATCTGTTTCAATCTTGATTTTATCATCTATTGTAGAAACAGTTCCTCCTGGCTTTGTGTCCCCCTGCAGATCTGATAAGCATGCCTCTGTGTCTTTATTCAAGTACTTGGTAGAAATGTTGAATAAGACTGGGTCAATACAGAATTCTACAGCAGAGATGTCAAACTTGAAGCCCTTGTGGCTCTGTGCAGCCAGAAGTTCTCCCTAGTGATGATCTGAATCGGATGAAAATGTAATTGGGAAATGTTTAACAAAATACACAAAAGTACAGTAGAAGACAGAGAATGTGAATTTGTGGTTTTCTAAGTCATTATGCAGCCCGCAAGGATCCTTCTCTTTTAGTTGATGCCACTGCCCTACACCATGCCCCTAGGGACCGCTCTCTAGGTTGCCACTATTTATTAATTAATGCTACTGGGTTTAGACAGCTACAGATTCACCTAACTGCCAAAATGTCACCATCTTATCCACAAAGATATCTTGAGAGTATATGTAATATATATTTTTTAATTTTTAGCAAATTAAGATACAATATAAATATACCACACTATTAAGCTACAAATTCTCCTGATCCACCAACCTACTTACCCCATCAAAGGAGGAAATGAGGTTAGTTTGGCATGCCTTGTTCTTAGTTAATGCATGCTGGCTCCTGATTCTCACTATGTTGTTTCCTAAGTGCTCACAAACCATCTGTTTTATCATCTGTTCTAGAATCTTGCTTGAGATCAATGCTGAGCTGATCAGTGCATGGTTTCTGGAATCCAGTCTCTTCTGTCTTTTGAAAATCAGGAGGTTTGCTTATTTCCCTGGCCTAGGTTGTCGTGCTACTGGTCCCTCCTGTGCCTTCAAAGGATATCTGTAAAGCACTTACCAGGTATGGAGCTTTCCAGTGTGCCTGAAGGCACAACAAACTTAGCCCAGGCCACTCCATCTGTATATGTTATTAGCTATATTCAGACCTAGAGGGGGCTTAGAGATACAGTCACAGAGGAATGAGAGTGTACTTAACCCACCTGGATACTTCTCAGGACTGGACAGAGGTGCCAGCAAGACACAGAGGCATGCCAGGGAGAAAATACTCAGGGATCAAAATCAAATTTTAGCTGTACTTCCTTTTCACGGTGAGAGTCCTATCTGACTCCTTCCCTTTCTGTCCTGGCATTTTGGGTCTGTAGAACCGGGATGGTTAATGGAAGATACGCCAGCAATGACTGCATCTCCACCCCTTTGTGTAAATACTCTGGCTGAATGCACCAAGGTGGGTGCCAAGGTGTTCCCTGAGAAAGGCACTGAAAGAATGTCCAGTCTTACAGTGAACCTGTGAATATTAATTAAGATTATTCTGCATGAAGCTTTTCCTAAGCCCCCCCACCCTTTCTCCCAAAGTACCTTGGATTTGACTACTTCGTATATCTTTGACCTATACATCTTTTCCTACATATTTGATTTCTCTTCCATTTGAAAATAAACTTCTCTTGAGCTGAGATGGCTTATTTTTACTGACATCTCCAGCACTTCAAGCAGTGCCTAGCACATACTAGGTACTTAATAAAATAAATATTTGTTATTTGATTTATTATCCTGGTATGTAAGAAAATTCAAAACTGCATCTAATCTATATTTCCAAGCCTCGTTATCAATCCCCTGTAAGAGTCCTTTCTAGGAGGTTTCCAGGTCACCCTGACCCATGCACCGTCCTCTTAGCACATCTTGATTTTTATACTCTGTACATGTTCTCACTGCACTTCCCAGGCCTATCACTTTTTGATCTTGGTTTGTTGAGACTCTACAGATCAGTCAACAACTAGTTTATTAGTGACAACAATAATGTTGTGTCATGGGGCAGTTATGCTCTGGTATAGCAAAGAAAAAAGAGGAGCAAGGAGAATTGACAAGAAAGTCAGAGGACTTTTGTTTCAATGTTTGAAACCACATTGGGCCTCCCCTTTCTCATCTATAAAATGAGGAATTAGGTTAAATGGCCTTCAGGATGTGCTAGAGCCAACTCATACCTGAGAGAGTTTTTTGTTAAATTTTCGTTGTTAGTCTATACCTTGGAAATTGGGAAATGCTACAATGTTGGCTGTGTAGACTTAAGAAGGCGATGGAGAAAATGTTAATTATGTGAGTTAAACTTAAAAGTATGTTCCGAGTACATTTTTTCCCCAGAGAGCTTCATAAACATTTGGTAGCATACCCCTGCTTATACGGCGCCTTCCAGCTCTAAATCTATGATCCCATGACCTCTGGAGAGTTATACCCAAGATAGGGTTGGTACTTCTATGTAAGGATAATGTGAGTTCCTATGGTGGGAGATTGGTGATGACTTAGTTTAGTCAATTGAGATTCTGTCAAGAGAGATGATGGAGGACATCATTAAGTAAGAGCAAGTAGTTATTTAATGCGGTAAAATGAAAGAGTTCTGGATTTGGAATCAGATGACCTGGATCCAAATCTTCACCATGCCACTGACTATCTGTGTATCTTGGGTCATGTTACTTATTCTGTGGGGGCCAAAGTCTCCTTGTATGCAACATGAAGGTGTTTGACCCGATGGTTTTTCATGTTCTAACTCAAAATCCATGATCCTGTAAAGAATTGTTAGTGGCTTCTGGAATGGCATGTGCCCTTGGGCATCCTATTACACCAATCAAACCACCATTGATCCAACAGCAGAGATTCATGGATCCTCATTTTCTAATGGTGGCCCTCTGGTGGTTTGATCGTGACATCGAAGGGTACATCTTAGCTTGTGTGTTCCTGACCTGTGAGCGTAGTGAGGTGGAGACCATGGACAGTATGATCACCAGGGTGACAGCTGAGATGATGAGTCACTCCCTAGGTTTGGATATCGTTCCAAACTACTTTTTTTGGACCAATTAATAGCTTAAGCAACAATGTGTTACTGTGTTTGTCTGTCTATAGCCCCTCCAACAATTGTCATTTTCATTTTTGTCATCATTGCCAATCTGCTGGGTATGAGATTGACCTTCAGTGTTGTGGTTTTGGAGGCAATTGGGATTAAATGACTTGTCCGGGGTTACACAGCTATTAAGTATCTGAGGCTGGATTTGAACTCAGGTCTTCCTGACTCTAAGGCTGGTGCTCCATCCACTGTCCCACCTAGCTGCCCCTCGGTGTTGTTTTAATGTGAATTTTCCTTATTATTGATGATTTAAGGAATTCTATATCTTTTTTGATAGTTTGAATTTCTTCATTTGAAAATTGCCTCTTTTGTCTTTGACCGTTTACTAGTCTGTTGGGGGAATGGTTCTTATTCTTATATTTGTTTTATTTCCCTATATATCCTAGATATCAGAGCAATTTGTTGTGAAGATTTCCTCTTTCTTGTCCCCCTCTGACTCTGACTATTAACTGTATATCTGAAAGTAACATAGCACTTCCCCTCACCTCAGTGAGAGGGCCATCATAGAAGTGCTGAGGCATCTGTCACAGTTCCAGTCCTCCTTCCTCTGCAAAGCTTTCTTTGATTATCCCTGTTGAAAGTGATCTTTCTCTGTTCTGAACTCCCTAGTACTTATTGTCTGCTCCACTCATTCAGCACTTAGTATATAGTGCCTTGTATGGTTGGTGATAATTTTACACATATCTTGTCTCCTCCAATAGATTGGAAACTTCTTAAGGACAGGACTCCTGTCATACTTGTTCTATTTCTTTGAAGTGCCTAGCAGTTATTAGATTCATAGTAGAAACTCAAAAAATATTGATTTTACTATCTTTAGATAAGAGAATATGCTTCTCTTTCTCCGAAGTATCAGACCTTCCTCAATTTAGAAACATCTTCATCGGAGTGAAGATTTCTTCATATATCCTTTCTTCTCTTCTTTCTTTCTAGTGGTACTTGAATACAGAGAGTTGACCTTTATAGTTTTTCCACCTTTTTTACTTTCTTCTTGTCATTTGCTACTCTGACGTGAGGGTGGCATTTCTTCCTCCTTCTCCAACTCATGAACACTCACTTAGAATGGTAGCGAATTAATGAGCAAGTGAAAAATGGAATAAAATCTGCAAAAACCCATCAGAACTTGAAAATAAATGTTAACCTCAGATCCCCACAGACTAGGTAAACTAATATCAAGAGATGTGTTGGGGCTCCTTCATGCATCACTTTAAAAAAATGCTAAGCCTGGAATGGCCTCTCAGTCTTCACAATACCCTTAGAGAATACCATCACATTCCCTTATATTGTTGCCACTACCTACCATAGAATTTTTCAAATAATTTCCTGCTTTAGATAGGACCATCTATCACACTCCAAACCCAAGGACAAGGACACTTTGCTATCGGGGCTCTCCAAGGAGCATTTAGGAAACTTGTGTCATTTCATGAAAATTAAACAGGCTGAAGTCAACTCCCTAGTTAAATTTCATCTGTTTATGGGAGAATAAAAAAAAATCATCTCTTTTATGTGTCTCTATTCTCAGTGGGGTTAGAGTTGATTCTTGTCTGCCCCTAATTATGAAGCTGATGTTGGATGGACTGCTTAAAGAGGGAAATTGGTGATAAACTGTCCTAATATAGTGTGTGAAAACCACATATTGCTCTTTAGAGAGAAAACAATGGGGGAACAGAGTGAAGGAGGTCAGAGGAGAGAGAGATGCATTTCATGTGAGGCTTGAGCAGGGCAGCTGGGTAAAATGAGCAGGGTATTAGGCTACTGGGGTTTGGGGATGACCAAAATATAGCTCAAATGTCAAAGATTTTGTTGATGGTAGATTACGCTGTGGATCCTGTATGCTTCACTTAACTCATTTGCATGATAATTGAAAAAGAACTTGAGACCTAAGCTGACCTTAGCACCCCAGTATCCACATAACTCATGCAGGATTTTTTTTTGTGGAGGCCAGCATGCCTGAGATGGATTTTTGTCAACACAGTATCATGACCAGGAATTTAACTAGATTTAAGAAGAATTTTCTAATCCCAAGTTAGATAATTGTCAAGTTTCAAGAATTGTGAGTCTCTGCTAGGAATAAAAAGTAGTAAAAAAAAAAAATAGATTCATATCCTGGGACACTCTGATGGCTTCTGTTAGCTCTCCAGTTAGGTATAGTGTCTTTTATATCTCTGCTATGCGATAAAATAGCATGTCTGCCCTTGTTAGGGAGATTTCTAGCCATTGCAATTTAGCAGATGGGAGAAGGGAATAACAGATGGCCTTGAAGGGTTAAAGACTAGCAGATATTAGCAGCTTGGAGACCATTGGGCCAATTGTGACATCCAGCAGAGACATCTAAAAGTAGAAATACAGTGCCCTGCGGAACAGTTAAGTTAGTCAGTCAATAGACATTTAAATACCTACTATGTGCTAGGTGATGTGCTAAGCTCATGTGGGTACCCTGGCCACATGTGTCCCTCTATCGGTACTCTCCATATATGTATCCTGGCCACGCAGGTTTCAAATGTGAATGCCCTTCGCTTTTGCAAACTGGCAACATGAGTTACTGGACTATGCTTCCTTATACATGCTTGTTGGCCTCAGATGTTCCCTTTGTAATTGTCCTTCATGTATGTTCTTTGGTTATATGTGTTCTTTGCATATGCAATAACTTGCGGAAGAGTATATTCCATATATATATGGGGGTTGGAGGGAATCTTTTCTTGTCATTTTATTTGATAGGCTGTTCAATTAAATGTCTTTTGTTTTGATCTAATGTGTCCTTTGACTGGATGGTGAAAGTAAACATTAGTGGGGGCTCATGGACTATTAGTATTTAAGTGGGTAGGGGTTCATGGCATGCCTTGAACCCCTGATAGTTTTTCCAGAAGCTGATATGTATGAGGGGGTGTCCCAGGAACTACATGAGGAAAACACTTTGTAAAACTGGCAGTGCCAAAGAAATGTGAGTTATTATTATGATCTAGAGTTATGAAAAGGTTAGCCTATGTACAATACACACTATTTAAGAAGATAGAGGAGGATCTAATATATTATTTAAAGATTTCTAATTTAAAGATGTCATTAGAGAGAGGTATTTCTGGAAAAGGCAGACTGGTCATAGCATTAGAGTAAGAGATAACCAACAGACTGTTCACATTTTCCACTGACATCCACAGAATATCAAAAGAATTAAAGAACATTTGGTGGAGCCCTATAGAGAATTTAAAGGAGGAAAGAGTTGCATAGGCGAGAGGACATGAGTGGATTGCAATCTGTATCATTGGCAGTGAAAAACCATCTTGATGAGTTCAAAGACAAATTATAATATTTTCCAACTTCATAAAAATAGGTAAAATAAAAAAAAATCAATGCTTAAAGTGCTAGATCTGTCAGTAAAGTGAAATGCTACCGTACATATTCTTGAAAAAAAAATTGGGAAGAGCTTAGAATAGGACTAACATTTTCATTATTGAAGCAAATTAAGAGTATTATTGAATGGAAGTTTTTTTTTCTTTTTAAAAAAAGATCCATTTTGTTCTACAATCTCATTTAGAGTCAAATTCTTTTCTTTGCCTAGGGTTGCTATTTTCTTTCAGGAAATGTTGGGCAACCAGTGGAAAGAAAGGAGGGGGTGGGGAAGAGGAGAGTAGATTATGCAAAACTAAAGAGAAAAGATAATGTTCTTACTAGAACTATTGTGTGCTTCTTTAAGGTTTCATGGAAATATTTTTGATGTGCATTCATTGCTATTTGCAAAGACCTTGAAAGACAGAGGAGAATCATGTAGTGTGGACACTAAATGCTCACTAAATGCTTCTGGATTTGTTGAGTGAGTTAACACATTGCTGTGTAAATTCAGGTTGTTACTAATACCTGCCAGGGCTGTTGGTAGGGGTGCAATTAAAATAAAGGCATTCTTTCTTGCCAGTTAGATAGAGTAGTGACTTCATGACAACCATCCAGGAAGGATCTATCCTTAGGCAAATTCTCACCAGCATCCACTGCCCGTAGTAACTTGGTCAGCTCTGTATTCACGTACCCAAGTAGACATAAATACGTCAGTGGGATACTGCCTAGTGTACTTGGATTACAAAGGATAAAACAGTGACTTTGGATTATCGTGCTGTCCTGGAAGTAAACATGCATAGTCACAACATAGTATTGGTGTTGCCACTGGACATTGCGGAGAAGAGTTCCTCATTAGATCTCATCTAACAGGAACTTACCTGCCCTCTCTTACCTTGAATCACAATTCTGAAAATAACTCCTCCAGAAAGTTGGAAAGTGGCCAACTTCAGAATCTCTAGTATAGAGTAAATCTCTGACCTGGGTTTTATAGAAATGATATCAGAGTCACTTCTGCATGGGAGGGGTGCCTTTGCGGATATGGCTACAGATGCAGGGTGCCAACAATAGTGAGTTGCTGAAAAAAATTAGAATAGATTGGTAATGGTTTACACTTATTTGTTACACTTCCTTTTCTTTGCTGATGAATTCTTTGGCCATGGCAACCTGTGAAACAATAAGGGTGTGTATGTGTGTGTGTGTGTAAATTGCCTCAAGTCCTGTCTGATCCTTTTTCACTTCTTTAGAGAAGGCGACAGAAAGTAGGGGCTGAAGGTGCTAAAAATCCCATAACCCATTAACCTATTAATACTAACTTAACTGTTGGCACTCTAAATATGAGAACTTTGTCCAGTAATCAGTGAGTGGACATAAGACTGAGGGTGCTGACTGAATAATTTTGCCAGTGTTGCTATAAAAGAAACCTGAAGTAGCTATTAATGGAAGTCTGGCTCCCAAGTTCTTCTTGGAGAGACCAATAAAGGAATTGGTGAAATTGGATTTCCCGTATGTTCAAAGGCAATAAGAAATGTCATTTCATGGGATGCTTGGTTATTTTGTGTTGCAGGGCCCATGATAAGCATTTGTAAAAAGACTACTGTGAAAATAATTGCAGATGATATATCAATATCTCTTATAGAGGATGAAGAAGTAGAAAAATGCTATGCGAAGCTCAACAAAACCTTAAAAATTAAATCAACAAATAGCTCAATGAGAGGCAGGATGGTGTTGTGATTAGAAAACTGACCTTGGAGTTGGGAGGGCCTAGGATTCAGATCCTGTCTCTGACAAATGTTATTGGTGTGGCCCTAGATAAGTCATTTCCCTACTCAGTGCCCTGGGTTACTGTCAAGACTACAGGTTACAAAATGGTTGTTGATCATCTTTGAAAGAAGGAATGTGAGTTTCCTCTACCAATAAAATTACAGAAGTGAAATTAATTGCTGTTTTATATGAAATGTTGGTTCTTGTTGACTGAAACACAGCAAAATTCCATGTACTAATGTTATCTTTACCCAGTTCAAACTTTTCTCCTGCCCCGCCCCCCTCCCCCCCAATCACTATGGATTTTCCCAAAGGCTCTGTCCTTCAACATCTGATGTTTTCTCTTTACATTTCCTCCTCAGTGACTTCATTTACTCCCATAGCTTCAGCCAGCACTATTAATGCCAGTGATTCCAAAATGTACATTTCTAGCCTTGACCCTTTCCTGACCTAGTCTCACATTTCCAACTGCTTATGGAACATTTTCCCTTGGTGGTCTTATTGTCACTTTCACATGTGGTGATGTGTCTAAACTGAACTCAACATCTTTCTTTCCAAAGAGTCTTTGTTGTTAGGTCGTTTCAGTTGTGTCCGACTCCTCATGACTCTGTTTGGGGTTTTCGTGACAAAGATACTGGAGCGATTTTCCATTTCCTTCTCCAACTCATTTTACAGTTGAGGAAACTGAGGCAAACAGGGCTTAGAGACTTGCCCAGGGTCACACACCTGGTAAGTCTGATTTGAACTCATGAAGATGGGTCTTCCTCCTGATTCCAAGTCCAGGGCTCTATCTACTGCACCACCTAGCTGCCCTTAAAATTGTCTTTACTTCCCCTTGATTCCATTTCTATAGATTTCCTAGATCAGACACATTGAAGGCATCTTTAGCTCTTCCTTTTCCTTCCCTTTAGGAAGGATTTCATTCATTCCCTTACATGATATGCCCACATTCTTACATGACCTGATTGTTCACCACTCCTCATTATTTTCTGCACATGCCATTTTTACTTCTACCTTGATCCCTTGGCTTAAGTTGGACTGCTCACTGGAAGCCCTCTCTCTCACCTCCTCTATGATCATCCAAGGTCTGTTTAATGTTGAAGTTCCATCTCCCCTAGTCAAAGCCTTCATTAGCTACTCCAGTCCAGTTTGGCCTCTCCCTGTTTTAAATTCTGATCATGCTTATGGTCACAGTTACACAGTTTAGGACCTTACTATGGTCAGATCATTTCATCCCTCTTAGTTTTATCTTCTCATCTAAATTGTATGGAATCAAACCTTACTGTATTCCACAGCAATTAGCATGGAGTAAAGCGCAGTGAATATGATTAATTGCAGTAGTAATAATGAAATTAATAGTACTTGATAATTGTAGTAAAAAAAATAACATATACATATCGATTATAGTAAACCTCTGCCATCAAGGACAGTGGGGGGAATGAGTTATTCTAGATATTTGAGTTTTCCAGAGCTTGTGAATTGCTGAGGATTAAGCTTTTGAGTATTGGAGCTTTACATATTTAAATCCTTTTCCATAGACATTTTTTTCTAAAATGTGTTGCTCACTTTCCTGTTTTCTTAAGCTGTGTATAGTGAATATATTTTAATATAATGTAACCTTTCCTCGTTGAGTCAGAATCATTATTGCAATACATCAATAACTCATATGGGAGGTACAGGTCATAGAACTGAATGGGTACCAGCCCTCAAAGTGGCCCAGGAACAAGGCCCTAATGTCATCTTGCTCCTTGGTCATTTGTCTCTTTCTCATAAAGGTGGATTGAAGCATGTGCAGCCTCATGACCTTCTGTACAGTATAACAAGGTTTCCTTTCTGCAAAATTCATTAGTAAGTCAAAAGCTAAAGCGGACTCCTCCCATTTGGTTTTCTTGCCTTCCAGAAACCATTTTCTCCAATGTTACCAATAGCATCCCTTGTCAAAACCTTTCAAAGCTATGATCGTCAATGCTTTTGAACATTAGGCACCTCCTTATCAGCTTGTACCCACTATTCCACTTCAGTTGCATTGTTTGTTCATGGGGGTGGAGGAGTTTTCCTTACCAGTTCATTAATTTGTTCTTATTTTTTTGGGGGGGGGCGGATTTGCTCCAAACCTTACATCATCATCGTTATGTCTACTGGACTAAGAACTCTGTGAGGGCAAGGACCATAACCTATTCATTCATATATCTCCCATAGTATCTAGTATAATATTTTCTTCAAGGTAGGCACACAATAATAATAATAATAATGATAATATATTAATAAGAACAGTAATTCACATTTCTCTGGTGCTTTAAGGTTTGAAAAGGACTTTACATCAGCCATTTAATTTTCTTCTCATAATCACCCTGTGAGGTGGGAGTTATTATTTCCATTTTTATACATGAGGAAACTGAGGCACAGAGAAGTTTAAGTGACTTTTTCCTAGCATCAAGCATCTAGTGAGTGTTCATGTCAGGATTTCAACTCTTGGTTTTCCTGAATCCAAGTCCAACACTCTTGTTGAATGGAATAGAATGAGAAGGAAATAACACTTGGCATCACAGAACCTTAGAAGCAGAGGAAAATGACACAGCACCATACAAACAGAATCAGAAGGAACTCTAATCATCGTTCATCAAGAGATCTTCTTATTCAACTGATAGGACTCCGTTCCTCAGTTCCTTTACATGTATTTTTCTGGCCTTCTTTTCAGCCTCCAGGGATAGTTTACTCTCTCACCAGGCAGCACATCTTATTTTTCAAAAGGCTCTAATTGTTAGAAAATTCTCCCTGAGACTGAGTTGAAATCTTATTTCATGTCACTTCTATCCAACAATTCTACTTCTAGAGAAACAGCCTAGAAGAAGGCTAAGCCCTCTTCCATAAGATGGCATTTCAAATATTTAAAGAGAGCTGTGGTATTTCCCAGTCTTTTCTTCTCTAGGCTAATCATCTCTCAGTCCCTCAACAATTCCTCATTTGACCTTTTTTCCACACCCATACTCTTCCTTGGGTGTGGGAAACCATGTAAAATATTTTCCCACACCCAAGGAAGTTTGGAAATTGAAAGTTTGTCATTGTCTTCTTAAAATGCATCACTCAGTGACAAAGTTCTACAGGTGTGGCCTGACTAATACAGAATATTGTCAGGATATTATCTCCCTTGTGGCAGACACTCTACAAAGCCTCAAATTGATATGTCTTTTTTTTTTTTGAACAGGGATGTCAAACTGTTTATGGTACCTGAAATTATAGTAAACTGAAAATCCCATGCCTTCTTTTGGCCTCTCCCACTAAAACGTCTGACAGGACACAAGGCCCTATTATTTTCTCAAGTCTCCTCAATATTTGATTTAAAATAGAATTTAAGGATTGAACAATGATAAAGTTTGCATTTTTAATGTTACAATGAGGTTGAAAATCTTGTACATGCATGATGGATCAAATTTCTCATTAAATCCTTTCTGTAATGACATTTCACATTCTGAATAATACCTCAGTCTATAGGTGCCCTGGGTGGCTGGAAGACAGTAAAAATATTCCCAGACAGTAAGCCTGCTTATTCAGGATGAGCTCTGTAATTGTTTAGCAGTAGAATAGTTTTTGCTATTCTCTGGTGAGCCTATTAAGTTTTGCTTTCACTTAGGTGAAAATTTTTCACTGGAGCTACAAAAGGATGATAGAATGAAGCAGGAAAAAAAATCTTTGTTCACACATATATTAATTTTATAAGTAACAATCAGATGTATGTAACATTTTCGAAAGCTCCAGGACAATTTGGTTTTCTAATCATCAAAAGAATTTTTAAAAATGGGAATCCAAGTCATTTGAATATGCAAGAACAGTCAATCTGTCCCTATTTTGCTTAAATCCTTGATTCATTAGCGTTTTCCTGGTTAGAAGTTGGAGAATAATGTAAAAATAGGTTGGTTTTATTGGCATTGTAAAACTATTCAGGGGATAGACTGTACTCAAGAGCAATTCTTAAAACAAATCACAACATTTCTTTGCAGCTTCATGATTTGTTCCCCTTTTTTTTTTGTTAGTTCAATCTACATTAGTTTAATATCTGGAACCAGAGAAAATTATAATTAGAATGTATCTTAGAAGTAAACTAAAGTGGGGCGGAGCCAAGATGGCGACTGGAAAGCAGTAACTGGCGTGAGCTCCCCACCAAGTCCCTCCAAAAACCTATAAAAAAATGGCTCTGAACCAATTCTAGAACTGCAGAACCCACAAAGTGGCAGAG